>CM067167.1:181306452-181413084 GCA_034093135.1 Erigeron breviscapus
AGGCATTATGGTAAGAAAATGTACATACTCATCCATAAGTGTTGATTATTAGATTACGACACTAATAGTAAATTAAGAAGCTAACATTAATTATGTATTCCTACATAATTGTTTATTTTTATTATTTTGATTGCTAGATTTAGTTTCGCGTATACATACAATTAGTTTAAAATAACGATATTAAAATATTTAAATATGTTATTTTATTGGGATAATGGCATACGAATGTAACCACCTATGACAAAATGGTTATGTAATGTAGTGACCTACTCAAGTGGCTATGTAATGTATGAACCTATGTTTTTTTGGCTATACTATGTAAGAACCTTTTTATTTGGATCAATCAATGTAAGGACCTATGTATTTTTTTTGGCTATACTATGTAAGGTCCGTACATATTTTACATAGTATAGCCAAAAAAACATAGATGCATACATTACATAGCCACCCGAGTAGATCACTACATTACATAACCATTTTGTCATAGGTGGTTACATTCGTATGCCATTATCCCTATTTTATTCGTAGTGAAAATATAGAGATTACATATGCATCATTTAGTTTAAGAATAAACTATGAAATTATCATTGTGAAATTAAATTTACATAGTCCATATATGTACTGAATTAAGTTAGAATAGTAAACTTTTTTTCTTTTTCTGTTAATATTAAGTTAAGTTGGATTTGTATTAAAAAGTACCTATAAAATATTATAATGAGTCTAGGTTAATTAAGGCCCGGAACTTGGTGAACCAGAATGAATAACGTTGGGTATGTCTGCAGGAGACAATGTGAGCCATCGATTTGGTCAAAGAATGAATAACGTTCTGGGAGTTTCTCTCTCTTCTCTCTCTCTCTAACCTCTCCCTCTCCCTAACGGTAACAAATTTCTAGATCTAAGATCTGAATTTGTGAACCGAAGAGTGGGATTGAGATTGAGATTGAGAGTTTGAGATCGAGATTATCCCTATCCGGTTAAGCTTCCACTCCGGTGGATCTAACCTTATTTTTTTCACCCGGGCCGGAGGTCCCTTCCACTGCGGTGGAACCGGAAGCAGCCTCCCTACCTTTGAGTAGGGGTAAGGTCTGTCTACATCATACCTCCCCCATAGCCCGACTTATGTCGGGATTGGGTACCTTGTTGTTGTTGTTGTTGTTGATGTCTGCAGGAGACAATGTGAGCCATCGATTGGTCAAAGGATGGCAAACCTCTTTACTTCTTTAATGCTTTATTCTCGATTTGTTTCCTAAAAAAGTTATATTTTTGAAGTGAACACGACACTTGATTTGATTTGAGAGGCTTTGCGCATATGATCCATTGTTTTCTTCTAATGTATGTTAGGCTATACTATTTCCTTTATTGACACACTAGGACAAACTCACATGTATTCTCTGATGATGTTTTATTCCATAAAACAAATAAGGTTAAGAATTTAGATATATGTATGACTGGTAACACAAATGATGGATAATCATCCATCAATCGGAGTCTTTTTGCCCCGTCTTTCTATTTATTTAGAATCTATGTATCATATCGAAACTCTGATAGAATTTTTATAGCACTCCTTGAGAATCACAAGAAGTGCTTGCGATTTACAAGGAGTCCTTGCGAATCTCAAGGAGTGCTAGCGATTTTGCCCATAAATGTAAGACCATGATTTGCAAGGACTCCTTACGATTTTGCGTAGAAATTCAAGGCCTTTTTGCAATGTTGCGGTTTTGCCCAAAAATGCAACCTCTCCTCGCGGTGTTGCGATTTTGTGAGTGATTTATAAAAACTCAAAAAAAAAATTTTTTTTGGATATTTTAGTATATTTAAGATGATTTCTAGTTATCAATTCTATTTTCCCGGCTATAAAAGACTGATTTTAAGAAAAGCTGAAGAAAAAGCAGCATCATAAGTTACCAGGGCTAGTTTTATACCTTTCTATCAAACTTCCAACAAGAAAAGTAAACAATCTATCACCTTTCTACATTTTTACAGAATCAGAAGATAATACAGTACGTTCACCTCGAGACAATAATGCACACAGAAGTATGATAAAATTGACGGACGAAAAATTTTTACCAAGAAAAGGATAGTGAGTCAAAAGTAAAAACTGATGTATCAATGTAAAAATAAAGTGGCATCATTGCATCAAATACTTGTCAGTATCACAAGTTCACAACACCTGTATCTTTTTTTTTTCCTTTCCTTTTTATAACATACTTTCTTTTTTAAAACTCACATATATATCACATTACAAAGATTTTTTTATTTGTATTTCTAGAGACATATATATATGAGTACAATTAATGTGCCAACACTCTTCTCAAAAATCCAAAAATGCATTTTTTAAAAAAGAATTTCGATACATTTTTATTTTACGAAACGAATGTTGATACATTTGTTGAGCCCATTAGTGTGCCATACACATTACATATAACATTTATAACACCTAGAAACATAAATAGAAAGTGAAAATGAAAAAACAGTAAGTAAACTTGGTGGCATTGGTGTCTTGTTTTTTATCGCCATCCAGAAGCCAAATGCCCAAACAAGCACCATAAAGAATTTTAAATCAATAGTGGAAATCTTGAGGCATCTTCCACTCAATATCAAAACCCTAAAATATTAATAGCAAGAAAGTTCTAAACAAAATCTCTAAACTTAAAGTTAAAACACAATCATACTTGGAGAGCATTTTTTAATAAAAAATTGGTACCAAACTTAAAGTTGACAATGACTGCTTATCACCTTTTCCCAAAGAATAACAAGCTCTAAAATTTAACAAACACAAATTTGGTACCAAAATAAAGTTCCCTTCTCATGAGTAGTATATATAGCCCTCCATATGAATGCTACATTGTCCAAGCAAAGCCCCTTAATCCTAAACTTAACTCTGTCTTCTCTTCTTGAAAACATTTGTTATCTTCAAAACAAATCCAACAAGTAAAAATGATTGTCATACTGCGGTTGGCAGTAGGATTGTTAGGTATTTCTCGATATAATTATGAATTTCATCGCTATATAATATGGAATACTAGTTCTGAATAAAACGTTGTGTCGTTTATGCAGGAAATGCTGCCTCACTTTTACTTTATGCTGCTCCCATGTAAGATAAAAACCAATGTTCATATGATTGAATTTATGAAAACAATTGGAACTATTTATACATTTTCGCTGATCTTTATAATTAACATGCAACTTGTGTCTTGTTCATGTGAAGATGGACTTTTGCTAGGGTAATAAAGAAGAAAAGCACGGAAGAATTCTCATTTGTACCTTACACCATTTCCCTGTTCAATTGTTTGATGTATACTTGGTACGGTTTGCCGGTGGTAAGCTATCAATGGGAGAACTTTCCCATGATTACTATTAATGGCCTCGGTATCCTTCTTGAGCTATCGTTCATTACCATATTCATATGGTTCACTTCACCTAAACAAAAGGTATGTATGTATCATGAATGCATGTATATACATTACTAAGCACTATGCATGCAATTGCATATTAAGTATTGAAAAATACCATTACTTGCCATGTCGAATTGCAGTTGAAAGCAGGGATCATGACGAGTGCAGTTACGACCATCTTCTCCATCACCGCTCTGATATCAACTTTTGTAATTCATGATCACAAAACCAGAAAACAGTTAGTTGGAGGTGTGGGACTTGTAGCGTCAGTAGGCATGTATGCTTCTCCTCTTGTTGTCATGGTGAGTACTCAAAAGACAAATTCTGGTTTTTTTAGAGTAATAAGTGTAATTTACATTTCGTAAATGTGATTAATTTCTGAATTCTGGTTACAGAAAAAGGTGATCCAGACAAAGAGTGTGGAGTATATGCCATTTAGCTTGTCGTTGTTCTCGTTTCTTGCAAGTGTCTTATGGATGGCTTATGGACTTCTAGGCCGGGATCTTATAATAGCGGTTAGTAGCATGCAAATCCATGATTTTATACGGGCTTCTTTTAATTAAAGATATATAATGTAGAAATTTATCAAATTACCATGAAATTTCAGGCTCCAAATCTGGTGGGGGCCCCTCTAGGGGCATTGCAATTGGTGCTGTACTGCAAATACAGGAACAAAGTAATGGAGGAGCCAAAGCCTGCAAAAGAATGGGACGTAGAAAAAGTTGATCAGAAAAACAGCAAACAAGATTTACAGATTACCGTAGTTACAATTGATGAAAGTATTAAAGAAAAACAATCTCAGATAATGAAGTCCTGATCGAGTAGATTATGCACATCGTATTTCATAAGCAGAGATGAACTAAATTAGAGGATCAGTTAACTGCAAAAGTAGCATCAACTTAATTTCTAAAAAATGTGATGGTAGTAATAGCTATTTTTTTCATGGTTCAATTTAGTTTAATGTTTATGTAATCATGCCTCATTTCATGATCGTGTTATTTCACTTTCAGTAATCCGATTCTCCATTTGTTAACCTTGTTAGTAAAAACTATTAACTAGATTGGTGTCATGACCATATTATTTAACCAGAGTTCTATCGTGAAATTACTTCTAATATTATTCACGAGTTAATGCTGTAGTCTACAGAGTACAAAAAACTCATAACATACAGCGCCGTAATAAGTTAAACTTTTGTGAGATAGTATAATCAAGTAAAAAAGGGCTATAGATTAAGTCATGAAATACAGTGGGTGTGTTCCACATGTGATCCTAATTAGGGGGAGAAAAAACAACTTTTCTGACCAATCAAAATGTTTATTAAGTAGAAAGCAAGCACTTCATGACAAATCTAGATTATCTTTTAAAGATCCAACCACTTAAAAGAGACGTGCACTAAACAGAGGAAACCCGGTGAGTTTTATAGGAACAAATTTGAAAAAACGATACAATATTTCTAATCTAAAACAGAGAGGGAATATAAGTATTAATTTACGGCCACGACACTAGACGTTTATATCATAAAAGAATACTTGATAAGCATAAGGTGCTCTCCCCCACCCAGAAAAAGACCCAAAGCATGTCACTTCCAATGACATATACCATTTGAGGAACATTTAACACTATTCGATACCTGCAAACACATATGCATAGAGGAAGAGAGGCAATAATTACACTGCAGGGTTGACTCCTTTTGCTGACGATCCGCTATGTCAAAATGAGATGAAGGAAGCCACCATATAATGGCTCTAGTTATTTCAAACAACTTTTATCCTAGAAATACACAATCGTCATGTCTCACGATTATACTACAAGAAAAGTAAAGTTGGTTAAGCTGCTACCTATAGAAAGCTGTAGATTTAGATGTACATAGAGGTTTATTTACGCAATATGAATTAGCTTAGTTATTACTTAGTGGTATGCAACTTAAAAATTTTCGAATCAAAGTGACAAGAGTGCAGCATTGTTTGTTGCTGGGTGTATACATATTTCTTTGTGAGGTAATTGCCACAATATATTTACAATACTAAGCATACACCAGGAAGCTGAATTAAGTGAAGTCGGACATATTACCAAAGGCTAGGAGCCTAGCGGTATGTGTGTTGTCCCACCAACCAAAAGCTTGGGGGTTCAAGTCCTATAGCGGACAAACGTGTGAACTAATATGTGTGGTGTTGATATTGTCTCTAAAAAAAAGTCATGTCGGCATATTCAATTATATTGACACATCTAACAAAGGATAAAATGGAAACGTTCAGCAGTAAATATCGGCTTTTAAGTAAACACCAAAAAAAAAGATTAATATCACGTATATCCAATAGGCAACAGAGAAAAAATTATCCGGCCAAAAACACTTCTCAAAAGTCAACTGTGTTTGAGATTTTAAGACAGAATAAAACAAAAATAATATTAGAAAGTTAAAATAGCATAGCAAATATGAAGCCATGGAAGTAATCGGATAAAGAAGATCTGTTACATACATGTTAGGTGCTGTTGTAGGTATTGGAAACACGTTCAATCTGCATAATGGAGTAGATATTCGCTGTTAGGTGCTCTAGAGTTGTAAAAATGATGCTATAAGATGGATGTGATTTATCTTCTACAAAGAATACACAAACTTCATTATCAACATCAATCCAACTAAAACCGGGATCCTTCTTCACTTCCAAATCCCTCAAAATCCACCTGACTTCAAATTTCTCCTTCCAACTCCCAATGCCAAAATATATGTTAGACATAATCATATAAGCAGATATAAGCTTTGGGTCCATATCGACCATCTTCTGAGCAACAGTTTGACCAACTTCAAGCTTAGACCGTAACCAAGATGCTTTCAGCAAGGCCCCCAACATAATACCATCAGGCTCAAATGGCATTTCCTTAATCAGTTCTTCTGCTTCTTGAATATGCTGTGATTGACCAAGAAGGTCAACTACATATGTAAAGTGCTCGATTGGTAACTCTATTTTATAAAGTTCATTTATTAGATGTAGGTATCTCATTATTGGCCCAACTTGCGTGAGCAGAGACAGACAGGACCCCAACGAAAGTTGCCCCATTTGGTATGACTCCCTGTTTGACCATATTCTCAAAAAGTAAAATTGTCTCAAAGGACAGCCCGTGATGTGAAAATCCATTGAGCATAGCCGTCCAGACAGCCACATTGGGTTTCACAATGCTGATAAATGATAAGTGAGCATCTGTTATGTTCCCACATTTGGAGTCCATATCCAATAGGGCAGTTCCGATATATACATTACATGCTAAAGGGGTTTTAGCCAAGTGTGCATGAAGTAATTTCCCATTCGAAGAGACCCGGGGCAAGAACATGTGTGAAACAAGCTGAAGAAAGTTGATCTAGATCGTTCTACCTCTACACTTAGTCTGTGCATTTTTCTATATGACTTCAGTGCGTTTTCATGTTGATTGTTGTCCATGATACAGTGTTTCTTTCAACTTTTATCATTTCAAAGATCTCCAAAGCTTTATCCAAATTGCCGTTTCTAGAATACACTGATATCATAGGATTCAAGGAAGATAAAACTTTATGAGGCATTTTGAGGAATAGCTTTACTGAATCCTCAAATCGATCAACCAACGAAAAGCCTTTGATCATCAAATTACACGTAGTTGAATCTATTTTAACTAGGAAAGTAAACACAAACTCTGCTTCTCCAATCCTACCGATTCCTATAAGACCTTCTATTAAAGAATTTGATTCAGACACACTCGGGCTTTTAATACTCCATAATTTACCCTGCATTCCACTAATTAAACAAGCACTAAACCCGGAACAAAAAGTAGTCTCATTTAGCTTCACATTGTTAGAATAAATCGATGAAAGTACGTTAAGTGCTTCCCCTTGTATCGTCCTGCTTTGGAATACGAGGATATCATGGTATTCCAAGATACAACTATTCGTTGAGGCATTTCATCAAACACCTTGCGTGCAATGTTAAGTTGGCCATTTCTTGAATGCCTTGTGATGGCCATGTTTTTCGAGATTATGTCGTGTTTGTATTGACAAGTTGTTACCATGTTGTTTGTTGTTGTGTGGCGACATTTTGATTATAAAATTTCCATCGTTGGTGCTTCCATGTCCCTTTGAACCAAGTCTTCTTACGTTCTTTAATATATGCAATAATATTACAAAAGGAAGTACGGAGGTACGTACGAAGTGTATAAAGGATTTTATATTTTAGATTCAGATTAAAAATCTAGATGTCCTTAATCCTTATAGGAAATATAGTCTTTACAAAAAAGTCTTTAACACGATGCAGGAATCAGAATTCTCTCAAGTTTTGACGGTAATATTGACCCAATTTTTAAATTGAGGTCAAAATTAAAAGACAGGATTCATTTTATAAATTCACCATGTCTATTCAAAGACTACACTAATATCTCACTTGGGAATATTATCATATTTAGATAGGAAGATATTGATGAAAATCAAAGTTTAACGTAAATGTTTTTGAAAAGACATACATGCCCGTACGATGCGCTGGTGTGGTTGTAGTGGTGATGGCGACAATGGTGGTGGTGGTCGCGATGGTAGTGGCAAGGACAAGTGGCAATAGCGACGACAGCGGTATCGGTGTAGTTATTAATGTAATTGATGTAAAAGAGGGGTGATGTAGTAATTTAAGAGTTAAAAGATGTATACTGTAAATAAATTTATTATGATATTATAGTTATATTATATAGAGTTATTTAAATTAGTGAACAAAGAATACAGACATTCTAAGGTCATCAATATGTTAGTTGGAAGCTTAATGATGTTTTTGAAAAGATATGTGAAATCACTAAGTTGGTGTACTATTTCTTGTCATCGTCCAATCGGGATGAGCATGAGACTCGTAATCTGTTGCCGTTCCGTATTAACTTTGGTACCAACAATACTTGTCTTAAAAATCACCATAGCATGATACGATCTGGTCCTTTTTATATTCGACACCACGTTTTAGTACCATGCCCGAGTACCGATTTCGAGAACGAACAAAAGTGGGTATTGTACTATCGGTCCTAATCTCACGTGGAATCCAAATCTCTTTTCAGTATCATGCTAAAGATGATACCGGTACAAAAATAAGGCTTAGAATAGTTATGCCCATCTTTACTGTGCAATGTCAAGTTGGCCCTTTTTTACAATCAGTAGTGAAGGATTCTAAAACCAAGTTAAAGCCTTAAGCTCGTTTTGGATAAGTTAACGAATAAAAAAGAGGCGGTTATTTTTGTTCAGGTTATCACAAAAGGTCAAACATTTTTAACTAGATGTATATGTCATAACCATCCCTAGCCATTTTTAAAATGTTACTTAGTTTGAACTTGAGACTTTTTGTGACAATATAATAAGACATCTCTTTATTTGAACCATTAGAATTTTGGATTATGGCACTGGAGTGTAACCAACTATGACTGAATGGTTATGTAATGTAGTGATCTTTCAAATTGGCTATCTGATGTAAGTACCTTCCATTTTTGTTCTTTTAATGTACCGGTTGACCTGTTGTACCGGTAGCCGGTAACAATGTTAATTTTACTTTGGGATTATGGCACTGGAGTGTAACCAACTATGACTGAATTGTTATGTTATGTAGTGATCTTTAAAACTGGCTATCTGATGTAAGAACCTCTCATTTTTGCTCTTTTCATGTACCGGTTCACCTGTTGTACGATCATGGTTACGGTTGTGAGTTGTGAACTCCGACGAGATGGATGGTGGATGGTCCTAGACTCCGACGAGGTTGTAGTAGGTGGTCTCGGCCTCATTTTTTCTTCCATTCAAGAGGTGCCACCCAGACAACCACCGTCGTCATCCTCTGTCAAAATCCCCCCATTTGGGGATTAGGCTTTGTCATCATCAAAAAGTGAAAGAAATGAAATGAAATTGATTTTAGGAACAAGATTTGGGATTTGTTCTCGAAGATGAAGCAGGAGGACCATAGCTACGTACAATGCATTTATAAATGTATATATACATCTATCTATATCTAGTTTCAAAGTTTAGAAATGGAAGTTATATCATTATTATTGAATCGTGTTCTGAAATCAATAAATGTATGTACGCATCTATCTATATCTAGTGTTGAATTGTGTTCGAGATTGAAGTTAGACATTGAGTTATAGTTTCACATTTGCTCTCCGGAAAAAATGTTGTTACCGAAGATAGTATCGGAAATTAGCCGGAGAAGATGACCGGAGTATAAAGTCGTCGGAGTAACCCGGTAGCATACATCGAGTGAACAAAACAGAGATGTTCTTACATCAATTTAACACTTTCGTAGGTCACTCCATTACATAATCATTCACTCATAGTTGGTTACACTCCGGTGCCTTAATCCCTATTATTTTTTACGTCACCGGTTACAAATAGGATGTTACCCGGTAGGATACATCAAAAGAACAAAAATGGAAGGTACTTACATCAGATAGCCAGTTTGAAAGGTCACTACATTACATAACCATTGAGTCATAGTTGGTTACACTCCGGTGCCATAATCCCTAGAATTTTCATTGATTTAGTACAAGTTATATCATATTAACTTATTTTAAACATGTTGATGAGTTAACTACATTATAGTAGTCAATAGACTACATTTTAATAGTAAAGACGTAAAGCTAACTAATCTTAATAGTAAAGGCGTAAAGCTAACTAAGGTCGTTCTTAATGCTTTTTTTGTTGAAGTATTCTCATGAATGAAAGGCAGACATGGGAGTCTCTTGAGAGTATTAAAACTAGCATAAACAATGCCAAACCTTGATGTATACCCTAGTGTTCTACAGTTAATAATACAAAGTTATAATATATCAATAAAAAAAAATACATTAATATTATTTCCCATATTTTTTAGACCCAACTATCATCACTCATAATAAATAAATATAAAATACATAAGAAACTGCTAAATATAAAAACTTTAGTTAACGAAAATTTATATTCGAAGACTCCGAAGTCCGAAGGGTTATAACCAAAAAAAGAATAGGTTTTTTCCCCGAAGGAACGGGATATTGGTAACATATCTTCTTTTGCGATAGAGCCCTACCCTACTTACTATTACTCATCATCGCTCTATTGTCGTGCTCTCCATTCAATCTGCCGACTAAAAATTGACCCCCAATTTCTCTCTTCCTTTCAAACCCTAATTTTCCATCACATCCTCTTTCTTTCTGTCAAGGTAACCTCATTCTTACTATTGTTATTAATCTTTCCCCTAGTTTGTAATTTTCTCTTTTATTATTTCTGGATCTCATTATATCTATCTATCTATATATATATATATATATATCTAATAGACTGTTAATTTTTTTAGATATTATTTATTTACTCTATTTAATATTGTAGGTAAAGTAAATGTATTTATTTTTTGTTTATTAATATTGTTTATATATATATATATATATATATTTGAAAATATTGTTTGATAATTAATTATTGTTATTATTGCAAAATTTGTAGTGAGAAAAATGGCATCTGTATCTAGTCAACCTCAATTTCGGTACACACAAACTCCGTCGAAAGTTCTTCATTTGAGGAACTTGCCGTGGGAGTGTACCGAAGAGGAGCTTATCGAGCTCGGGAAGCCGTTCGGTAAAGTCGTCAACACTAAGTGTAATGTTGGAGCTAATAGAAACCAAGCCTTTATTGAATTTGTAAGTTTTTGTTTTCCCGATACGTTCATTATGATTATCGAGAGTTTTTTAGAAGTTAGAACTGCCCTGTTAATGTGTGTTATATACGGTTTATAGGCTGAACAAAATCAAGCGATTGCAATGATTTCGTATTATGCATCATCGTCTGAACCTGCTCAAGTACGAGGGAAAACAGTGTATTTACAGTATTCAAACAGGCAGGAGATTGTGAACAACAAGACGTCTGCGGATGTGGCAGGGAATGTGCTGTTGGTAACTATCGAGGGTAATGATGCTCGCTCTGTCAGCATTGATGTGTTACATCTGGTGAGTAGTTTTGATTCATCGTGTATTGCGTTGATATAAGGAGGTAAGTTATATATACTCATGTAAAAAATAACGTAGATAGAATGTTGCGAATAGGTTGTTGTAGAAAATGGTTGTTAAGCTTCATTGTTTGACGTCAAATGTAAATGGATCAGCAGGCATATGTCAAGGATTTATCTTCGATGGCAGCTTAATGCTTTGGGAGAAAGAGCGCATGTGTGTTTGTCTCCTTTTCTCCTTTCCCCTTCCTTAACACTCGCTCTTTCATCCTCCTTCATCTCTTCCTCTCTCCCTACACTTATAGGAGTTTAGGATAGTTTTTTTTGGTTTTTATTTTCCGA
The DNA here is from genome assembly GCA_034093135.1 of Erigeron breviscapus. Classification (NCBI taxonomy): domain Eukaryota; kingdom Viridiplantae; phylum Streptophyta; class Magnoliopsida; order Asterales; family Asteraceae; genus Erigeron; species Erigeron breviscapus. The sequence goes on from CM067167.1 coordinate 181,318,142, forward strand.
GTTTTCGTAGCCCCTTCTATTTTGATTTTGAGGGCTATGTATGTGACATAGATGTTCATGATGTTATTTAGTAAAGTACTAATTAATATGGTCCGGTTGACTTTTCTGCCTGAAATAACCCTCAATCAAAAGATGGCATCAAGATGAGTTTTACATAACTAATGTGACATGATTGTGGCATTGTAAATGTAGATTCAGGGTACTTACTTTTGCTTAGCCTTGTTGGGGCCAGAGAGTTTAGATTAGGGAAAGTAATGGCTTTGATACATTATGTGGCTAAAAAGATAACATTGAAATTCCTGAAGCTACCTTGGGTGGAATGGCACCTAAACTTTAGTACTGTGATTTATTTTTAGGGTTCATTGAGAGGATATGTATAACATCCTTTCTTATACCACATGCAATCAACTTTTAGGTTGATTGTAAGTGTATATATTGATTTAAACAAGGGACTTCTGAGATATGCAAACTGTAGGATTAGTTACAGGGAATCATAATCTGGAGAAAGTAGAAACATTAATTGTACAAATGAGCACTTCTAGGCTATAAATTTTTGCATAATTACACCATTTCAGCAGCAAACTGCTGCTCAAGAACATAGAAACACTCATCAGACAATGATGCTTTGCTTATGTCCGATTGTCTTTATTTCATTGTGTTATTTTTTTCCCCATTTGTATTCATACCTAAAAGTTGGGATGTTTTGGCATTGTATGTGGTATTGGAAGGGATAATTGAAGAAATAGTGTGTTATATTTCTTAGATAATAATGTTTTATATACCTTTTTTCTTCGACAATATCTGAAAGTCAGTTCTGCAGGTGTTCTCGGCATTTGGATTTGTGCATAAAATTACAACTTTTGAGAAGACAGCTGGGTTCCAGGTTTGTGAACTTGTGTAGCAATATATCTAATCATATACATAATTTTTTAAGCATGGCAATATTAAAAATTTAAGGGTTTTTTTTAGGCTTTGGTGCAGTTTACAGATTCAGACACTGCTACTTCTGCAAAGGATTCTCTTGATGGAAGGAGTATTCCTAGGTAATTGAAAGTGATAATGATCTTGGGGTGTATCTCTCCATCCTTGTTTGTTAAAATGTGTTTTACAGCATTAGGCGTTCATGACAACTTTATTATTCTATGCCCTTGCAGATATTTAATTCCAGATCTAGGGCCATGTTCTCTAAAGATTACTTATTCTGCACATACAGATTTGAGTGTCAAGTTCCAGAGTCATCGGAGCAGGTAAAACAAATTGTCACATCCATAGTCACATAAAACGCGGTACGCTTTGGTACGGGTACGCGGTTCGGGTACGTAATTCGCTAGGTGTGACGAATTCGGTACGGAGGGGGTAGGCTCATTTCGGTACGAGGCGGTACGAAGTGGTACGGTGTACCATGTATTCGGTACGATGTACCAAAAACATAAGTAAACAAAACTTATAAATTTCATAAGATAAAGATAAAATAACATGATAAAATCCAACAAAATAACAAAACAACCATAAAGTTTCTATTCTACTCGTCAAAATCAACATAACTGGGTGTGTTGCTAATATGTGTCTCATTATCATCTTGAGTATTTGCTTGAGTATTACGTTTTTGGCCAAAAGCCATTGAAGATAATTGATAGTGAATGGAGAAATTGTAGTAGAAGATTAGATTATTAGAAGTTGGTGTCTTGGTGATATAAAACTCTGTAAAGGTTAGTATATATAGAAGAAACATATACATGTAAATTTAATTTTGTAATTAATACAGTATTAAATAAGTTATTTTGTTAACAAGATACGTATTAATTACAAAATATATTGGGAACTTAAAAGATACACTCTTTTTGCCGCTCAAATAAGTTCTGGAATCTTACTTTGGAAGTTGGGAAGTCAAAACGGTAATGGTACGCGTACCAGTACATTTGAGTCGTTTATATTTTCGATTTGGTTCGTCGTACCAGTGGGAATGGGTCGCGTTTATTTTACTTTTTGGTTCGTCGTACCACCCGATTCGGTTCACCGTACCACTAGCGATCGGAACGCTAGCGACTTCCGTTTCGGTACACTTCGTACCAATACGAGATACGCGGGTCTATGAGCGTTTTATGTGACTCACATCTTTGGTAAATTTCGTTTAGTTTCTTGATTGGTCAATGAGATGGAGAAATTACCTTAGTTCTTTTGCCATATAGTTCTGTTTTTTTTTTTTTGCTACCAACATATAAAAGCTTTATATTGGTTCAGGGACTATACCAACCCTATGCTTCCTGTTGCATCTTCAGCAATTGATGCTACTGGTCAGGTAAGCCTGTAAATTATTTTGTTTTCTTTTCACCTATGTGTTCAATGGCTTTGATTATGTACTTGTAGCTTTGTGCCATAGCACTGCTGTGCATCTTGACCTCTTATATACATCTTCCTATTGGTATTTTGAATAAATGCTACTTAGTAATTATGTTAAAAATTTTATTTTTTTTGCTTTTATCAGGAAGCAAAATATTACATGGTTTTGATAAAATTAAAGGTCGCAAGATGAGTGGGTCAAGGCCGGTTGGGTATTTGGGGGTAACCGGGTAACAAATTGACATGTCAAAGTGTTAATTGGGTTATAAAATATTTAAAGATGGTTTTTTAGTGTGGGTTGGAATGGGTCGGGTTGGTTTGAGGTAATCACTTATTTGTCTAACCCATCAGCTATATATAAAGTTTATTTAATTACCATTAGAACCTGATGAACCGGTTAAAATTTATTTAACCTATTATCTCAGCAACAAAATTCCTCAGCCGTTTGAGATAATGACAAATTCAATTGATCATAAGTAAATGATCCAAAATTAACTCCTTTAGTTAACATAGTTGTTTTCTTGGTTTAGTTGTTTGTTCTTGTCTGGTAATATCTGAAGTCTGGTTGTTTTTTACTGTGCAGTTCAGTTTGGGTTTAGATGGGAAGAAGATTGAATCTGAGAGTAATGTTCTTCTTGCTTCGATTGAGAACATGCAGTATGCAGTCACTTTGGATGTGTTGCAAATGGTAATCGAGCGCTATGAATATGTTTTCATCCGTATTTACTATATGCAGCACTTTTAATATCTGTCTGGTATACAGGTCTTCTCTTCGTTTGGGCCTGTTTTGAAGATTGCCATGTTTGACAAAAATGGAGGAGTCCAAGCTTTAATTCAATACCCTGGTGAGTTGAATGATCCTTCCACATACCAAATTTATTTTACAATATAACAGCTCATATAATTTCTACAATGAGAATGTTATAAATGATTAAATATATTGAACTAATGTGCAGATGTTCAGACGGCTGTGGTTGCCAAGGAAGCTTTGGAAGGGCACTGCATATATGATGGAGGGTTTTGCAAGCTTCATATATCATACTCTCGGCACACTGATCTAAGTATTAAGGTATATCGCATTAAATATATTAAACATTAGTCGAACCAGCGTCTTTATTTTTCATTTTGTGGACTCATCGGCCATCCTAAGTTACTCTGTTGCTTTCTTTGCTAATGAATATTAAGGTCAACAATGATCGAAGTAGAGATTACACAATGCCAGCTGCCCCCATGATGAACACACAACCCTCAATCTTGGGACAGCAACCCCCTCAGGCCGGCCCCCAATACGGTGCCACCCAGTACATGCCTGGTCCAGAAGGATATGCAGCAGCCCCTCAGTCTTCAGCAGGGTGGGCTCCAGGTGCACCTGCAGGGCCTCAATCCATGCCAATGCAGATGCAGCAGCAGCAGATGCAGCATCACCCCTACATGCCACAACAGGGTATGCCGTCTGAAATGGGTCCTGGGCCGACCCAATACAATGGTCAGAATGGCTACCCTCCTCAGAGTGGAGCACCGCCTCGTTACCATCAATAGAGTTGAATTTTAGCTGGACTTTTCACCTGTTTTTAATGCTTTTTATTTTGGGTCTTCCAGATTGCCTTGTTACTTAGTAGTGCAAGGGGCTGCAAGTTGTACCGTTTGCTACCTTATTTTGCAGATTCTCTCCATTTTGCCCCTTGATCTTTTTTGTGTAGACTCTTGAATTTGCTGGAGACCAACCTGGTGATCTATTGTATATCTGCACATTTACCAGTTCTAGTAATATCTGCTTATTACCGAAAATAAGGTTGCAGGAAAAAAAAAAGGTAAAAAACCAACGTTAATGTTCTGCATGACTTCAAACGGCTAAATAAAACAGATTGTCTGATTGGTATTTAAAAATAACTAGCCGACTTGCATCTTTTTAGACTCCAATCTTTAGCCTAATTTGTAGTTGTTCGTCATTCTCGTTCCATGTTGCTTGTCCAAATGGTGTAATTTCATAGTGGTAAAGCAGATCAACGTTAAACGTTTTGTTTGATGGGATCATCTTCTTTTCTGTTTTAGCTTAAGATCATAATAGATAACAAATTTCCTTCGCTTTTCTTCTACAGTGATCTTTGACGCATTTGGTTTTGACTAGCTGGTAATTCTTGCATGTAATTGTAGAAACTAGGCCTGAGCCGGGTCAAAACCCGGCCCGACCCGTGCAAACCCGTGACTCAGCAAAGCAACAAAATCAAACTTGTGACTCAGCCTGTTACCCCTTTCGGGCGGGTTCGTTTGGGTCGGTTCAGCTCGGTTCTCGAGTTTAAGGGACATTTTTATTCACACTACACCCCAAATTCAGCGGGTGTCAACCAATAATTACACAATATTACAACAAATCAAATTTACACCAGTTTTCCCATTTGATCAAACTGCCTTTCTCCCTATTACAGTACCATAAAAAGCTTAGAGTTTTAGTCCCTTGAAAATTGATCATTTACTAGGCTCTACATTAGAAAATTTAAAGTCATTCCTTGCTCTCCAAATTAGCCAGCTCGTCACGATCCTTTATAAATTTACTTAATGACTATTAGAACCGATTAAGCAGGTTGTAACATTGATAATAGATTTGGGGCTACTACTTTAATCCTAACTAACCTATTATCTCAGCAACAAAGCTATTGACCCTTATGAGACAAAGAATAATCAAATTGATGTATTCATAAGTAAATGATTCAAGTTAAGACCTCTAGTTAAATTAGTTGTTTTCTCGGTTTAGTTCTTTGTTTTTGTTTGGTTAGTTCTGAAGTCTGGTTGTTTTTTACTTCTGCAGTTCCGGTTGGGTTTAGATGGGAAGTAGATTGGATATGAGAGTAATGTTCATCTTGCTTCGATTGAGGACACTGATATGGATCGTGATCGTGATGTAAGTGAGCATTGGGGCCGAGTTTACAACCCGAAGAAGAAAAATAAACACGGCCAAGGACTTTAAGGGGGTTAATTGTCTCTATATTACTAATTGGTCTTTACTATGGTGTCGTTTTATTTATGCGGGTGTTAAGTGAAACTTTGGGGCATGTCTTGATTTAATAAGGCATGCGAGCCGTTTGGGTTTTTAATTAGGCCTATCTATCTAATTATTTGATTATTGTTTTGGTTATATGATTAGTGTTTGTATGAATATCGTGTTCCTATGCAACATGCAGTATATAGTTACTTTGGATGTGTTGCAAATGGTACTCGAGTGCTATAAATATATGTTTTCATCCATATTTTACTATATGCAGCACTTTAATTATCTTGTGTCTGGTATTCGGGTCTTCTCAGCTTTTGGGCCTGTTTTGATTGAAGATTGCCAGGTTTGACAAAAATGGAGGATTCCAAGCTCTAATTCAATACCCTGGTGAGTTTACTTATCCTTCCACATACACAATTTTATTTAAGTATTCAGGTATATCGCTTTTTAAAAATATTTAAATTAGTCGCACTATGCATCTTGATTATTCGTTTTGTGGACTCAACCTAAGTTAATCTGTTGCTTGCTTGGCTAATGAATAATAAGTCAACAATGACTGGAGTAGAGATTACATTATGCCAGCTGCCCCCGTGATGTACACACAACCCTCAATCTTGGGGTAGCAACAACCTCAGGACGCCCCCAATACGGTGCCGCCCAGTACATGCTTGGTCCAGAAGGATATGAAGCAGCCCCTCAGTCTTCAGCAGGGTGGGCTGCAGGGCTTCAATCCATGCCAATGCAGATGCAGCATCACCCCTACATGCCACAGCAGGGTATACCATCTGAAATGGGTCCTGGGCCGACCCAATACTATGGTCAGAATGGGTACCCTCCTCAAAGCGAAGCACCGCCTCGTTACCATATATAATTGAATTCTAGTTGGACTTTTCACTTGTTTTTAATGCTTTTCGTCTCTGGTCTTCCAGATTTCCTTGTTATTTAGTAGTGAAAGGGGCTGGTAAATTGTACCGTTTGCCACCTTATTTTGCAGATTCTCTACGTTTTGCCTCTTAATATTAATCTTTTTTATGTGTAGACTCTTGAATTTGTTGTAGACCTACCTGGTGATATATTGTATATATCACATTTACCAGTTTTAGTAACATCTACTTATTTCAGAAAATAAGGTTGACAGAAAAAATAAAAATCAAACCAACATTATGTAATGCCTTCACCAAAGGTACCTTTGGCCCTTGTATCTTTACAGTTTAAAACCTACTTTACTCGATCATGAAAAGGACCAGTACGAGTATCTGTTGTTGCATATGACATTATGTGGTAGAAGTATAGCAATTCCTAATTTCAGTGTAACTTAATTACCTTATGTTGTACAGTTACAGTAGATATCAAGGTATGCAGTTCAGTTTCTTAAATAATGGTAAATTAATGAATCATTTTGGACAGTATTGACTTTTGAAGTTAAATAAGCCGGTTCTTCTGCTTAAAAGTATTCTACTTAAAACCTCAAAACTAAAGACGCATTTGATCATCATATTGTAACCTGGAGTAAATGCCATCATGGATATTAAAAACATAGTGGCGGTCATGCATCCATATCATCTTTTTTTGAAATGCATCCATATCATCTAAGAAGTAAGAGGTTTACCTTAAAAGTCAAACACCACTTGAAGTTGTCTTTTGCTTAGATTACGGTTATTTGGTGATTAAACAGGAAGAGGGAGTTGAAATAACTGCAAATTCTCTTCATCCGGGAGTAATCTCAACCAATTTGTTTCGCCACATTTTTACTCCTCCCAGCTTTGCTGAAGGTAATGTTTCTTGAAATTTCGTCAAAGTAGAAAATGAAAAAAGAAAGATAATATAAACGTATGATCTTATAACGTATTTAAATGCAGGTTTTGTTAAGAAGTTGTATACCAAACTTATGCATGCAAAGTGGTTGTTTATAACTTTGTAAATTATGGGTTTCAACTTTCAACTGTATGAGTTTGACCATTTATTTGGTCAACTTTACTACTGTGTTTTTGCAAAGTTGTTGAATTTTGAATATATTTTTGATTTATGTTAGTGTGGTATTAGGGTGCAGCGAAAACATGCTATGTAGCACCCCACCCAAAAGTGAAAGGGGTAAGTGGTGAATACTTTTTGGATAGCAATTTGGCGAAAACGACAGAGCTGGCTAAAGACATGGGTTTGGCCAAGGGATTGTGGGATCTTAGCACGAATTCAATCAAGTAAACATCATCATTTGCAGCTTATAGGGATCCTCTTTTTTTTCTATGTCAAACTGTTGAGGTTTTTACGGTAGATATTTCATTGACTTCTATGCAAACCTGAAAGACTTTTTTGTCTTACTATATAAGTGAATAAAAAACAATTTTAACTCTTTGACAAATGTTTCATTTATACCATCCAGCTTCATAACCATGTTGGAAATAATATGATTCGTATCATGAATATAATAAACATATCCGTTGATCCTGAGGAACGTGTAAAATGATTAAGCATACTTGCCATTGATGTCGGGTTCCCAAAACGAGATGATTGATTAAAGATGGGGATGATGATTTCGGTTTTGAGTTAGAACCGAAATTGAGAGAGAAAAGCACCACACGAAATAAGATGGAGATTCAGAAGTGAAAGTGAAGGTTATTAGTCTCTATTTATAATAAGAGAACTTTCACTTCTAACCCTGGTGTTTAATGTGTGCTATATTAGTCCCTGAAGTTCCAATCATCTAATGGGAAACCCTATAGTATGTCTTTAATAGTAAATACGCCCATCGTATAATTACTAGACATAGGGATTTCAGTTATCGTCAATTATCATATCACGAATGATAAACGATCAGTGACGGTCACATTTAATGTGGTTCCAACATTCTCCCACTTGACCAAGCGATCATTTATCTATGAGTATTCAATAAGTCCGGCCGGGATAATACTCATTTTGTTTTAAACTGAAATCATAGTCAATAAGTACAGTCGTAGAGAAGAACATCAACTCAGGACCCCCACTAGTCAAACTATGACTCAAATTTAAAACTAATAAGCAATGATCAATTGACTAAGACAAATTTTGTTATATAATGTCTATACACTATTATGAGCTCAAAGTGTAACTAATAGACAAACAAAATCTGAATATAGAGGAAATTTTTTATTAAGATAATAATAATGACCAATAAGTACAACATGCTATTATATTAGGTCCTTTAGTAAGCCTCATCTTCAACACGTGTCTTACGAAGATTTTAGGAGGAAGACCTTTGGTCATTGGATCCGATAGCATATTATGTGTACTTATGTACTCAATACAAAGAACATTTTCCTCAATCCGTTCGCTTACAAACAGATACTTTGTATCGAGATACAGCTCAGCGCTAGTTGAACTGTTACTGTTCAATAAAGTTACAGCAACCGAGTTATCACAATAAAGCTTCAATGGTCTGGTAATAAAGTTGACGACTTTGAGTCCACTGACCAGGTTCTTTAACAACATCCCATGACATGGTATTATAGATGACAATGCATTCAACCATCATGCTGGACGTTGTATTCAGTTTCTATTTATGACTCCGTCAAGAGATAGGTCTGCCAGCTAATCATAAATATATATCCAAAAGTAGATTTCTTATCGGAATCAGAACATCCTACTACTTCTAAGTTGTCACCTCTTCTATAAGTTAATGTGTAGTCTTTGGTCCTTTGCAGATATCGTAGAACCTTTTTAGCCGCTTTTCAATATGCTAATTCGGGATTAGATAGTTAACTCCCAAGCATATCGGCGATATAAGCGATATCTGGACGAGTACAGACCTGAGCGTACATAATGCTCTTAATTACTTATGAGTAATGTATCATCCTCATTTGCTCCTTTTAATCTCAATGTTCGGACTTTGGAAACAATTATACACGTTTCCTTTTACTACTAGAGCTATAGTGGGCGTGTAGTGCTGCATGTTATGGCGTTCTAAGATGTGAATATAAGTCTTTTGAGAAAGAACCAGAACATCATTACGCTTGTCTTGGTGTATTTCGATACCTATGACATAAGAGGCATCACCAAGATCTTTCATGTCGACATTATGCGAATAGTAAATGCTTCGACTCACGCAACATATCCAAGTTGTTACTTGCAAGTATAATATCATCCACGTGCAAAACAAGGATTGTAAATTTACTCCCACTGATCTTGAGATAGGTGCAATGATCCACTTGATTCTTTAGGAAGTCTTGTCCTTTTATGACTTCATCAAACTTAAGGTACCATTTTAGTGATGCTTGCTTCAACCCGTATATGGTCTTTTTCGACTTGCGGACCATGTGCTCTTTACCTTCTGGAATGAATCCTTCAGGTTGCACATGTATACGTCTTATTGCAAGTTTCCATTCAGGAAAGCTGTCTTGACATCCATCTGATGTAACTCTAAATCATAATGAGCTACGAATGTCATGACGATCCTTAAGGAATCTTTATGACAGACAAGAGAAAAGGTCTCTTGATAATCGATTCCTTCCTTTTGAGTAAAGCCCTTTCGCAACCAGTTTGGCCTTATAGCGTTCAACGTTTCCATTCGAGTCTAATTTGGTTTTGAATATCCATTTACAACCTACGGTTTGGATTCTTCAGTAAATTCAACCAAGTCCCAAACGTCATTATGCTACATGGAATTAAGCTATTAAATCATGACTTCATTCCACTAAGTGGCCTGATCGCTATTAATGGCTTCTTAATAAGAGGTAGGATCAGTAAGCTTTCCAACGTCCTCAACTTCAGTTAAATAAGTTATGAAATCATCAAAGTTATGGCCTTGCGTGACCTAGATGATCTCCTGAGTTGATTTTCAGGTTCAGTAAGGAAGATGCTTTAGCATTAATAGTAAGATGCTTCAGCATTATTAGTAAAATGGTTTATCATTAGTAGTATCCTGATTAGGAGGATTAGGATTTTGATTAGGAGAAGGTGGATCAGTGTTATTAGGAGCAGCGTTGGGTACAAGAAGAATTATCGGAGGAATAATAACCGACGAGTGGTTCCCCCCCGCTTCTTGTACTTATTACAAATCTTAAGTTATGATTTGTCGTGCTCCCACTGATCTCTTAGTTCTCAAGAAACGTGGCATGCTGCGTGTCAATAATGCTAGTAGTGTAGGAAAGACAGTAAAACTAATAACCGATAAAGAAACATGTAAGGGATTTAGGATCCAGTTTCTTTTAGTTAGGGTTATAGAGTTATGCTTTGGCAAGACAACCTCATACGTTCATATATTTTAGACTCAGTTTCCTTTCTGTCCAGGAGTCTTAGGGACAGATTCTGATGGAACACTTATTGAGTATATGAACGGCTGTGTGTAAGGCCTCAGTCCAAAGGTATCTAGGTAAGTTAGTGTTGACAAGCATACTTGTCACCATGTCCATTAAGGTTCTATTTCTCCTTTTAGCAACATAAATATTATTAAGGAGAACCAGTCATGGTGTATTGGTTAGTTATGTCATGTTCCTTTCAAAAGTTATGGAAAGGACCAAGAGCTTCACCAATATCAGTATGTCAACCATAATACTTACCTCCTCTATCTGATCTCACAACTTTTATTTTTACGATCAAAGTTGGTTTAAAACCAAAGTTTTAAGATCAATAAAAGTCACTAAGGGTTCAGATCAGATATAAGTGCATATAACCGAATAATCGTTAATAAATGTAATAAATGATGTATGTCCTAAGATGGATGCGGGATAGGGGCCACTAATATCAGAGTGAATTATTTCCAACAAGTTGGAACTTCTAGTGGCTCCGTTCTTAATTCCTTAAGCCATTTCGCCTTTGAAGCATTAAATACATGTTTCAAAATCACTAAACTCAAGAGAATGTTATGTTCCATCCATTATGAGTCGTACTATGCGAACTCGTGAGATGTGGCTAAGATGTGTATGCCACAAGATGGAAGAATTCTCTAATTATTTAGGTGATTTTGTCTTTGTTTTAGTTATGTCATCAATATTAGGAGACAACAAAGACTGTGAGAAATTATCATCTAGTTCTAACTTATACATCAATCCATCCAAGAAACCAGGACCAAGGAATTCATTATTATGAGTAATGACAATCTCATCGCAACCATAAATTATTACATAACCTTCAAGGTCTTAGACTAGAAAAATAGATACAAGGTTCCGAGAAATTCTCGATACACATAAGGTATCTACTAGTCTAACACACTTTCCAGTATTTATATGTAAATTATAAGTTTCCATGGCTTCGACATCTAAGAGATCACCCCTTTCAACTCTAAGCTTTCTTTGGTTCTTTTGACAGCTTCTGGATTGTTTATAATCATTGTATTGAGTTGGTCACATGAACCATAGAACCAGAGTCACTTACACATGTATTAATAAGTACATCAAACGTAAGAGAATCAAATATTACATAAGGTAAGTTACCTTTCTTAGCTAGCCACTCCTTGAATTTAGGGCAATTTGGGTATAATAGAATTTGCAGTTAGGATTGCTCGTCAAGGACTTAGAGCTAGAGGCAACAGCATCATGATTATCCTTTACTTGAAGTCTTAATGTCTTATTACTGTTATTATCCTTCCTCTTTAATGGAATTAGCAGTGGTAGTAAGGTGAACAACTTCATGGTTGGCCCAACTTGAATTGACCATTTTCTTGCACACACATTGCACTTATTTCACTCATCGACGATTTATCCTTCATAGAGTTATAGTTAATCTTGAAGATATCGAAACGAGCAAGCAATGAGTTCATTATAAAGTGCACAAGAAAATTGTCAGAGACTTCTATTTTAGGACTCTTAAGCTTATGAGCCATGGTAGTCATCTTCATTATGTGTTCACGAACACTGCTATTTCCTTGGTATTTAAGCTACTTGCATACGCCTTATACATTCCCTCAGATACTATGATTGATGAAGATCTTGACCATCATTAGTGACAAGCGATTCTCCCTATCCCACTTTCTTAAAATTCGCTTTCTGAGATGCGGAAGAGTTAGCAGTAATAGCAGTGGGTTCATTATGGCGAATGACATAGTCAAGGTCTATCATCTCCAGAGTTAGAGGTAATTAATCCTTTCATAAAGCAAAGTTTGCATCAATAAGTGGCTTAATGCCTAAGTTAGGTACTACAGTGGAAATAAGGAGGATAATAATTTATAATACAAGCAATAGAAGATTATAATAGTAATGCCTAAAATAAGTAGGCCTAATAGTAATGAAGTTATAGTGACGTGATTAGCTATCTAAGGCAGACTAAGTAATGTCTCTTAATAGTAATGGAACTAAAGTAATGCCTAAAATAAGTAGGCCTAATAGTAATGTTCCTTAGAGTAACGAGACTATGACCATTATTATAGTAATGAAGCTAGTGATAGGTAAGCCTATCGTAAACACCAAAACAATAAGCTAAAGTAAGGCTCTACTTAGATGTTACATCACCTTTGGGCAGAAGTAACTAATATCTAAGTTAATATGAGCATTAGGTCATGCAACACAACGCTTATCTTTTGACCTTTGGGCACAAAATTAAGAATCGTGCATATTATGCATGCAAATAGCCCTTTTGACACACAAAGCATATTAAATCACCTTTGGGCAGAATTAATATACTAAGTGTTCATCATGCAAAAGAACAAGAACGCAACATGAGAATCATATTTGACCTTTGGGCACAAATAATGAGACCATGTATTTTAGTGCGAAGCCCCTAAGTAACGGGGTCCGGGGCAGCTCCCCTGGAAGCAGGGTCCAAGGGACGGCAGCCCCTGGCGGGGTCGAGCTGTTACGGTAAAAATGTCTCAGGTAATATATTTTCGTAACTTGAGAGACAAATTTTGCCATAAATATTAAGGTAAAATTGTTCTCGACAATTAGGAGAACTCAACAAGTAAGTCGAATTCAACAATTAAGGAGAACTCGACAAGTAAGTTGAATTCAACAAGTTATGATTAATCTCGACGATTAAGAAGAACTCAACAAGTAAGTCAAATTCAACATTTAAGAGAAATCGACAAGTAAGTTGAATTCAACAAGTTATGATCATAATCAATAAATAAATTGAACTCGACCTGTTAGGTCGAACTCCACCTTAGGTTGATCGAACTCAACCTTAATAGTCATGGTCGAACTCGACATTTATAAGAAAAAATTATAGTCGAACTCAACATAGGTAGGTCTAGCTCGACATGTAAAGTCTAGCTCGACATGTAAGGTAAGTTCAATTAGAATATAAGTTGGTCAAAGTCGACCATAAGTGGTCAAACTCGATTAAGTGGGGTTCAAACTCGACCAAGGCTGGTCAAACTCGACCAAGTGAGGGTCAAACTCGACCAAGGCTGGTCAAACTCGACCAAATGAGGGTCAAACTCGACCAAGTGAGGGTCAAATTCGACCAAGGCTGGTCAAACTCGACCAAATGAGGGTCAAACTCGACCAAGTGAGGGTCAAATTCGACCAAGGCTGGTCAAACTCGACCAAATGAGGGTCAAACTCGACCAAGTGAGGGTCAAATTCGACCAAGGCTGGTCAAACTCGACCAAATGAGGGTCAAACTCGACCAAGGCTGGTCAAACTCGACCAAGTGAGGGTCAAACTCGACCAAGGCTGGTCAAACTCGACCAAGTGAGGGTCAAACTCGACCAAGGCTGGTCAAACTCGACCAAGGCTGGTCAAACTCGACCAAATGAGGGTCAAACTCGACCAAGTGAGGGTCAAATTCGACCAAGGCTGGTCAAACTCGACCAAATGAGGGTCAAACTCGACCAATAGTGGTCAAACTCGACTTATAACATGTTTTGATATCGGAAATCATGACAATTAGGATCAAACTCAAGAAATTAGTTGAGTTTTAAGAAGAACACGAAGAACATAAGGTAAGATTCTTCGGTTTTTATAAGATTTAGAAATCCTTTTCTTTGTAAAACACGTTTTCGGTGATAATAAACATAATGATACGAATCATGGATCAAAAGAACGAGGCTCTGATGCCACATGTTGGAAATAATATGATTCGTATCATGAATATAATGAAAACATGAATATAATAAACATACCCGTTGATCCTGAGGAACCTGTAAGATGATTAAGCATACTTGCCATTGATGTCGGGTTCCCAAAACGAGATGATTGATTAAAGATGGGGATGATGATTTCGGTTTTGAGTTAGAACCGAAATTGAGAGAGAAAAGCACCACACGAAATAAGATGGAGATTCAGAAGTGAAAGTGAAGGTTATTAGTCTCTATTTATAATAAGAGAACTTTCACTTCTAACCCTGGTGTTTAATGTGTGCTATATTAGTCCCTGAAGTTCCAATCATCTAATGGGAAACCCTATAGTATGTCTTTAATAGTAAATACGCCCATCGTATAATTACTAGACATAGGGATTTCAGTTATCGTCAATTATCATATCACGAATGATAAACGATCAGTGACGGTCACATTTAATGTGGTTCCAACATTCTCCCACTTGACCAAGCGATCATTTATCTATGAGTATTCAATAAGTCCGACCGGGATAATACTCATTTTGTTTTAAACTGAAATCATAGTCAATAAGTACAGTCGTAGAGAAGAACATCAACTCAGGACCTCCACTAGTCAAACTATGACTCAAATTTAAAACTAATAAGCAATGATCAATTGACTAAGACAAATTTTGTTATATAATGTCTATACACTATTATGAGCTCAAAGTGTAACTAATAGACAAACAAAATCTGAATATAGAGGAAAATTTTTATTAAGATAATAATAATGACCAATAAGTACAACATGCTATTATATTAGGTCCTTTAGTAAGCCTCATCTTCAACACGTGTCCTACGAAGATTTTAGGAGGAAGACCTTTGGTCATTGGATCCACTAGCATATTATGTGTACTTATGTACTCAATACAAAGAACATTTTCCTCAATCCGTTCGCTTACAAACAGATACTTTGTATCGAGATACAGCTCAGCGCTAGTTGAACTGTTACTGTTCAATAAAGTTACAGCAACCGAGTTATCACAATAAAGCTTCAATGGTCTGGTAATAAAGTTGACGACTTTGAGTCCACTGACCAGTTCTTTAACAACATCCCATGACATGGAATTATGAACGTTCAGACATCATGGTAGACGTTGCAGTCAGTTTCTACTTATGACTCCGTCAAAAGATAGGTTTGCCAGCTAATCATAAAATATATATCCAAAAGTAGATTTCTTATCGGAATCAGAACATCCTACTACTTCTAAGTTGTCACCTCTTCTATAAGTTAATGTGTAGTCTTTGGTCCTTTGCAGATATCGTAGAACCTTTTTAGCCACTTTTCAATATGCTAATTCGGGATTAGATAGTTAACTCCCAAGCATATCGGCGATATAAGCGATATCTGGACGAGTACAGACCTGAGCGTACATAATGCTCTTAATTACTTATGAGTAATGTATCATCCTCATTTGCTCCTTTTAATCTCAATGTTCGGACTTTGGAAACAATTATACACGTTTCCTTTTACTACTAGAGCTATAGTGGGCGTGTAGTGCTGCATGTTATGGCGTTCTAAGATGTGAATATAAGTCTTTTGAGAAAGAACCAGAACATCATTACGCTTGTCTTGGTGTATTTCGATACCTATGACATAAGAGGCATCACCAAGATCTTTCATGTCGACATTATGCGAAAGTAAACGCTTCGGCTCATGCAACATATCCAAGTTGTTACTTGCAAGTATAATATCATCCACGTGCAAAACAAGGATTGTAAATTTACTCCCACTGATCTTGAGATAGGTGCATTGATCCACTTGATTCTTTAGGAAGTCTTGTCCTTTTATGACTTCATCAAACTTAAGGTACCATTTTAGTGATGCTTGCTTCAACCCGTATATGGTCTTTTTTGACTTGCAGACCATGTGCTCTTTACCTTCTGGAATGAATCCTTCAGGTTGCACATGTATACGTCTTATTGCAAGTTTCCATTCAGGAAAGCTGTCTTGACATCCATCTGATGTAACTCTAAATCATAATGAGCTACGAATGTCATGACGATCCTTAAGGAATCTTTATGACAGACAAGAGAAAAGGTCTCTTGATAATCGATTCCTTCCTTTTGAGTAAAGCCCTTCGCAACCAGTTTGGCCTTATAGCGTTCAACGTTTCCATTCGGGTCTAATTTGGTTTTGAATATCCATTTACAACCTACAGGTTTGGATTCTTCAGTAAATTCAACCAAGTCCCAAACGTCATTATGCTACATGGAATTAAGCTATTAAATCATGACTTCATTCCACTAAGTGGCCTGATCGCTATTAATGGCTTCTTAATAAGAGGTAGGATCAGTAAGCTTTCCAACGTCTTCAACTTCAGTTAAATAAGTTATGAAATCATCAAAAGTTATGGCCTTGCGTGACCTAGATGATCTCCTGAGTTGATTTTCAGGTTGAGTAAGGAAGATGCTTTAGCATTAATAGTAAGATGCTTTCAGCATTATTAGTAAAATGGTTTATCATTAGTAGTATCCTGATTAGGAGGATTAGAATTTTGATTAGGAGAAGGTGGATCAGTGTTATTAGGAGCAGCGTTGGGTACAAGAAGAATTATCAGAGGATAATAATAACCGACGAGTGGTTCCCCCGCTTCTTGTACTTACTGCAAATCTTAAGTTATGATTTGTCGTGCTCCCACTGATCTCTTAGTTCTCGAGAAACGTGGCATGATGCGTGTCAATAATGCTAGTAGTGTAGGAAAGACAGTAAAACTAATAACCGATAAAGAAACATGTAAGGGATTTAGGATCCAGTTTCTTTAAGTTAGGGTTACAGACTTATGCTTCGGCATGACAGCCTCATACTTTCATATATTTTAGACTCAGTTTCCTTTCTGTCCAGGAGTCTTAGGGACAGATTCTGATGGAACACTTATTGAGTATATGAACGGCTGTGTGTAAGGCCTCAGTCCAAAGGTATCTAGGTAAGTTAGTGTTGACAAGCATACTTGTCACCATGTCCATTAAGGTTCTATTTCTCCTTTTAGCAACATAAATATTATTGAGGAGAACCAGTCATGGTGTATTGGTTAGTTATGTCATGTTCCTTTCAAAAGTTATGGAAAGGACCAAGAGCTTCACCAATATCAGTATGTCAACCATAATACTTACCTCCTCTATCTGATCTCACAACTTTTATTTTTACGATCAAGTTGGTTTAAAACCAAAGTTTTAAGATCAATAAAAGTCTCTAAGGGTTCAGATCAGATATAGGTGCATATAACGCGAATAATCGTTAATGAATGTAATAAATGATGTATGTCCTAAGATGGATGCGGGATAGGGGCCACTAATATCAGAGTGAATTATTTCCAACAAGTTGGAACTTCTAGTGGCTCCGTTCTTAATTCCTTAAGCCATTTCGCCTTTGAAGCATTAAATACATGTTTCAAAATCACTAAACTCAAGAGAATGTTATGTTCCATCCATTATGAGTCGTACTATGCGAACTCGTGAGATGTGGCTAAGATGTTTATGCCACAACATGGAAGAATTCTCTAATTATTTAGGTGATTTTGTCTTTGTTTTAGTTATGTCATCAATATTAGGAGACAACAAAGACTGTGAGAAATTATCATCTAGTTCTAACTTATACATCAATCCATCCAAGAAACCAGGACCAAGGAATTCATTATTATGAGTAATGACAATCTCATCGCAACCATAAATTATTACATAACCTTCAAGGTCTTAGACTAGAAAAATAGATACAAGGTTCCGAGAAATTCTCGATACACATAAGGTATCTACTAGTCTAACACACTTTCCAGTATTTATATGTAAATTATAAGTTTCCATGGCTTCGACATCTAAGAGATCACCCCTTTCAACTCTAAGCTTTCTTTGGTTCTTTTGACAGCTTCTGGATTGTTTATAATCATTGTATTGAGTTGGTCACATGAACCATAGAACCAGAGTCACTTACACATGTATTAATAAGTACATCAAACGTAAGAGAATCAAATATTACATAAAGTAAGTTACCTTTCTTAGCTAGCCACTCCTTGAATTTAGGCAATCTGGGCACAATCAGAATTTGCAGTTAGGATTGCTCCTCAAGGATTTAAAGCTAGAGGCACAGCATCATGATCATCCTTTACTTGAAGTCTTAATGTCTTATTACTGTTATTATCCTTCCTCTTTAATGGAATTAGCAGTGGTAGTAAGGTGAACAACTTCATGGTTGGCCCAACTTGAATTGACCATTTTCTTGCACACACATTGCACTTATTTCACTCATCGACGATTTATCCTTCATAGAGTTATAGTTAATCTTGAAGATATCGAAACGAGCAAGCAATGAGTTCATTATAAAGTGCACAAGAAAATTGTCAGAGACTTCTATTTTAGGACTCTTAAGCTTATGAGCCATGGTAGTCATCTTCATTATGTGTTCACGAACACTGCTATTTCCTTGGTATTTAAGCTACTTGCATACGCCTTATAAATTCCCTCAGATACTATGATTGATGAAGATCTTGACCATCATTAGTGACAAGCGATTCGCCCTATCCCACTTTCTTAAAATTCGCTTTCTGAGATGCGGAAGAGTTAGCAATAATAGCAGTGGGTTCATTATGGCGAATGACATAGTCAAGGTCTATCATCTCCAGAGTTAGAGGTAATTAATCCTTTCATAAAGCAAAGTTTGCATCAATAAGTGGCTCAATGCCTAAGTTAGGTACTACAGTGGAAATAAGGAGGATAATAATTTATAATACAAGCAATAGAAGATTATAATAGTAATGCCTAAAATAAGTAGGCCTAATAGTAATGTTTTTATAGTGACATGATTAGCTATCTAAGGCAGACTAAGTAATGTCTCTTAATAGTAATGGAACTAAAGTAATGCCTAAAATAAGTAGGCCTAATAGTAATGTTCCTTAGAGTAACGAGACTATGACCATTATTATAGTAATGAAGCTAGTGATAGGTAAGCCTATCGTAAACACCAAAACAATAAGCTAAAGTAAGGCTCTACTTAGATGTTACATCACCTTTGGGCAGAAGTAACTAATATCTAAGTAAATGAGCATTAGGTCATGCAACACAACGCTTATCTTTTGACCTTTGGCACAAAATTAAGAATCGTGTATATTATGCATGAAAATGTTCCTTTTAGCACACAAAATATATTAAATCACCTTTGGGCAGAATTAATATACTAAGTGTTCATCATGCAAAAGGAACAAGAACGCAACATGAGAATCATATTTGACCTTTGGGCACAAATAATGAGACCATGTATTTTAGTGCGAAGCCCCTAAGTAACGGGGTCCGGGGCAGCTCCCCTGGAAGCAGGGTCCAAGGGACGGCAGCCCCTGGCGGGGTCGAGCTGTTACGGTAAAAATGTCTCAAGGTAATATATTTTCGTAACTTGAGAGACAAATTTTGCCATAAATATTAAGGTAAAATTGTTCTCGACAATTAGGAGAACTCAACAAGTAAGTCGAATTCAACAATTAAGGAGAACTCGACAAGTAAGTTGAATTCAACAAGTTATGATTGATCTCGACGATTAAGAAGAACTCAACAAGTAAGTCAAATTCAACATTTAAGGAGAACTCGACAAGTAAGTTGAATTCAACAAGTTATGATCATAATCAATAAATAAATTGAACTCGACCTGTTAGGTCGAACTCCACCTTAGGTTGATCGAACTCAACCTTAATAGTCATGGTCGAACTCGACATTTATAAGAAAAAATTATAGTCGAACTCAACATAGGTAGGTCTAGCTCGACATGTAAAGTCTAGCTCGACATGTAAGGTAAGTTCAATTAGAATATAAGTTGGTCAAAGTCGACCATAAGTGGTCAAACTCGATTAAGTGGGGTTCAAACTCGACCAAGGCTGGTCAAACTCGACCAAGTGAGGGTCAAACTCGACCAAGGCTGGTCAAACTCGACCAAATGAGGGTCAAACTCGACCAAGTGAGGGTCAAACTCGACCAAGGCTGGTCAAACTCGACCAAATGAGGGTCAAACTCGACCAAGTGAGGGTCAAATTCGACCAAGGCTGGTCAAACTCGACCAAGGCTGGTCAAACTCGACCAAATGAGGGTCAAACTCGACCAAGTGAGGGTCAAACTCGACCAAGGCTGGTCAAACTCGACCAAATGAGGGTCAAACTCGACCAAGTGAGGGTCAAATTCGACCAAGGCTGGTCAAACTCGACCAAATGAGGGTCAAACTCGACAAAGAGAGGGTCAAACTCGACCAAATGAGGGTCAAACTCGACCAAAACTGGTCAAACTCGACTTATAACATGTTTTGATATCGGAAATCATGACAATTAGGATCAAACTCAAGAAATTAGTTGAGTTTTAAGAAGAACACGAAGAACATAAGGTAAGATTCTTCGGTTTTTATAAGATTTAGAAATCCTTTTCTTTGTAAAACACGTTTTCGGTGATAATAAACATAATGATACGAATCATGGATCAAAAGAACGAGGCTCTGATACCACATGTTGGAAATAATATGATTCGTATCATGAATATAATGAAAACATGAATATAATAAACATACCCGTTGATCCTGAGGAACCTGTAAGATGATTAAGCATACTTGCCATTGATGTCGGGTTCCCAAAACGAGATGATTGATTAAAGATGGGGATGATGATTTCGGTTTTGAGTTAGAACCGAAATTGAGAGAGAAAAGCACCACACGAAATAAGATGGAGATTCAGAAGTGAAAGTGAAGGTTATTAGTCTCTATTTATAATAAGAGAACTTTCACTTCTAACCCTGGTGTTTAATGTGTGCTATATTAGTCCCTGAAGTTCCAATCATCTAATGGGAAACCCTATAGTATGTCTTTAATAGTAAATACGCCCATCGTATAATTACTAGACATAGGGATTTCAGTTATCGTCAATTATCATATCACGAATGATAAACGATCAGTGACGGTCACATTTAATGTGGTTCCAACAAACCAATGCCATCATATTACCAATATAACGACAAGTATGATAGATTAACTATTTTCTTTCAATTAGCTAAAGTTCAGAGTATTTGGTAGCAAGTTAACTTTTGAATCATGTGTACCAAGGACTTGCTTGTTAGAAGTCACCAATCCCTGATGCTACCTACAGTTGTCACTGCTTATGATGTAATCATATTTTGATCACTTTAGCAAATATACCATAAGGGTATTTGTGTCATTTTGACCATTTTGGTTTGATATGGTCACACGTTTTGCCAGTCGAGTGAGCTCGATATTCTCAGCGATATGTTAACAAACGAAGCCATCTAATAAAATTATGACAAACTAACACGGAATCCGTTCAATGCGGCGGTGGTCGTGACGGAGACAGTGTGGTGGTGGCAGTGACTGTTGGTGATGGAGGTGATGTCGGGTGGGGTAAATTATTGATGTAAAAGTAATAATGTGTGTGGGTGTATGTGTCTAGGGTATGGGTGCTTTTGGGGGTTTCGGCTAATAATCGTTTAATGATATTCTTTTCTTATAGGTTTTAGCGGGCCACAACATCCCACTTTAATTGCTTTATAATTTTATATAACAAACAAACTGTCTTGAGCCCAGCAGTCATATACTCATATATTTGGTCCAACCACTAGTGGTCCAACCCTATTTGGTCCAAGCACGATTATAATTATAATTATAAATATAAATGTACACTTAAATGTCATATTTTATTTTATATCTTTATTTAAGTGACCTCCATAGTAAACAATACCTTTAATTGATATAATTTTAAAGTTAAATAATTAATATATATATATAATATATATATATATATATATATATATATGTATAAAAGTTGGTTTCTGAAACAAGTAATTAAAATAATTCAATAATGTCAAATGAGTCAAGTTTTAAGAATCATAAATAATTAGGCTTTTTTTTCTATCTTTTCCGTTTAAAACTTATTTATATGAATGTGGAAAATATAAACTTATCATTATTATATTGATACAAATTTCTAAAATTTATTGAAAAGTCGTTTAAAGATGAGTCCTTACGCACGTTATCTAAAGTTGACAAGTCCTTTCAATATCTATTTTTTGAAATTATCCAATTTTCAGTCATCAAAAACATAATATAAATAGTTAAATATTTTAATAGCCTAAAACCATTTAAGTTAAAAAAATTATAATATTTGAAACTATAAAATGTTTTATAGACATTTTTTTGTCTAAGAAAAAATAGAGTTAACTTGACTTTCTCCACTTTATTTTGACGAAGAGGCGTTCAAAAGTGTAATACTAATAGTAATTCGACTATTTAGTTTGATACCTCGTAAATTCAACTTGTTATAAACATTATAAAATTTGTACATAGCGCGGACCAAAATTCTTAGGTTAATATATAATTTGAACAATGATAGATTCATTAATCAACTTCACTAGACCCAAGTCAATGGATAGATTAACAAAACCTAAATACATATTTAACAAAAAAAAAAATAATACTCGTAATAAAAAAATAAAAATAAAACCTTACATGGCAAATAAACTCGTAACATAATCAATCAATCATACGGAGTAAATCAATTAATACCATTAGGCCCCACTTAACTATGCTTTTCGACAAAATGGCTTATTATTGCCGGAGCATTATTAGACTAAGAGGAGTAGCCCGTTTTCACCCTTTTTTTTTGTGCGAACGCCCCCAGAACGCCCAATCTCGGTCCGGGGGCGTTCCACTCCCTTAATTCGCGTGCCCATTCCAATTTCGAACGCGTCTGGCCGTTTGGAGTTTTGTGGGATCAATGATTGTTGACTGCAGAAATGAAGATACCAACAACCCTTTATTCAATTTTTATTTTTTTTAAAACTAACTCTATTTATATATATACTTATTTATATATAAAAGGAATGCCTTGGGGGCATTCCTCCACCCCAAAGGAATGGGGGAATGCCCCTTATGATTGGTAGTAGACACTTGTCATGCATGGAGTGGAGGAGGGGCATTCCCTTAACCCTCTACTCCTCTTAGTCTTAGTAACATGTCTTCACATTACTCACATTAATCCCTCCATCTCATTTTAAGAGTCCTAGTTTGACTTTCAAGGTCTTTTTCTTTAAACTTTGACCGTAAATATTTTTGTATGTATTTCATAATATTGATGAAACTTATATCATTGAAAAGTAGATTGAAAACTAAATCTATTCGTATATTTTATATCAAGTATCATATAACACAACAAAATATAATTACAGTCAAATATTGAAAAACAAGACTTTGAAAGTCAAATTTGAACCCTTAAAATGGGACGGAATGGTGTAATAATTAATGGTCTAAAGTGAATCTTTATTACAGGTCATTCGTATCAATAAAATTGTTCATAAATTGATCTTATGATTACATTAACATGTTTTCAACTTAGTGCACTCGATTTATTCACACATATATAGATTTATTCACACATATATACATGTAAGTGGCTGAGACTTTGCAGGAGCGGCGACAGATGTAGGGGCCGAGGACATGGTAGGTTGATTGGAGGTGCTGAGTTGTGAAGGATTTTTAAGCTCATCAAGACCAATTTCTTTTTCAAGCGTGCTCTTGAATTCCCTTGAAACTTCCTATAAAAAAATGAAAGCGCCATTCATGGCACTGGATTATTTAAACATTTAGATAGTTACAAGATGATACATTATAATAAAAATGACGCTAAATTTCTTGCCTGAAGTTCCCTAATTGTTGGTTGAAATGTCCGCAAAGTTTTCCCTGCACCTTTAGCAATCTGTAATATAAGATGCGTTACATGGCACATGGAAGAATTAAAGAGAATTTACAAGTTCTTTTGTGTTATCTATATAAACAAAAAGTTACAAATACATCTTGACCTTTAGGTATTGAATCTATATGGTTCATTAGATATTTATGCGATATGAGTAATCAAAGTGGGTCATTTTTGCATCTAGAATAAAATTCAAGTCCAAAAGCAAAGCTATAGATACATAACCTTTCATTTATGTACATACTTTCTTCTTCACATCCGATTAGTTTGACCACAAATAATCGAACACTGAAATAATAGAAACTGTTACTCAAACACTTGAGACTAATTAAGTAATTATCACCACTTCAATCTAGTAGCTCTAATAAACACCATGTTGTATACATGTAGAAACTTACAATTCTACTTTTAGAATCCCTTAAAAGAAAGGTTTCGCAAACATTTAACTAAAGCAGGAAATTATAACCCAAGTAGGCAAAATGAGATCAAACACATTCTCAAGTAAACTCAATTTTTCCAGAAATGCAAAAGTTATCAATATATCAAGATGTTTAAACTAAGTTATAAATACCTCAGCAAGACCTTTAGGGCCAAAAACCAACAATGCAACCACTCCAAATAAAGATGCAAACACACCTTTCCCTCCACATTTCCTTTTCTTTTCTGCAAAAACCAAATTAAGACTTTATACTTTAATAAAACACACACACTAAGTCTTCAACAATACCTCTGTTCCAACCATTTTGACTTTTTTTAGTCAAACCAAAAAAATTTCAACATCAAAATTAATCTGCATTCCAAACTCTTCTTACCAAATCTTACCAGCAGTAAACAACTTCATAACAAATACTACAAACCCAATGAAATTGGTGTCAATTTCATAACAAAAGTCTACATCTTTTTCAACTTGAAAAATTCCAAGTTTGACTTGACACTAAAAGAAGCTTACCAAACTTGAAAGTTTTCAGCAAGATTGAAACCCCATTTGAATTAAGTCCATTCCATTTGGAAAAAGAAGATAAACCCAGTTGAGGAACCACTGTTAATGAACTAAAAGTTGGGTTTTTGGAGTAGGAAACAGGGGATGTAAAGATAGATACAGAAAAGTGAGATGATTTAGAGACTGTGAGTAAAGTGTAAGATGAAGAGGGGTGAATGAAAGTTGCAGAAGCCATGGAAAAGAAGGTGGTTGGTGGATTGTGGCGAGTCGATCTGAGGTTGAGGAAATGTTGGATGGAAAGATGATTGGTGGGTGTTTGGATGTGGGCCTAATATTATCTTGATTCTTGACTGTTGATAGTTTCATTGTAGTGTAGAAGCAAATTTATGTCGTGTTTGGCCGGTTTTTAAGTCGAACTGAAGATTTTTAAAAACATTTCGTTAGATGGAACTTTTAATCTAAAAATGTAACAGTACAAATTGCTATTAGTATTAGACTATTGAGCATAGTAGAACTTTTGTTTACAATGTTTATAAACATAGCTAGAGTTATAACCTAATTACTAAAATAAATTGAATAATGGGTAGGATACATTTTTGTGGTTATGTGGTTACATATTTATCTGATAAGTAAGATTTTTATATAGGTGTCATTTTCTTCTTCTTATATTTGACTTTTCTTTATGCTATTTAGATAATAAAAACTTTCTTTAATTGAATAAATATTAATGGGTCATATACTTTTCATTTATTTGGATTTTAGTTAAATAAAATAAGCAAATATTTTTATCTAATTAACTTTAAATCGCGTTTAAAATAATCAAACTATTGCAATTCTTGTGATATATATATATATATATATTATTATATATATATATATATATATATATGATAGAGATCAAATGAGAATACCTTAAGGAGAGAAAGTTCGTTTTTAATTATTTTTTTTAGCTTGTTTTTTTTGAACTTTTTTTCTTTTTTGAACTTTTTTCATTCCCTCTTTAATTAACTAATTCCATATAAAAATTTTAAAAATTTTAAATTTTTTTTTTTCAAAGGGCGTAGCCCGTAAGCTATAGGCGAAGCCTCTCAGTCTATGGCGGAGCCATGATAGCTAAGGGCGAAGCCCGTTAGGTAGATCACTCCATCACCGATCACCCCCTATGACCTATCACCCTCTATGACCTATCACTCCCACCAGCTACCCTTTATTAATATCCTTAAGGGCGAAGCCCGTACCGTACCCTTACATGTATAACTCACTAACTCGGGTTAGAAAAAAAAAATTTAATTTTTTTTATAGATTGAGTTAATTAAAAAAATGAAAAAAGTAAAAAAATCAAAAAAACAAGCTAAAAAAAAAAACGAACCTTCTCTCTAGATCTCTACCCTATATATATAATATAATATTTTCACTAATAAAACATCCATTCCATCTTATTATGAGTTACGAGTCTTTCAATAGTGTTGGGTTTTTTTTTTAGCAATAATGAAAACTCAACAGTGTTGATTGATTGTGGGGAATACATTTAAACGTTTCTAAAGATGCATTTTCCGTTATAATTTACTATGATGGGTAACGAGTTGTTGTTAGTTGTTACTATCATGCAATGTAAGCAATTGCTACATAAATGAGTTAATTTTTGTATGATCATGGTAAGGAATTTTTGCTCCATAAAAATAAATTATAAATAATAGCAAGAGTAAGAAAACATAAAACAAAACTAGATCAAATGGTGGATCACTCCAAACACCTTAATGGATTCTGCATACTTTTTAGTAACCTATCACAACCTATAGTTTACACTTTACATAACTAGATTGGTTCCCGCGCAATGCAGCGGCGGTAACGGCAACGGTAATGGTTTGGTTATTAATTTCATTGCGGTCGAAGATGTGATGAATTGTTGTGTGGGATATGAAAGGTGGGAGGAGGGGGAAGAATTTTGAGTTAGGTTTTTGCTATGTGTTTTTGCGTGAGAGAGAGATAGAGGTTGAATTTTTTTAAGGGCATTTTAGTCACAGTCTATAAAATAGAAATAAAGATGTATTAAGATGGAGGGTAAATATGTCATTTCAGGTTCTTAAAGTTAAGGAGGGGGGAGAGAGTTTGTTTTATAAAGGAGTATAGATAATGTTATTACAAATTTACAATAGATAATTTTGTTTATATTTTTCGGAATAAGTGGTAGTATTTATGTCCTATGGATTTATATATTTCCAAATGTGGCTTTCTATGAAGCATTAGATTTGTAATTTCTATAATTAATTACTTTAATAATTTTATTAAAATTATTTATTTTGTTTATCAAGTTAAAAGCATTTAACATTCTTTATATTAGTTATTACTAGACTTATGTCCGCACAATGCAGCGGCGTGGGGTAGTGATGGCAGGGGTAGTGGTGGGGGCGGCAGTGGGGACGACGGTGGGGGGTGAATGTAAAAGTAATTGATTTTAAAGTGGTAGTGTAGTCATTTTAAGTGTTGAGGATCTATATTATAAATTATTTCATTAAGGGTATTATAGGTATATTAGATGGAGATGTTTCGAATAAAGGAGAGAGGTATTTTTGGTTTTTCAAGACAGAAAGTTTAAGGGAAAAAATGATAATTTGTTTTATTAAATAGTATAGATAAAGTCTAATTCTTTTGGGTAAAAGGGCATTTGTCTTTTTGACTATTTGGCAATGAGTTTTTCTAATTTTTAGCGGCGGTGGGGATAGTGATGACAGAGGTGGTGGTGGTGACGGTGGTGGGGGCGACTGTGGGACGACGGTGGGGGCGGTGAATGTAAAAGTAATTAATTTTAAAGTGGAGTGTATTTTTTAAGGTTGAGGGATCTATATTGTAAATTATTTCATTAAGGGTATTATTGTATATTAGATGAGATATTTAAATTAATGAATAAAGAAGAGGGGTATTTTTGGTTTTCTCAAAGACATAAAGTTTAAGGAAAAAAAAGTGATTTGTTTTATTAAATAGTATAGATTATGTTAACTAGATTATTTCTCACGTAATAAGCGGCTTAAACATATTAAGTTTCCTTATAACTTTGATGAGCGTCCATTTTGTGATAAAAAAACCCTATCGAAAGGCCTCATTTCTATGTCTTAAATGAGTTAATATTCCGGAACTATCGGTACTTAATGATTCGTATGTTTACGCAGGTTCACGGAAGATGCGAGAGAGGGTAAATGGCATCAAGTAACTCAAGATGAAGGCCTATGAAGTTACAAGACACAAGGAGGTGATTCGGGAGCCGAACGAAGCAAATCGAGAAGCAGCAGCAGTTGCCAGCGCCGCTGGCAACCTTGCCAATGCCGTTGGGCGGCCCAGATCAGCAACCGACTTATTTCACTATTTAAGCCGAAGCAGCCCTCAAAACCCTAAGAGAGAGCCGATTCAGCAGCCCTAGCCGCCCATATTCAACCCTAGGTCAACTTTGCAGATTCCAAGGAGGTTTTGGAGCTTCTAACACCTTCCGATCTTCATCCTCAACCTAGATCTACTCTTTTACTTTACTTTCAGTTGGTAAACAATGTCTTTCATCTTTTCAGACTTTGTTATTCCTTTAATAATGTCAGGCTAGTAGGCTGAATACTTGTTTGGATCAATGTGATCATGTAGACGCTTATTATTTTACTTTATTTGTTAGATCTGTTGGAGTGTGTTTTACTGTTTATCGTAGATCTATGTTTTACTAGTTCTTCATATTATTATCGGTTCTATATCTGCATGTATTGATTTAATTCTGATGATCGGTCTATAATCATACACTAGGATTAATACATAAAGATGGAAACACTAGTCGGTCTTTAACTAGTTGTAAAATGTGATTCACTTGTAATCGAGGGATCCAGAACCGTAGTAATTAGGATGAATAGAACATGAAGGTTAACAATGTCAGACGCGAACCTTTAACTTGGAAACGAGCACTGTGGTCACCGGAGATAATTACTATCTGGTCATGGCTTAAGAGCCGGGTAACTAAAAGATGAATTAGTAACACAAACTTTAGGTCATTAATGCTTAAACAATGAATCTAACGAGAATTTGTTTATAGGGTAGTGTGAGTCTAGCGACAACACTAGTTAATTAGGCAAAGTGAATCTAACGAGAATCTGAGCCGTGATTAAGTTTTCAACAGACTAGCAAATGGGTAGGATAGTATTTGGTCGTACCATGAGATCGGAGATGCCAAATAAGTATTTTAATTTAATTACTGTTATTTGCTTTTTCCAAACTATTTTCAGACTAAGCCTCTCGTTGAATAAGCGGTTGCGGCTTCTATTTACTTTTCAGTATTTTAATTAGTTTAATAGGAAATCGTGACAACCCCACAACCGCTAGAATTACACATATTACTAGATTAGGTAAAGCAACGCGTCCCTGCGAACGATCCTGTTCTTATCACTAAACTATACTACATCTGATCGGGTCCCCTGTCCGTTAAGGTATGTGTGTTTTTGAGGTAATAACTTGTACAACATTTTTTATAAATTTAAACACTAAACAAAAACAACCATCAAACTTATACCAAAAACTGAATTAATAGTTATAAATAAGACACGTTGAAATCTGTGAATATTATTAATTTAAAAAATGTTTTGTATCATAAATTATTGATAGGATATGTACGTTAATTATATTTTTTTTATAAAATAATGGTATAAAGTTAAATGTAGATATTAGATGTTGAAATTTTTTATATATATGAGATAATTAATAACATGTTAAATTTGTATAATATCGTAATTTAAAAATCATAGATAAAAGATGTTGAAAAATGATGATGTTGTGTAAGATTTTTGATCAAATAACATGTTAAATTTGATCCTAAAACTCGTTAAACTCCTTAATGATTGATTGTATATTTTTATGCATATGTCATGAGTTCAAATATAGTTGATGTGTAAGATTTTTCTTCAAATAACGCATACCCAGCTAAGTTAATATAGTTTACTTTAAAGCACACTCATTTGTGATACTTCCACATCGTAAAAAAACACAAACAAACTAACCAAGTGGTGTAATTAAATTTATCAAATCAAGTGTGGTGTTAGGTAGGTATAGTTACATCCCACCCAGCAACTCGCGGACGGCGGACCCAATTGCTTGCAGATTTTGTGATTTATTCTCCACATTAAAGTATTTAATGTGCTCACTCAATGAATTACAATAATAATATCTAAATTTCCCAGTTAATTAAAGTAGAGTTAAGTACTTTTTTCGTCCCTGTGGTTTATCGTTTTATCACTTTTCGTCCTCGCCGTTAATTTTTGGCTAAAATCATCCCCGTGGTTTGCATTTCGTCCCTGCCGTTATAACTTTGCCGTTAACCCCCTCACATGCAAGTCACGTGAGGGGCATTTTCGTCTTTTCACCAATTTAAGTGCAAAAATCATCCATGTGGTTTGTCGTTTTTGCATTTTTCATCCTCGCCATAAGGATGAAAAATGCAAAAACGACAAACCATAAGGATGAATTTTGCACTTAACCATGGGTGAAAAGACATAAATGCCCCTCACGTGCCTTGCACGTGAGGGGTTAACGGATCCAGGGACGAAAAGTAAACCACAGGGATGATTTTAGCCAAAAGTTAACGGCGAGGACGAAAAATGAACAAACGATAAACCACAGGGACGAAAAAAGTACTTAACTCATTAAAGTTTTATCGAACCACTGGGTTAAACCCCAGTGGCCAGGGGTGTTTCACTAAACCTGCTATGCGGGGCCCTGGAGAGTTTACTCCAAGGTCTCGAGTTCGAACCTTGGTAGGTTCTGCTCGACGGTATTTTCCAATTAAGGAGGTGGTATGGTGAGAAAGACTATTTAAGATCTGCTTAGTGCGGGACCCTTTCGTTGTGCGATTAGCACACATCATACGCATCTGAGGTAAAATTCACTTGTCAAAAAAAAAATTAAAGTTTTATTGTATTAAAGATTAACCACCATTTTTGTTTATTAGGGTAGACGGTATGCAATAGGCATGGAGTAGATACCTATAAGCGCATGCATGAACATCGCCTCGTTTTGGTGGCCTTAAGCGGTATAAAAATTAGAGGCCTTTTGTAAAAAAATCTAACGAAACCCTTTTTTATTTTATCCGGACATGAAATCGACTAAAATAAATTAAAAACTCATAAATAATGAAATTAAAACAATAAAATAATATTTTCAACAACACTATATATGTATACGAATATATATTAAAGTTATATTATCAAAAATTTTAACATCACTAAAAAAAAGGTACGAGTATAAGCATCAATATTGTAAAAAAAAAATTCGGTAAAAGGCCGTCACCCCTGGTTATTATATTAAAATAATGAAGAACAGGCGACTTGGTGGAATACCAAGCCGACTTTTACAAATCACGCACAAAAGTGCAATGTCCAAAAGCAACAGGGAGAAACCCCGAACAAGCTAGCCTAGATATACAAACAATCATCTAAATAATTTTAGTGAAACAGGAAACCTCAAACATGCACATCAACTAATACCAAGACAAATGAGAGGGACACATTTACAAGGAAACCGAAGTTACCTCAAACATGCACATCAACCTGTCCAAGTACCAGTATGAGAGGGACACATACAAGGTACATATACCACTAATAATGAAACAGGAAGATCCCAATCTGCTATAAGTCTTTCCAAGTGCGCCTTTCTTTTATTCTTAAAAGCATCTTCAACCACACAGTAGAAAAAATAATCTCAGCAAGAACATCAGGGGGCCGAGCAGTCTTCATAAATAATCTAGTGTTCCTCTCCTGCCATATGAAATAGACACTTGCTGCAAGTATAAGCTTATCAATGACATTTTCCATGGTCTTCTTTCTTGCCACAGGTAGCATTCGATCAATGATTTGGTCCCAATTGCATGACCGAGAGCTCAAAACAGCCTTCATATTAACTTCGTTCCAAACCTGTATTGAATAATTACATTCAAAGAACAAATGATTATGAGAATCTGGTTCAGTGTTGCAAAGGCTGCACTTCAAATCCATGTCTTGGGCTAAATCCCACTGCAATAATAGGTCTTGAGTTTTCAGTCGCCTTCTGAATACAAGCCATAAAATAAATGCATGTCTAGGGATACAATAATTAAACCAGGCTAGATCACACCAAATAGCACTAGCATGCCTTGGTCGAATATCTTCCCAAACAGTATTGACTGAAAACTGTCTTTCAACGCCATCTCTATCCTTCCAATACCAATAATCTGCCACATTAGACATATTAGGAGCAGATGTAAACAAATCAACACGGTTCAACCAATGTTGGGGAACAATCCATTGATCATCATGAACAAGATTCCCTACTTTGGTGTCAATGGCAAAACCTGCTGAAGCAATATCTCTAGGAGAAAATTTGTCACACAATGGACTACTACTACACCAATTGTCATACCAAGCATTTGTTAAAGCACCATTACCAACATTAACCCATATAAACTGACGAATAATGGGTCTAAGTTGTAGCATCTTCCTCCAACTCCATGATAGATTACCTCGATAAGGAACATTCCAAAAGCTCATGCCACGAAGTTTAGTCGTATGTATCCATTTAACCCAAAGGGAATCTTTATGGGTGAGTAAATTCCAGATATGAACAGACATGAGGGCAACATTAAAAGGCCTAAGTCTACGAATACCAAGTCCACCCTCCTCCTTTGGAAGACATACATCATCCCAACATACCTTGGCCTTCCCCCGATACATATCCCCTTGACTCCATAAGAATCGGCGCATAATCTGTTCAATATCAAGAATAATACTCATAGGAAGGATGAACACAGAAGACCATTAGACATGTATAGATGAAAGAACTGAATTAATAAGTTGAACACGACCAGCAAAGGATAAAAACTTATTACGCCAATCATTCACTCTTTTTTGGACTTTATCCACAAGTAATTTGCAATCACGAGCAACCAGCCTCGATGATACTAGAGGAACACCAAGATATTTAACCGGTAGCTGTCCTTCCTCAAAAGGTAAGATGCTAAGAATAGCTTGCTTTACAGAATTCGAAACATTACAGAAATAAGCAGTACTCTTTGGCAAGCTAGCGGATAGACCAGAAACCATTCGAAATTCATCAAGAGAATCCATAATAACTCTAGCTGAGTCTACAGCTCCCCGCATGAAAATAAAAAGATCATCAGCAAAGCAAAGATTGATAATCTTATGCTCTATACACTTGTGATGAAAGGAGAATAACTCTGAATTATGAACATTACGCTTCAAGATAAGTGTGAGAACCTCCATAACAAGCGTAAATAAATAAGGAGAAAGAGGATCACCCTGACGAAGGCCTCTCTTACCCTTAAAATACCCATGAAAATGTCCATTAATGCTAAGAGAGTAAGTAACCGTAGTCACACATAGCATAATCCACTCAATCATGCGAGTAGGGAACCCAAACACCTCTAGAATAGCCTTGAGAAAACCCCAATCAACAGTGTCATAAGCCTTCTGAAGGTCAACTTTAAGAGCACATCGTGGAGGACCTCTGTTGAGATGTAAATTTCCACTACATATTACGTAAACTATATATGATGGGTCTAAATTAATAAAATTGAAACTAGAGGTGACTAAGTTAAATTTAAATATAATAATAGAACATTAAATAATGTAATCAAGTACAATTGTACAACTAGTCAATTATACTGTTTTGGGTCATCTTCAACCTCTCCTGCTTCCTCCATTAAAACTAGATCTGGGCTTTTCATTTTTCTTCTATTTTGACTTTAATAATCAACTTTTTATTATAAAATACCCCGTTTATCTATCGAAAACATAATATACTAGCATCAAATTTCCGAAATGTAAGATACCTAAGCTTGAAAGCTGATAAAAGTTGAGGCCTTTATAATGTGGGGGCCTTAAACGACCGCCTACCCTAGATCTACTGTAGACCCGACTCTGGTGGGGTGGGGAACCAATTAGAGACCATAGTGCCTAAATTTTCCGAATAGATATGTATTCCTTTCAAGTGAAAACAAATATATCCCTAGAATAGGGAGAAGTAAGGAGACATTCCATTCATCCTTACCAACAAGAATATATATTTTATAGGCATATCAAATACGCAGTTAACTGCAGTTAATTAAAGTTTTATCGTATTAAAGATTAACCACCATTTTTGTTTATTAGGGTAGACGGTATGCAATAGGCATGGAGTAGATACCTATAAGCGCATGCATGAACATCGCCTCGTTTATTAGGTGCTCATGGGGTGGGGAACCAATTAGAGACCATAGTGCCTAATTTTTCCGAATAGATATGTATTCCTTGCAAGTGGAAACAAATATATCCCTAGAATAGGGAGAAGTAAGGAGACATTCCATTCATCCTTACCAACAAGAATATATATTTTATAGGAATATCAAATATGCAGTTAACTGCAGTTACACACACATATCATATAAATGATTGATATATTACAAAAATACCCCCAACTTTATTTAAAAATGATGCAGTTAACTACATGCAAGCTAAGCCCATGGTTTACATAAAGTATTAATTCTTTATGTTATATTGGATTATATAGTGAAAAATTTTCAACAATTTTTTTAGTCATCCATAATGATTTATATATTTTGTTGTATGATTATTGTAAAGCTAGTACCGTTTTAAATAGCCGAAAGTTATTGTAATGTTTGATATAAACATGTTTCACCTTGTACTCCCACATGCGCTACTTGATTCCTTTGACGGCTATGTCCAGTCACCAAAAGCATAAAAGTTGATAAATTTATTTGGGGAAAAACATTTAGCTTGGACTTAGTGGACTTATTAAATGAAAGCAGTTAATTGGATCAAAACAACGTTATAAAGCAAAGGGATTATAAGAAGAGAGAATGCACTTGATATAGTTAAAAGCAATAAACATGTATTGATAATGTAAAGATGAATTGGAAAGCATTATTTGCTGTAATTTTTTAAGTTTCATAGGTCTTTTTGAAATACTAGACTTCCCCAAATCATCTCTATATATTGGTTCATATTTTATGGTCAAGTCATGATATAATTCTCCGAGTTACTTTCGCTTCGGATATATCTTCTGGTATACATGCTGTTTCTTCCTCTATGTTTTCCTTTTTAGCAGTTAGCAGAATATTTGGGTTGTTTAATTTATATTTGGGCTATTATCGCTACTTTTTCTTTTTTTTGTAACTACTTACTAGTACCCTGCTCTAGGGTTTTAACTTTTAACTTATTGTATGCTTGTGACTATCTACATTATCATGGTAGCCTATTGGATTATTGGTGATTAATTTATATGATTCTTCCGTTTAGGTTTTGTAGATGGGTGAAGATTCCCTTAAATTGATTCTTTAACTTGAGTCAAGTTGGAGAAATTTTGACCCTTGATTTTCATTTAAGGGTCAAGATATTTCTAACTTGACCCATCAAGTTAGAAGTAACTTGAGTGAATCTCTACCCATAGTAGATATGTATAAGAGATTGGTGATTCATTTTTTCTTTCTTTTTTGTTTTAATTAATTAGTAATATACGTATTCCTCGTTGATTGGGAGTTTTTCTCGCGTCTTCTTTTGGTAAATGGCATGAGTTTTTTCACTCATTTTGAAGTCCTCGCAGTTAATGATGCGGGACGAGTCTAGAATTTGTTGACTTCGTTTCTTTTCTAGATTGTAATTGTAATTGTACGTTGTGCATCTAGCGCCTTGCTAGTTTGCTTATTGTAATAATATTTTTCTGCCGTTAAAAAAAAAAAAAAAGCTACTAATGAAATCTAAAGCTTTCTTCTTGACCATCTTCAATGGGAACTAGAACATCTCTAATGTATATAAAATGTTTTTAGTGTCTTTAAAAAAATGAGACCAGAATAGGGTCGCTACATAAATATGTTTTATATAGTCGCATCCCAATTTATTTTGAGATAAAACTAAATGTGTTTTCACAAGCCTTTAATTTCCCGATAAAACTCATTCAGATAAATGATAGTTACGTAAACGCACAGCTCTTCTAACCTTGAGTAAACATTGATAAAGAAAAAAATTCCAAACCAAAAGTTAGGCGCCATGTAGTCCGACCAAATAAAGGGTAACCGGACCAGACTTTCCGCGGCGATATCGCCGCTAATGAGGGGGGGCCCGCTAATATTCTGTCAGATTAACCATTAATGACATGGGGGCCCGCACTTTCCGCGGCGATATCGCCGCGGAAAGTTTTGTCTTATTCGACTTTCCGCGGCGATATCGCCGCGGAAAGTTTCTGGTCGGCTTACCCCTTATTCCATGGTCGGGGCACGCGGGGCGTTGTTTTATTATATGAACCATAATTATATCTTATTTTATAACACTTGATTGCATCAGAATGTCGTTAAGCTATTATAATTATAATTTTCCCTTTCTTTGTTTAAATTTTTGTAAATGAGTCATCACCTAAGGTCGATCAATTATATGTGCAATAATATCGTTCGAATTGAAAGACAAGACGTTGTACGATTGATAATTAACTAATTAGTTGTGCATAAAATATCTAATATTATTTACTATAGACATGGGCAGAGCTACATACACCCAATGCGGTCGAACCCATCAAACGTAACTTTTATCCATTTTGGGTAACATATACTCATATAGTATCAATATACTGAATCTGTATTTCTTGATTTTATATTTAAGCCTTAAGATTTTGATACTGAACCCACATGATAATAATTCGAGTTCCGACACTAATGTATATGAAAAGAGCTACATGAGTAACTTCAAGTAAACGTCGATCACAGTACTAATTTTTTCAAAGGATGAGGTCCCATGACATACTCCTATAGTTGTATGAGAAGCATATTTTCAAATTTATTATTTTGTCCAGGAATAATTTTAAAAATCATAAGTAGATTATATGAGAAGGATATCTTCAAAATATTATTTTGTATAGGAATCTTTATATTTATAAGTTAAAAAGTTAATTATATATAATTTGTTATTTTTTATAATTTTTTTTCTTATATTTAAACAATATAATAAATTACATTTTTGGTCCGTCAAGTTGGCAAAATTTCAGTTATTGCCCTTAAGTGAAAAAATTACAATTTTAACCCTGAAGTGGTCAATTTTTTCAGTTTTTACTCCGCGAAAACACCGTCTATCTGGTCCTTTAAGTGAGGTGCAGATTCGTCATTTCGCTCTCCCCCTCCTCCTCCTTCTTCTTCTATACTCAAACACCACCAAATGTTCATAACATGGTCGCAGAGTAAAAACTGGAAAAATTGACCAACTTCACAGCTAAACTTGTAATTTTTTCACTTAATGACAATAACAGAAAACCTACCGACTTGAAAGATCACAAATGTAACAAACTCTAAACAATATTATAATTTTTTTCCTTTTGCATCGCTATTCAGTTTCATGTAGATATACATACATATCATAATATAACTATATCTAACTAAGAGAGGATAGGTTTTTCCCTATGTGACACTTATCTTTTCGTGCCAACTAGTCTTTTTGCTTAGGTGACATTTTCTTATAATTTTCATGTTTTTTTTACATTTAAATATATATTTTTTAGTGCTCATGTGACACTTCATTTGCCACGTCATCATTTGCCTACGTGGACATTTTTTTTTTTTTTTATCAATTTTAAATAACAAATAAAAAAGCCAAATACAAGATTAGAACTCATGACCTCTAACTTTTAATATTATGCACAAACCACTTGATCTAACTTAATATTTGTTTATTTTTTATGCAAACTACGGTAGATATTCATTGAATATTAAAACTAATTACAAGACATTGATAATATATTGTCATTTTTGTAACTTATCTCTTTCTATTTTCCTTTTGTATTTAATTATCTTTGTATGTTGAATATAATTTACTTTAATATAATA
The DNA here is from genome assembly GCA_034093135.1 of Erigeron breviscapus. Classification (NCBI taxonomy): domain Eukaryota; kingdom Viridiplantae; phylum Streptophyta; class Magnoliopsida; order Asterales; family Asteraceae; genus Erigeron; species Erigeron breviscapus. Next base: position 181,356,010 of record CM067167.1, read on the forward strand.
TAAAATTAGATTATATTGATAATTACATCTAAATTTATTTAACATATTATATTATCAATGTTAAATTAGATATTTACTTTATCAATTTCACATAAACATTTTTGATATTTAAATCTATATTTGTAACTTATCTCTATATAACTAAGATTCCGTATTTTCATAATATATAAGCACAAAGATGTTTATATGCTATAGACCGCGTCTTTTTATTAATTCAATGATAATTATCATTGTTTCAAATGAGATTGTTTATTATATTATATTTAATATATATAGATCAAAAAAAGAATTTTATGATTTATAAATATTTACGTTTCATTAGTCATGCTTTAACATATTTGATATATATTATATATTTATAAATTATAATTTTATTATTTGCATCAGTTGTAAATTGACTATTTTTTTATATTATCATAAACTATGAATAATAATGTAATTATCAGTTAATTTTTTGTTTACGTTCTCAGTCAGCCTTGCACAACGTGCGGGTTTAATCTAGTACATAAGAAATATGGATAAGGAATAATGAATAATTGAATATATATACATGATTTCCTCTGTTGTCTCTTCCGATGCTTACTCTTCCAGTCTTCCTAATATTATTCATCTAATTGTACACTAACTAGTGTTATACCCGGCCGCATGACCGACAAGTGAATTTCAGGATTCATGTGCAAGATCAAGGATTTAAAATGAGGCCCATATAACAAAAAAATATAATAAAGATATATATATACATATATTATTATATATATAATAATATATATAATACAAGATATATATATATATATATATATACGCATATATTATGATAATTACTATAAGTGCACAAAAAATGATAGTAATTGCTTCTAGGAATTCATTGAACACAAAATGTTGTTATCATAAAAGTAGTTAGAACATTTTTCATTCTTCGTTGAATATTTCCTTCTTCGAGACGCGTTTTAAGCAAAATCATTTATCATACTAACATATAATTAATAAATTTTTAAAAATGATGCAGTTGATACTAATATAGTAGTAGTTGTTATGCAGTCTTGTTTAGTTATGTGATATGGTTTTTGTTAAAATTATGAAGATAAATAAGTCGTAGCAATGAGATTTCTGTTTTGATAAGATTATGGTAATTAGCATGATAATAGAGAAGTTAGTAGTAAAATTTGTTGTTTTCAATAATATTATGATGATAATGTAATGAGCATAAGCCTTATTGTTGTGACACCCGCCAAAATTTGAGGTTAGCTAAACTTAGAAAGTTTACTATTCATGTGCTATTTATAGAAAGTTAAGCTTAAATAATGCGATATTTAAATTTCTATGTGTCAACATAATCAGACGTCGTTAGAAAATAACGATGCCGACACGCAGTCATCAAGATGATGAACCGGTCAAGAAGGACCTCCATAATATGCGTTTTTATGATATATGATTTTTATGATACAATATGTATCTAGTTAAGATCACTTTTCGTTAGTAAAAGTGCCATATGTAATATATGCCGTTATATATTGACTAAATGATTTAAGAACGCACGTATGCAATCATAATAATTGACGCAATTTATAAAAATATGAATTATAAAAACATGACATATTATTTTTAGTTTCCTAACTAAAAATTTATACAAAATAATATGTAAATTATTTATAAAAGTACTTGGACCAACTAACTAATACCAATCTTGGACTAAGAAAATTGCTAGTCAAAAATAAGCCCATACCCTTAGCCCACCTCCCATTTTCGGATCCAAGAGCCCAGCCCACAAGTCTTGACCCAAGCCCATCTCCTAGCCTATAAAACATTAGTGAATGCTCCTGACTTTTTCTCTTCTTTCTTTTGCACGTCCCATATCCTCCCCACGTGAGAAATTATACAAACAAACAAAAACCCCCAAACAACTATTCATCTTCCCTTATCTCTTCCAACCGCCGGCCACCCCCCCTGCAGCATCACCACCCCCCCCCCCCCCCCCCCCCCCCCCCCCCCCCCCCCCCCCCCCCCCCCCCCCCCCCCCCCCCCCCCCCCCCCCCCCCCCCCCCCCCCCCCCCCCCCCCCCCCCCCCCCCCCCCCCCCCCCCCCCCCCCCCCCCCCCCCCCCCCCCCCCCCCCCCCCCCCCCCCCCCCCCCCCCCCCCCCCCCCCCCCCCCCCCCCCCCCCCCCCCCCCCCCCCCCCCCCCCCCCCCCCCCCCCCCCCCCCCCCCCCCCCCCCCCCCCCCCCCCCCCCCCCCCCCCCCCCCCCCCCCCCCCCCCCCCCCCCCCCCCCCCCCCCCCCCCCCCCCCCCCCCCCCCCCCCCCCCCCCCCCCCCCCCCCCCCCCCCCCCCCCCCCCCCCCCCCCCCCCCCCCCCCCCCCCCCCCCCCCCCCCCCCCCCCCCCCCCCCCCCCCCCCCCCCCCCCCCCCCCCCCCCCCCCCCCCCCCCCCCCCCCCCCCCCCCCCCCCCCCCCCCCCCCCCCCCCCCCCCCCCCCCCCCCCCCCCCCCCCCCCCCCCCCCCCCCCCCCCCCCCCCCCCCCCCCCCCCCCCCCCCCCCCCCCCCCCCCCCCCCCCCCCCCCCCCCCCCCCCCCCCCCCCCCCCCCCCCCCCCCCCCCCCCCCCCCCCCCCCCCCCCCCCCCCCCCCCCCCCCCCCCCCCCCCCCCCCCCCCCCCCCCCCCCCCCCCCCCCCCCCCCCCCCCCCCCCCCCCCCCCCCCCCCCCCCCCCCCCCCCCCCCCCCCCCCCCCCCCCCCCCCCCCCCCCCCCCCCCCCCCCCCCCCCCCCCCCCCCCCCCCCCCCCCCCCCCCCCCCCCCCCCCCCCCCCCCCCCCCCCCCCCCCCCCCCCCCCCCCCCCCCCCCCCCCCCCCCCCCCCCCCCCCCCCCCCCCCCCCCCCCCCCCCCCCCCCCCCCCCCCCCCCCCCCCCCCCCCCCCCCCCCCCCCCCCCCCCCCCCCCCCCCCCCCCCCCCCCCCCCCCCCCCCCCCCCCCCCCCCCCCCCCCCCCCCCCCCCCCCCCCCCCCCCCCCCCCCCCCCCCCCCCCCCCCCCCCCCCCCCCCCCCCCCCCCCCCCCCCCCCCCCCCCCCCCCCCCCCCCCCCCCCCCCCCCCCCCCCCCCCCCCCCCCCCCCCCCCCCCCCCCCCCCCCCCCCCCCCCCCCCCCCCCCCCCCCCCCCCCCCCCCCCCCCCCCCCCCCCCCCCCCCCCCCCCCCCCCCCCCCCCCCCCCCCCCCCCCCCCCCCCCCCCCCCCCCCCCCCCCCCCCCCCCCCCCCCCCCCCCCCCCCCCCCCCCCCCCCCCCCCCCCCCCCCCCCCCCCCCCCCCCCCCCCCCCCCCCCCCCCCCCCCCCCCCCCCCCCCCCCCCCCCCCCCCCCCCCCCCCCCCCCCCCCCCCCCCCCCCCCCCCCCCCCCCCCCCCCCCCCCCCCCCCCCCCCCCCCCCCCCCCCCCCCCCCCCCCCCCCCCCCCCCCCCCCCCCCCCCCCCCCCCACCGCGACCAGCCTCCACCAGCCGCCAATACCGATCTGTTTTAACCTTCAAACAGGTTGTTTATTTGTCCTTAAGTCCTTTGTGGTGTTTATTTTCAGCCATGCTAAGTCTCTAGTGTCTTTCTTTTCGGTTTTCGGTTAGATACCATCACGAACCACCACCATAAACCACCTTTCAGCCCCACCATGAACCACCAACGTTTTGTCACTATTGATGGGGCTGAGATGTCGACCTTTAGGCTGTCCCAAAACAGAACCCATTTTCTTTTGGCCATGGACTTTGACCGAGTAGTGAACCGAAAACAAAATGAGACTTTTGAACTTCAAAATGATTTCCAAAAGGCAGCCATGATAAAATCTAATGTTTTGAAAATATAAATTGGTTATGGGAAACCTAACAGTTAGTTTACTCAAGTTAGTTTAAATTATTATTTAATTAATTAACTTAAGTTACATTAACAATGATTACATCGCATTTAATTGTTGTATATTTCCTAGGTGAATGTTCCCTCTTCCAAGTAATGTCTTTATGACATAAATCCCAACATGCATAATGATTAACTTTTCTTGGAAATATAAAAGCATGTTTTAAGTATAATCATTGTTGTGATAATCAATGTTGTTGAAGTTTGGAAAACGTGCTAGTTTAATGCCCATTAAATAACTATATATATATATATATTAATATATATATATATATATATATATATATATATATATATATATATATATATATATATATATATATATATATATATATATATATATATATATATATATATATATATATATATATATATATATATATATATATATATATATATATATATATATATATATATATATATATATATATATATATATATATATATATATATATATATATATATATATATATATATATATATATATATATATATATATATATATATATATATATATATATATATATATATATATATATATATATATATATATATATATATATATATATATATATATATATATATATATATATATATATATATATATATATATTTCACGTGTATAGGTTGTGTGGGAGAATATCATAATATCACTATTAATATTATTACTATTATATTATATTAATATTATATATATTAATATGTATAAACCCATGAAAAGACCAACTCCGACTAGCACGTCGACAACCCTAACGATTATCACATAAGAAAACATTTTTAATAAAATGTAATATGACAATACTATTTGGAAGAATGAGGGAAATTCATTAGGAATATAATAGCATAGATTGTTAAGACAAGTTTATATTTCATATCTATAGGTTGACACATTCAAGAAAATCCGCTACTTGCTAATTGTTGCTACTTTGAAACTAAGGTGAGTTCATAGCCCACACTTTCTTACTATTTTGGGTGAGATGCATGCTCTATGTTTTACATGTGGAACACAAGTACCAAAATTTTGTATATGATGATTGTCTAAGTTGCTTGATCCCACTAAAGACCTCCCATCATGAATTGTTAGTTATGGATTTAAACGTGATATGATGAATAGTACTATTTGGGTTGACACCCCCATTCGGGTTGGTCGCACCAACTTGACCGGTGAAGGTCGAACGAATGCATTCATATTTGGATTCCCAAGTATTATGGATCAAATACTTGCCGAGGCACAATGTTACTTATTACCGTCGAGTTTCAATTCATGAGCTTAGTACAATATATACATTATGTTTCCTAGCATTGTTTTTGAGCAATGGCTACACGATATTGCGGGATTGCAATGGTCGCACTTAAATCTTGTGGTTCCATGCAAAAGTTTATTTACTTACACCTATGAATTCACCAACATTATTGTTGACCCGTTTTAGCATGCATTCTCAGGTACTAGATGATCGCTTTACGTTTGGATTGTTTGTCGTTACATGCTACATGAAGAACCTTGACCCAACCATTATGCCTTAGGAATGCTTCGTCAATTTGTTAAACACATGCGTTTTAATTAAGTAATCCTATAACTTTAAGTTTTTGACAAACGATTTCCATATTGTATGTCGTATTTCAAATTTCCAAACAACGTTATCTTTCAATATATTTTAAAATGACACGTTAAGTGGTTGTTATTTTCTCAAGTACAATTTCTTTCCAAATATTTCATCTCAACTTATCAAATAATGTTATTTTATGAATGTATTTCCAAATGACACCATTTAACGGTCGTTCATTATGAACTTGTGTTGTGATCTCATGAAGGTCGCGCCCCGTACATTTCCGCATTTTTTTCGGGGTGTGACAATTGTAGTTGTAAGTTTTGGGTAATAATTAAGCAGCTAGAAGATTAATAGCCAGTATTTGCAGTTAACCATTGTTATTGGCCTTAGATAACGACCATGCCAAAGGTAGAATCTAGGCCACTGATGTTGTATATTGAAGAATGATTATAACGCTGAATCGACTTATTTGTGAGATAGAACGCTAAGTAGGTTAGAAATGTGATAGCCATGTTGTTCTTTGGATTAACAATGTGTTATCTAGATGTTTGGTTGTGTAAGTGTGTATGTTATGGACCACACGTGCTTTAATTGTCATGTGACCGTAGAATTGTGTTAGTCATGCTGTTATGTGTATCTAGATATTTTGTTGTGTAAGTGTGTATGTTATGTAATCACACATGCTTTAATTGTTATGTGATCGCCATGTGATTGTGTGGTGTAAATTCAGATACATAAGGCTAATGTACAGATTTTGTGGATGTATGTGAATTGACATTGTGGAAGGGAACCATTAAAGAATAGCAGTTAATCCTTCGATGCATATAGGTGTATTATTTACTTTCTTATAGTTTGATACAATGACTCTATCATATTTAGCAGGAGGTTGGCTATATACGTGTAGTCTGGTCCATATAATTGTGCAGTTGGCAGATTGTACTTGCAGTATAATATTTCATAAAGATATGATATCCATATTATGTTTAGCAGACATATAGGATTATATGGAGGTTGGCTATATACGTGTAGTCTGGTCCATATATCATGCAGTATCATGCAGTATCATATTTACATAGTTTATATAATGCAGAACCTTCATGCGTTTACTTTCTATATATTCACTAAGCGATATGCTTATTCTTTTAATTATAAATGCTGTAGGTGCAAATGGATTTGGCGTTAGTGATGAGCAACCATAAAGGATGAGCCCTGAGAAGCCATAGCCGTGGATGAGCACTTGCAGAAGGTTTACGCAAGTGTTATCTTTAAATTACAGCCGAGTATATTATGCTTGTTACATTACTAGCCCATATTTTACGAACTTAATGTGTCGATTACTTTAAATTGGTAATGTGGTCGTTAAACTGAGTCATGTCAAGTATTTTGGTTCTTTATAAACAGGTTGTTTGGATTAAAAATTAGCAGGTATGGATTGTTGATATTACGATGAGGTCATGCCGAAATTTCTAATTTTTCCATTGTGTCGTTTGAAATAAATTAGTATTTGGCATTGTCGAATAAATATGTATTTACTGAGTACATATTTATCTATAGAAAGTTAAATGAAGTTTTTTTTATATATAAAAAAAAACGGGCGTAACACAATAACATTTATAACAATTTGATGCTTTTATATGCTATTTTTCTTTTTCCGAATATTCAGTCGGTATACGAAATCAGGAAAACCTCACCGTATAATGGTGAAGTCTTGCGCGTACTCTAGACAACGAGATTTTGATTATGAGCCGTTACAAGTATTCAGAAGGAAAAACTCCAAGGTTTGTCATCCCTAATGATCGAACTCAAGTCCTTGGGTAAAACCGGGAGTGTTTCTAACCAGCTAGAGTAGACATCATTGGCTTCTTTATGCTATTTAAATAATAAAAATTTTCTTTAATTGAATAATAGTAATGAGTCATATACTTTTCATTTATTTGGATTTTAGTTATATAAAATAAGCAAATATTTTTATCTAATTAACTTTAAATGGCATTTAAAATAATCAAACTATTGCAAATTCTTGTGTTATACTGATATATATATATATATATATATATATATCACCTAATATATAACTTTATTATATATATATATATATATATATATATAGGGTTGGGTATTGTAAAACAAGTATTAAAGTAAAACAAATAAGACAAGATCTTGACCCTTAAATCATGGTTAAATTGATGCACGAAGATTCACGAAACAATTGATGCACGATAATTTTCATGATGCACGGTGATCATTAGTGTAGGGAAACTTATTGTTTTATTTGTATTATGTCCCAAAGTGTCTCAATATACCAAAGTATAATGAGCACAGAACAGTTGTAGAGGGGGGTGAATACAACTTTTCCTTAATCTTTACCAACTTTTTAAATAATGTTTTAAAGACTCAGATTAAAACTTAAGAAAGTAAAGTACAGGAATCAATAAAACAGTAAAGCTGACATTCTTGCACACAGATTGTAATTTTCAAATGTAACTCTTTATTAAGAAATAATCTATACAAAGAATTACAGGGTTGTTGCGGAAACAAGATAGCCTATAGATATCTAAACAACCCTTTGAAATGACAAATTACAATCAAGAAGTTTCTACTCAATAAGATCAGCCCAAGCTGATCATTAACAGACTAAACTGTGTGTAAGATCAGAGAAACTTATATGAAGAATGATTCTAAGGAAGGCCACACATATGCATACAAGGAATGAGGCTTTTATAGGCGAAATCCCTTCTTTTATTGGTATCCAATTTAGCCACGTATTCTCCTTCTGTTGGACGATCAAGGAATATTAGATCGTGCCTTCCATGGTACTTGTGGTCCCCAAAATTCTGCAGCACATTCTTGATCCTCCAATGAGAGTATGGACACGCATATGTAAACCAACCACCAACCTAGATTCTAGGAACCTTCCTAGTCACGTCATTTGTCCTTATCAACAAATCCAGGTTGTTATCTTCACTTGATTGTCAGACATAGATTGGGCCATTTGTCAAAGCACCAATCTGCCTAAGTGTTTCCAAGCTGACTGCTAATCCCAAGCTGACTTCCACTACCAGCTTGGTCTTCTATCTTCAATCCTCATCTTCGACTTGGACTGAATGCTATAACCATTTGATGCAGCTTGAACAACACTTGCTTCCATAAGATAAACAATTACAAAGTATGAAGCATGATCTGGGTCAGTTACAGATCACAAGCTGTGTCAGTTCAGATCAGATTACAAGAACCAAAAGATTACTAAGTGTTTATAAGTCAGATTTGTCATCACCAAATTTACAATGAATATTGGGACTCAACAATCTCCCCCTATTTGATGATGACAAAACCCAACACACTTTTAACTATCAGCTTACAAAGAATCAAAATGAAATAGAACAAACAGCTTGTGACCCTTTGAATCTTTTGGGTTCTTTTTGAACTGATATGAAGTTTAACAAGGAAACTGATTGTATATAACAAACTTTAATACATTGAGAGAAAGAAAAAAAATATTACCAGATAATTAACTATTCCCCAATCATTTCCACAGTTTCTTGCTTAATTTCATATGATGGGGCAACAATCACATCCAACTTTCTATCTAAGCCTTCTTCTATAAGGAACTGCTCATACCCATTACCTTTCTCACTAAAGTACGTGCAAAATCTGTGTAAGGTAAATAGGTGCATATGTGGTACCTGTTTAAGCTCAGCAGTCCTTTGGAAAACCAGCTTTCCTCTTGCATTCACAAAGTACATTCCATGCTCTGGTTCAGTGATGAACAATTCACATCTTGGATTGGAAACATCAGCAGGAAGAGACAGATCCAGATGACTCAAGATTTTATCAAGTGCTTCAGGTGCCATCTGATCAAGCAGCTCAGCAGGGTTCAAGTTCTTAAGGAAATATGTGTGATCTCCTTCAGGAGCCTTGATTCTCCCATGACTTCTTCTCTTCTTTTTGAGAGGCTCAACAGATTCATCTTCATCAAACATCTCATATGCTTTAGGTCTTGGAAGTCCAGTGATGTCAATTATGAATTTAGCAATAATAGCAAACTTCTTCTCAATGGCTTCCAAAACTGTCTCTTGATGAATGTCAGGTAGGCTTGTGATGATGTTGTGCAACTCAACCCACTCAGTGTATCCTAATTCAAACAGTTTATCAAGATCACAAGTTTCATTGCTCTTCTCATACCCTTCTCTTGTGATCCTGATGCAAGGAATGGATTGTCCTCTTCTTCTCTTTAATTGAACAGCAGTGATCAGCTCTGCAAATTTCCTTTCTTGCAATGTTTCTATCACTTTTCTTTTCTGCAGAGCTTCCTACTGATCATGGAATTCAGTACTTGACTTCACATCTTTAACTTTGTGTGATGGTTTTGAGTGAACCGCCACTTTCTTCTTGCTTTTGCTTACAATCTTCTTTTTCTTGGATCCAACTGCTGCAAGCTCTTCTTCATCTTCTTTATTTAGAGTTTCTTGCAGAGTCTTTGCAAATTCTGGATCAGATTGTAATTCAGCCATTTTCTCCCTTTCCAGTCTGTCTTCCTTTATTAATTTGTATGCTTCCTTAACTGGCATCTTAAGTATAGGTGCTTGTTGAACAGCCAACTCCCAATCTTTTTCCTTTTGAGTCAAGACCTTGACACCACTTGGACCTTATTCATTTGATCTTTTCTTCACCATATATTGATCCAGAGTGGTGTTGTCTTCACTTGAAGAGGATTCTTCAATGTTTTCTTTGGGAGCAGTGTTAGCTTTAGAAGACACAGCTTGTACAGGGTCAGCTTGGGAAGATTTCTCAGTTTCAACACCTTTTACAACTCCAACTTCCTTCCTTATCTCTCCAATGACAACATCAGTCTCCCTTTCAACATCTTCTTCCCTCCTTATCTCTCCAAAACCAACATCAGTCTCCCCCTCAACATGATCACTCTTCTCAGCCTCTTCATTCACTTCAAGAACCTTTTCACCACCAGACTCAGACTCTGGCATTTTTATCTCCTTTTCACCTTCCACCTCTGAACCAAACAACACCAACCTTCTGTCATTGGCCTCCCCCTCAGCTCTAGCCTTCTGCTCTCTTTCTTTTAATTTTCTTATATATTCTTCAACTTCTCTATCAACTTGAGCTTTTTCTTTTTCCTTTTCAAGCTTCTCTTGTTCTGCAGTCTTCTCCCCTTTTTTGTCATCATCACCAGGGAAGGAGCTGACTGGAGTGGCAAAGATGCCACTCAACTTGTGATTCATCAAGTCGATTATAAAGTTGTTGACACAACAGGCTCTAAATAGATCAACATAGCCAGCATGGAGGGAGCCAATATTAGCTTTCACACCTTTTGAGACTTCTACCAACTCCTTCTTGAATTCAGCTTGAGATTTGTTGGCAGAATTGAGCTCAATAGTGACTTCTCTTGTGAACTTGTTGGGTGACTTTTCAAACTGACCCAGAGTGCTCTTGTTTACTTCCTTTTCTTCATTAATGGCTTTTGTAAGACCATCAAGAGACTCTGTCAGCTTGGTTTGGTTCTGCTGAATCAGATCAAGTGCCTTCTTCATATTTTCTTCTAGTGCAATCTGATCCTGACTCAACTTTTCTACCTTCTTATCCGTCAATTCCTGATCCTTTTGGATCTTTACCAAGCCTTCAGCTAGCTTTGAGCTCTCAATCTTATAGGTTGAAGTGAACTCAGTGAGCTGGCTTACCACATCTGAGAATGAAATGGTGGCAGCTTGGGAAGAACTTGCAGTTGGCCTAAAGGCCACTGACTCTGGAAAGAGCAGCCTGCAATCCTTAACATCAGGGTCATTGGGCTCATATCGAAGGGGGTGGAGGCTGAGGGAGTTTAGGTGAATTTTCTCATGAGAGTGAGTCTCATGAGCAGATTTGGCAGAAATGACAATGTGCTGTGCAGTCTGAGAAGGATTGATTTTTAATTCAGACTGAGGGCCAGTGGGAATGTGTTGATCTTGATTTTGATCAACTCCTCCACTGGCATCTTCCATCAGATCATCCCTTGAGGATGGATGGGCAAGCACATCATCGAATGAAGAGTCACTTCCTGAGATAGTGACTAAGAGTCGTGAGGACTTCTAATGGTTTCCTTGGCTGCACAAGGAGTTGTCATGACCTCCTTAAAGAAGGCCATGTAACCTACAGGATCCCTCTGTCCAAGGACAGATGCAGACACAGATCCTGCAGGTGTAATGTTTTGTGGAATTGATTGCCCTTCAACCAAGGTGTGTTGTTGCACCAAGGTATCCTCAGGGAGAGTATTTGAGGCCTGTACCCCTCCTTGTGACATAGAAGGGGCATTGGCAGCCTGTGCAGACTCAGAGTGTAAGAAAGGAGTCTGATCAGCTGGGGAGGAGAAGCAGTGTCACCAATGCGTTCGATACTTCTCTCCTTTGGCTGACCATCCTCAGAATTGATGTGCATAGACTCTGACTCTTGTTGGATCTGGGCTGGATCCACTGTTGTCCCTTTAATGATATCATCAACCTTTTGGGAGGTTGATGATGGCGATTGTTCAGACACAGTATGACCTTGGGAGGAGTTCTTTGTTTCAATACCTTCACCCTGTTTGGAGGGTTGGGTAGTAGCAGTTGTTCCCTTTATCTCGTCTACACTCTTTTGGGAGAGTGAAGATGGGTGTGGTAAATTCGGCCTATCAGCTTGGGTGGCAGAGTCAGCTTTGGAATGGTCCTCAGCTTCCAATGCACCTTGGGGGACTTTAAGTCTTATAATTGTTGCTTTGTCAAAGGAAATCTGAATCAGCTTCTGGGGTTGACAAATCAACAATATAAGACTTAAAGTCCCCCAAGGTGCATTGGAAGCTGAGGAACGTTCCAAAGCTGACTCTGCCACCCAAGCTGATAAGCCGAATTCACCACACCCATCTGCACTCTCCCAAAAGAGTGTAGATGAGTAAAGGGAACAACTATTGCTACCCAACCCTCCAAACAGGGTGAAGGTATTGAAATAAAGACCTCCTCCCAAGGTCATACTGTGTCTGCACCTAATCGCCATCATCAGCCTCCCAAAAGGTTGATGATATCATTAAAGGGACAACAGAGGATCCCAGATCCAAAGTGAGTCAGAGTCTATGCACATTAATCCTGAGGTTGATCAGCCAAAGGAGAGAAGTATCGAATGCCTTAGTGACACTGCTTCTCCTCCCCTTTGGCACTATGAGGAACAAGTTCCTCAACAATGGGTCTTTTTGATTTGGATTTTGAATGAGTGGATGAGGGTGTGGCTAGGGTGGCTGATGATGTGGCCAACCCTTCACCCTCTTTAGAAGGAGAAGAATGAATAGATTGAGAAGAGTTTGAGGGTTCAGAAGCATGTGTACCTGGGTCCCCTGATTGGCAGATTGAGTGTCAGACTTAGATCGTGTCAAAGAAGGGACAGCTTCCTCACTTCCTTGTTGTTCCTCAGCTTTTCTCCTGCAGAAATCAAGGTAAATCTGCATTGCTGGGGTCAGACCCTGTGCAGTTACCTTGGGACTATTGAAAATATTATTGTTAATGGCCTTGCATTCCACAGTCTGACCAGTTGCCAGACTGAAATCATTATCAAGTAAGCTTCAATAATGAGTGCAAGAATCCTACCATAAGGTATGGTAAGACTCTTGTTATTGACTCGGCCAACTAAGTCTTGAAAAATGGCACCAGCAAAATCTATTCTGGTCATAGTGACCATTGCATGAAAAATTTGCAATTCTAAAGCATTAGGTTGATCAAAGCTGCCTGCCTTTACTTGTAAAGTTTTGAATTGTGCTCAGTAATAGTTCCAAATGCCAGTTAAATATTTCATTTTAACCACTGAATGCAATGGACCAGTATATCCAACTTCTTGTAAAATATTTTTGGCTTCAGTGTGAGACACAACATTTTCATAATCATCTTCAGGCATATAAGACAGCTCAAAAGCAGACCTAATCCTCTTTAAAGTAATATATACCTTTTTCTTACCATTAAGGATTGTGCGATAGATTGCTGTTTCTTCTTTCTTGTTCTCACCAACAAAACTGCTTGCCCAGAAATCACAAAGAAGATCTTGAAACACCACATTCGGCTTTTCAATCATCATTTTGCCAAACGGATGATGCCATAAAAAGGCAACAATGTCATCATATCCTTCTGCCCAAGAAGGTGGATGAACATTGGCAGAAACGAGATTGACGATCTTGATTTTAGCAGTATCAAGATCAGCCGGGACAACTACTACATCACTTCCCACCTCATAAGGTGAAAGCTTATTCGCGCTGATCGGAGCTGGGTATTGGACCTCAGATTCCGATGAAGAATTATTATTAGAGTTATTAGCAGATGGAGTAGAAGCAGATGACGATGAAGCCATTTATAAGTAATTGATTATTGAAGAAGATTTTATTAAACGTAATAAAACAGTAGACATATTAGAGAGAAATGAGAGATGAATTGATAATGAAAAATGAAATTGATTTGGGGATTTAGGTTAAATTGAGTATTTATACTTTATTAAAATAAACAATATTCAAAATAACCGTTTGAGAGGGAAGAGAGAGAAAGATTTTGATTGGTGGAGGGACATGTAGTGGGAGCACTTTTTACAGTAAAAGCCGTTGCCACCACACGTGTCACACACCAATTTATTGGAAAATGGATAAATAAGTAAACTAAATAATATAAAGGAAATAATAAAACGCACTGAGATATTTAATAACAAAAATAACCACTAAGCTGGGTCAGACTCAGCTTACCCTCTTTTACAAAGAAAACACCAAGTATGAGAGAGCAGTCTGGGTCAGACACAACTTACCCTTAAATTTTGAAAATAAATTCAAGGGATCAGATTTGTTATTACTTATCTCACTGCATCTTACATATTTAACATACCAAGCTTACTTATGAGATAATTGAACCTTGATTCATCCAATGGCTTTGTGAATAGATCAGCTAGCTGATTATCAGTTGGAATGAAGTGGAAGTTCAACATCTTCTTTCATCACATGATCTCTAATGAAATGATATCTTATATCAATGTGCTTGGTCCTTGAATGAAGCACAGGATTGTTTGAAATTGCTATGGCACTTGTGTTGTCACAAAAGATTGGAGTCTTGGAGGAAGTGACACCATAGTCTTGAAGCTGATATTGCATCCAAAGAATTTGTGAGCAACAACTTCCTGCAGCAACATATTCAGCTTCTGCAGTGGAGATAGAAACTGAATGCTGCTTCTTGCTGGACCAGCTTACAAGTCTATTGCCAAGCAATTGACAAGCTCCTGAAGTACTTTTTCTGTCAATCTTGCAGCCTGCAAAGTCAGAATCTGAATAGCCAATTAGATCAAATCCTGAGTCTTTGGGATACCAAAGACCCAGATTGGGACTACCTTTAAGGTATCTAAAGATTCTTTTCACAGCTTTAAGATGTGATTCCTTAGGACTAGCTTGATATCTTGCACAAAGACATGTAGCAAACATAATATCTGGTCTACTAGCAGTTAAGTAAAGTAATGATCCTATCATACCCCTATAAGCTGTGGTGTCAACAGATTTGCCATTTTTATCTTCACCCAGCTTATCACCAGTTCCTATAGGAGTTTTCATAGGTGAGCAATCACTAAAACCAAATTTGTTTAAGAGATCTTTAACATATTTTCCTTGGTTTATAAAAATTCCATTTTAGTCTGTTTAACTTGTAAACCCAGAAAATAGTTTAGTTCTCCCATCATGCTCATTTCATACTTTTTAGACATTAATTCAAAAAACTTTTTGCAAAGTCTTTCACTGCTAGACCAAATATGATATCATCTACATAGATTTGTACAAGTAGAATATCACCATTGTATTTTCTCACAAACAAAGTCTTGTCAACATTAGCTCTTTTGAACTTGTTAGCTAATAAAAACTTAGACAGAGTATCATACCATGCTCTTGGAGCTTGTTTCAAACCATAGAGAGCTTTATCAAGCTTGAAAACATTATCAGAAACTTTGAGCTTTCAAAACCTGGAGATTGTTCAACATAGACTTCTTCTTCCAATTTTCCATTCAAAATTGCACTTTTCACATCCATTTGATAGACCTTGAAGCCTTTGTGTGCAGAATAAGCCAAAAACATTCTGATGGCTTCCAATCCTGCCACAGGGGCAAAGGTCTCATCATAATCAATCCCATCCTCTTGTCTGTAACCAAGAACCACCAATCTTGCTTTGTTTCTTGTCACAACTCCCCTTTCATCCATCTTATTTCTGTAGACCCATTTGGTTCCTATCACAGTTTTATGATAAGGTCTTGGAACAAGTTCCCAAACCTTGTTTCTTTCAAACTGAGTTAGTTCATCTTGCATTGCATTTACCCATGATGGATCTGCCAGAGCTTCAGCAACCTCAGTTGGTTCATCTTACTAACAAAGTTGACAAACATGCAGAAATTGCCTATTGCCTTTCTTCTTGTTTTTACACCAGAAAGAGGATCACCAATGATTTGGTTGATTGGATGACTCTTTGTCCATTTGGTCACATGAGTTGGATTATTTGTAGCTTGGACAATGGGCTGATTCAGATTTGAAGGTCTAGCATGATCAGCTTGTGGAAGAGGTTGATCAATTTGGATTGGAGTTGCAGGATCTGAGTCAGCTTGGGAGTCATTGGATGGATTAAGAGTTGTTTCTTCATCAGGAGTTGGATCAGCTTGCACATTTTCAAAGATTGGTTCAGCTTCTTCTTCTTCAACAGATTGCTCCCCCTGAGTTTGAGCATTATCAGCTTCAACTGGAGGATTAGTTGGAGGCTCATTCTCAGGTATAGCCAGTTCTTCAAAATTAATGTCTTCATCTTCAAGAGGTGGACTTAATGGCTTTGAGCAACCTTCTTCAATGCTTACATTTACAGAGTTTTCAATAATTTTGGTTCTTTTATTGTAAACTCTGTATGCCTTCATCATTGTTGCATATCCAAGTAGGATACCTTCATCAGCTTTCTCATCAAACTTTCCAAGATGGTCTTTCTGATTTAGAATGTAACAAAGACTTCCAAACATTCTTAGGAAACCAATTTCTGGTTTTCTCCCCCTAAGAAGTTCATATGCAGTCTTTTGGTGCCTTTTCACAATGAGAGATCTGTTTTGGGTGAAGCAGGCTGTGTGAATAGCTTGAGCCCAGAAGTGTGGTTTCACATTATTTTGTGCCATCATGGATCTTGCAGCTTCAATCAAAGTTTTGTTTCTTCTTTCTGCAACACCATTTTGTTGAGGAGTTCTAGCAGCTGAGTAGACTTTTGAAATACCTTTTTCACTGCAAAATGAATTAAGGGTGACATTTTTGAACTCAGTGCCATTGTCACTTCTTAATTTCCTAACAGGCCTCTTGTAAAGTATTTCAGCTTGCTTGATAAAGTGGATAATGTTGTCAGCAGCTTCACTCTTGTGCTTGAGAAAGAAAACCCAGGTATATCTTGAAAATTCATCAACTATGACCAAAGTATATCTCATTCCAGTGAATGAGGGAGTACTTATAGGTCCAAAAAGATCCATATGAAGCAGATCAAGGCAATTGTTGATGGTTGAGCATGTTTTAGACTTAAATGTAGCTTTGTGATGTTTGCCTTTCTCACAAGCACCACACAGTTTGTCCTTCTCATACTTGATCACTGGAAGACCAGACACCAACTCTTTCTTACACAGCTTGTTGATGTCTTTGAAGTTCATATGAGAAAGCCTTTTATGCCACAACCAGTTTAATTCATCTTGTGACTTTGACATGAAACACACTTCTTTTGTAACAGTTGGATTCCCCATATCAAATGAGTACAATGAATCATCTCTCTTTGCAACAAGAACCACATTACCTTCTAAATCAAGAACAATTCCCTTATCAGCTCGGAATCTCACTTCATAACCAGCATCACACAACTGACTCACACTTATCAGATTGTGCTTTAAACCATTCACAAAAGAGACCTTTCTGAAAGTAAGGGGACCATTTGAAAGTATACCAAATCCTTTAGTCTTTCCTTGAGAGTCATCTCCAAAAGTAACATTAGGACCAGCGTGATTCCTAAAGCTACTTAGCAGGGACTTACATCCAGTCATATGCTTGGAACACCCACTGTCCAAGTGCCAGGTATGTGCATCATGAAAGCCCTGCATTTCCAATAAAAGATTAGTTCTTTTTGGGAACCCATCCAAGGATGGGTTCACCAGAGCTGACCATCTGGTCTGACTCAGATCGAAAAACAGAACATGGACTCTTATCAGATTTGGATACCCATTGTTGCTTGATCTGACCTTTACCAGATTTGAAATTCTTTTTAGCAACATTCAGAGTTTCCTTCTTTGCAAAACCTTTGCCTATTCCAGATTTCTTACATTCAATCCTTAATTTACTTTGATCAACAACTTTAGGATCAGACACTTTTTCAAGTAAATTATCATTTGAAGAAACCTCACCAGTTCTGGACTCAACATATTTAGAAATCATTTTGTCTGAGTCAGACTTGGTGTTATTTGAAACAGACACATATTTGGTTTGTGACAGACTTCCCTGAGAACCAGACTTCTCATTCTTTGAAGGCTTAATTTTCTCTTTTGGAACACTATGATCTCTAACCTTTCTTTTGTTTGTCTTAGATACAACATTGTTTGTTTTAAACTTAGAATCTGATACAGATTGGGTAATAGTCAGTTTGGACAAGTCAAGACTTTCCTCAGGTTTCAACTCCACAATCTTATCAGATTCAGACACAGCTTAAGCAATGGTTTGACCAATGGTTTCAGGATCATCAAACCCAATTCCAGATTTCTGAACCAAGAGTATTGGTTTAGATTTCTTTCATTTGGTTTGGACTTTGGGTGGTGAAGGAGGCTGATAGCAAGGTTCCATAGCACAGACTTCACTGATGGCTATGGCTATATCATAATCACCATCAAAAATAGCTTGGACTTGATGAGGAATTTGCACATTTACACACTTAGCAGTTCTTTTAGAACAAATACACCATGACTCAGTGATGTGTTTGATTTTCAAAAACTTTTCTTCTGAAGTTTTGGCTTCCTTGACTAAAATAGAGTTTAATTGTTTTTGAGCCTTAACTTCAGATTCCAGTTTCTCAATGGTGTGGTATTTAGAACTGACATCAAGTTTCAACATTGAAATTTCCTTTTTAAGTTCTTGATTAAAGTGTTTTTGTAAAAGTACCTCATCACCCAATCTATTTAGTCTAGACAGCTTCTCATTATCAGACAGATTGGAAAAGAGAATTACCTCAGGTGAAGGAGTCTGACTGGTTGATGCCTGGTGAGCTGACTCAGATTGCTGTTGTATTTTTGCAAGATCTTCAGCAAATTTCTGTGTAGCTTCTTTGGCCATAAAACACTTGGCAGCTTCATACAACTCATCATCTGATGATGTTGCACTTTCAGCCCAGTCTTTGGCTACCAGACTCTTCTCATCTTTTTCAAGCTTCTTACTCAGCTCAGCTACTTGTGCTTTCAAGGCTTTGTATTTGGTCTTGAGCTTTGAGTATTTTTCACTTCTTCCATCTTTGGTTGGCACAGCTTGAGAAGACTCTTTAGATCTACAGTCACGAGCCATGTGTCCAGTCTTGCCACACTTGTAACAAGTGACTTTGGACATGTTAAATGGCTTCTTTGTCTTATCAGCTTGTCCAGCTTTCCCTTTCCCTTTAAACTTACCAAAAGATCTCCTTCTGATCCTGTCAGCCAACATAGCTACTTCATTGGCTATATCTTCACCATCAGATTCATCACACTCAGATCCAGAACAAACAGAGTTAGTGTTAGCAATCACAGGACAAATTCATTAACACAAGGAATGATCTCATTGCTCATAGAGCTAGGGTGTTCAGTCATAGAGGCAACAAGTGCAGTAGGAAGCTGACTATAAGAATCACCCATAGCAATCAACTTTTCAGCCTCTGAATACTCTTGGTTATGAAGCAAACCAAAGAGTCCAGGGAGATCAAGATCATGATAAACAGAACTCAGTTTGACAGAAGAAATATAGTTATTCCATTTAGGTGTCAATGAATCAAGAAATTTACTCTTCAAAACTTCATTTTTCTTAGTAATTCCAACAGCATCTAAATCATTAACCAAAGCATTAAAACGGGCATGAGTGTCAGTCAAGGATTCAATTCTCAGGGAGAAAAATCTCTCATACCTCCTGGTCAAAGTAGTTATTGTAGATTCCATGGAGGTAGAGCAACCTTCAAACATGACAGTCAAGGTACCCCACATCTTTTTAGTAGTTGAAAACATTTTAATAGAATGGTAAATATCTTTGGGCACAGCTTGAACAATGAAATTTCTAGCCTTCACATCCAAGTTTGCCAACCTCCTATCCTCATCCCCCCAATCTGCCTTATCCTTAACAATAGATTTGACTGTGGCAGGAATGGTTGGTTGACCTTCCCTAACCACAACTTCTACCACAATGGTTTGTGTAGGTATGTAAGGACCATCCATAAGGATGTCAGGCATATTGTTATCGATGGATTCAAGGAACAAAGACATTCGACCTTTCCACCCACTAAAATCATCTTTATCAAACATGGGTGGTCGGGTTGAAGAACCATTATCAACATAGGATGACATATTGCTTTACTATTAAGGAAAATAAGCAAGGATCAAGTCAAGTTAATTCTCAACCTCTGCTCTGATACCACTTGATATGTCCCAAAGTGTCTCAATATACCAAAGTATAATGAGCACATAACAGTTGTAGAGGGGGGTGAATACAACTTTTCCTTAATCTTTACCAACTTTTTAAATAATGTTTTAAAGACTCAGATTAAAACTTAAGAAAGTAAAGTACAGGAATCAATAAAACAGTAAAGCTGACATTCTTGCACACAGATTGTAATTTTCAAATGTAACTCTTTATTAAGAAATAATCTATACAAAGAATTACAGGGTTGTTGCGGAAACAAGATAGCCTATAGATATCTAAACAACTGTAACACCCGTCGTTTGAAAATATGGATTTCCAAAAATTTTCGCCAAACAGCGTCAAAGAAAAGCGGAAGTAAACTTTAAAAGACCAAACCAAAAGAATCTGTTTGGTTCATTTATTATTTGGTGTTACTAGCCATATCATCAAAATAAGTTCAATTGGAAACCCATCGGTTGCCCAACATTAAACAACCGATCACAATATCAATTCAAGACATAAACATCTTAACATAAAACAAATGTCTAAAATGAGCAGCCACTATGGGTAAACTATAGTCATCCTCAAATGCAATCTACCCATGCCTCGCACTTTAATCATCATCTAGCTCAAGCTTGCTAAACCTGAGGGAGCAACACATTTCAAGAACAAGTGTTAGCTAACGAATTAGCTAAGTAAGATAACACGTGGTTTATAAAGCATTTGTCCATTTAAAACTTTATAGAAAAGTCATTTGAATCGTTAAGGCACAAATCACATCATACATTACATCTCACATAACATATCATCACATCAAACATCTTCATATAGGATGGGTCATCCTAAATGTGCCTAGTCATCTTTTGCATCTTCATATATAACATCTAACATCTTTGTAGCTGTGACATAAGTCACGCATCTCATATAACATATACATCTTTGTAAGGGTGACATAAGTCACACCCGACTAGATAGACAAACCTTACGGCTGTACATCAATGTCGTTAAGGAATGGCAAGCCAATCCCGGAGTAATCCGTATGTTCAAGACAAGTGGGGCGGGTCAGACCTCCCGTATTACTCTTCACATCTTTGACCATGTTGCAAGGAGCCACCCAAGCAACCACATCTACGCACCCGCCGGGCGAGGGCAAGTACGGGTTAAGCTTAACACTTTCATCTAAAATTACGAGCTCGATTTCACATCTCATATAGTTTAGGTGTTCATATTACCTAAGCATTATCACGTATACATCTTAACGTTTGGTCCCTTAAACGTGCACGTGTCATGGCAACCTATTAAGTCTAGTGAACTAGATGAACAAGCCATGTAGTCATGCACATTTCACATATCATCAACATATATCACATTTCAATTCATCTCAAGACATTACATAACATTTCATAGCATATCATTACATCTCATACATTGTTACATCACGTACATCATCATATATCTCATATCGTTACACATCATATGTCATTGCATATCGTATATCAAACATATCATCTTTCATTGCATAATATATTTCATTACATATCGTATTTCATAACAACTCAAAGCATTTCATATCATTTCACATCATATCATTGTTTTGGTCAAAAATTACCTAAGATAATTTACGTTGAAGACTTAGATCAATAATGTAACCAAACTTTCGTTCGTGAGGTTAAGGGCTTGTAAAATATGTTTGAGATTCAAAGATGTGTTTAGTAAAAGGATTTAAAGAACGATTATGTCGACTAAACAAGAAACAAAGGTGTAAAGCAATGATAATCAGAATAACTAGTATCGAAATAAATGAAATTATGATAAACAATGCTAATCAAAGTAAATAATGCGTTAAAAGTAAAGAGTAAAGAGCAAGAACACCGAGATTTGTTATCGAGGAAAAACCCTTAATCCTTTAAGGATTGCCGGCATAAAAACCCCGGGAGGAAGCAATCGTACCTGCCTTTGTTCTCTTATTAATGATTGTTAAATGTTTACAAATGGTGGAATTCGGTTGATCGATGTATCTAAGTGTGAGAATAAAGATAAGAGAATTGAGAGCAGTGTGTGTGTGAGTACAAGTGTGTAATGAGCAGTATGTAAGTGATAGATAGGATGCCTATGATCGATCAACCTCATTCTTTATATAGACCTAAGATCTAACTAACTATGCGAGTTTGTAGGGATCTTCCAGGTCTTCAGTCAATGAATGTTGTGGAAGATCTTGCCCAGTCAAGTGACCGTTGAAGTATCTTCCTCGTGCTGAATTTAAGTTGAAGTCCGATTACTTTGGGAGAACGGGTCTTCTTTGCGTGTTGATGGTAATTCCCATGTGTGAAATCTTCCTTTTACCGTTAGAGGTATTTTCCTTAGCTTCATATTGAATATTCTGGAACCTGCATGCTTATCTTACATGGAAATGATAATAACATTTGAAACATAACGTTAGCAAAGTATTAACAATTAATCAGAATGTTCTTCCATGTGAAGATCCTGGAATGTCAAGATCTTGGACCTTCAGGATATTGACACCTGAAATTTCACCCATAACAATTGTCCCCAAAGTTATTTTAATAAAATCTATTTTGTTGAAATAACTTTGAATCTTCTAGAAAATGCTTTGACCAGAGTCAATTAGTAAATTTTGAAACCCTCTTTAAGATAAGACGCGTGGAACTCGGATAGCCAAGAGTTTTGATTTGATAGGTAACAATTTGACGGTTCATTTCCTACTCTTTTACCCCTCTATTTAAGCGAACAATTTTTTATTTTGAAAATCTCAAACAACTTTTCTTCTATGCTAAAGAAATTTCAAATAATATTCTCGGTTTATATTAATTCTCATAACATCACAATGTCAGAAGTCACAAGTGGTGAATCTCATCTTCAAATCCAAGATCCTCCAAGAGTTGATTGGGGGGTCAAAAAATCTGAGAAGAGACTTCTTCATGTATGATAAAATTTTAAGTTCATTTTTATTTTACAAAAACTGATGTTCATCTTTTTCTACAGTGCTTCTCCCAGATGCGATACGCACACATGGAAGTCGCGAGGATTAAGCATGAAGAATTGAAGAGCCAGAATCAATACATTCAATGGCTCCTAGAGTCAAGGAAAGCTCAGGCGTCAAGGATAAAGGAGTTAGAAGCAGAATTGGCTAAAACTAAAGATGAACTTCAAATGGCGAAAGTGGATTTGATCTACTTAAGGGTTGCCAAAAAGTTGAAGCCTAATATTTCTGAATAAGAAGTTTTCATGGGTGATGAAGGATATGATGAAAAGGCCAGAGCCCATATTTTAGACTCTTTTGTTTAGGAAAATGAATAGATGGGGGTAATGTAATGTGGAACAACAAATGCTTAGGAGGGAAGAGATTGATCTGGTATGATCAATCATGATTGTAAAAAATTGCTTTTGAGTAGTTTCTTGTAAATATAATTTGAATGAAGATTATCTTTTGATCTATTTCGATTTGGACTCGAAAATCAAAACTGTTATTAAGGGTAAAAATGAGTAACAACTAAATGACATCACATGTCAGCTAATAATTACTCTTGACTTATTCGACTATTCTAACAGTAAGTAATCACATCAGCGCAGTAATTAAAGAGTAAGATACATGCACCTTCTTGACGATTAAACATCCTGTAAAACAAAATCAAAGTTTCTGGATCCTATCTTTAAGGCTCAAGATCCTTAGAGACGAAGATATCCGAGCAACGGTTAGTAAATAGATATTCATAAATAATTAAATATTTACTGATCTTCCGGAACACTCTATTATTATAGTTAAAAAGTAAGTGGTCAGTTATGGGACACGTATCTAGCGAAGTTACTGCAGCCTATATATTAGGTTTAAGTTTTTCTCTTTCTTTACCATTCACTTTTCACCGTTTACATCGCCTCATTTTCTCTCAAGGTAATCTCTTTTCCTTTCATTCTCTTTTCATAATGTCAGTTGATTCTTCTTCCGCCATAGAAATTAGCGATTTCATAGAAACTAATGTTATGGATAATGATATTTTTAGTGATGTTAAGGAGTCAGATCTTGAACATGTTAAACAGTATTTCCCCAAAGGTGCAATCTTTAGGGCTCCAGATCCTAAATTAAAAATCGACCTCGCTTCTGATGTTTGGATAGGATTCCCCGAATATCCCTTTAGGCATTTGAAATTAAGTTTCCCCTTTCCAAATTTTATCACTCAGTTTTTTAAGTCAACGATGATTTCCTACGGTCAAGCTAGCCATATGCTTTGGAGAATCTTATTTGTGTTGAATGATCTAATAACCAATAAAAACCTAGAACTTAGGGTTCCAGACTTGGGTATAGTTTACAATTTAACAACCTTTGGTTCTGGATTCTACATCCTCAAAGTTAGAGATAAGAATAAGCGTTTGATTGGTGAAGTAACTCAGAATGATGATGCTTGGAAAACCAGATTCTTTTTTGTCAAAAGAAGTTCACTCCCTGTAGGCAGTTATCTTCCTCCTTCTTGGGTGGCTGGAGGTAAGATTGTTGAATTTTTCTATAAAATTATTTTGATCTAAATTTTTTTAATATGTAGATATAATATCTTTTCTTTTATTCGCAGCAAAACTGAAGGCTTCAAAGGACAAGGCGGCTCAAAAGAGGATCAACAATTTCTTTGATTTGGATAGTCAAGAGAGGAATTTTGGGCGATACAATCTCTAATCAACATCTTCAAACAAGACCAGTGACGACACCATGGATGATAACACTGAGCAATCTGCTCCGGCAAAGAAGGGTTCTCCTCCAGTTGATTTCGAGGATCAAGGGTTGTTTGACATGAGTGAAACATTAAAAACTCCCTCAGCGCATCGCTCTACTCTGTCTAACACTCGTGCCAGCAAGAAGCTCAAGACTGAACCAGGTTTGAAGGCTGAAGCAGGGCTGAAAACTAATCCTGGAGCAAAAACTGAAGCAAAAGTGATCGATTTAACAGGAAAGAAGTCTTCTGTGCTCAAGGTTCAAGGTCCTATGGATTTGGCTTCAGTTCAGGCGCTGTTTGAGAAGGTATAACTCTTTTCTTATTATTACTTAGTTATTTTCAAATAGGTTTGTTAAAACTTTGATTTATTTAATGTTAGGCTCTAGATATGGCTACCTATAGTAGTGAAATGGTTTGGAAGTTCATGAAGGAGAAGGTAGATGAGTGTAATTCTTTGAAGCAACAGTTAGATAAGAAAGAAAAAGTGATGAAAGCTTTGGAGCAAGATTTTGCCAAAACTAAGAGTGAGTCTGCTAGGTTGGCCAAGAAACTTGAGAATCAAACAAATGAGTTTGAAAAGAAGTTGAAGGAAAGGTCAGACTTGATTACCAAGAATGCCAAGATGAGTACACAAAGATCAATTGCAGGTGTGAAAGTTCAAATGGCTCTTGAAGCCCAGTTGGCTGGTATGGTACTTCCTGAAGAGTGGGATTTGGAGAAGTTGGATAATGAATATGTCAGTTTAGGAGGCAAGTCAAAGTTGGAGAAGCAGGCTGAGGAACCAGTTGATGAGGCAACAGTTGATGATACATATGATGCTATAGTTAAAACAGGTCAGGCAGCGGCTCATGAAGTACAGGCAGAGGATGAAATGCAGGAGAAGGATGAAGTGCAGGTGGGAGATGAAGTGCAGGTGAATGATGAAGCAGCCTAATGATTTCAACCAGTTAATTTGATGGGCTGTAATTATATTAATACTTTTTATTATGTTATTTGGATTGTGGTCTGTAACTTTAAACAATTTCTCCGGGGCGTGGTTGATTTGGAATGATCAACCGTGGTGGTGTAGTTAACTTAGTAGTACTCTGAACTTTCTTTCTCTTAGGATTATGCTTGCTAGGGTAGTTGTCCCAGTGCTTTCGAGCACAATTTTAAATTTCAAAAAGCAAGTATTTCGGATATTTGTTATCTTAGTTTATTATAAATTAGTGTTTCTCGTTTTTATTTGCAGGTGAAGCGGATCATCTTTTTTAAATAATATTATTTTTTTTTATATTTTGGGTATAAGTAGTATAATTTTTGTATGCTATGTTTGGGAGATAAAAATTTTATCCTATAACAATTATTTGCTACTTGTATATATACATGTACTACTCTTATATTATTGCATGCTACATATTGTTGTTATTATTATTATATTTTTTTTATAACTAAACATCAAAAATACTTTTTACATGTTAGTTAATAAATGGTCTAAATTATGAAAACAGTAAAAATTTGACATGACAAATAGAGGGTTGAATACATGCACCTGGCAAGCGTATTTAAGATCCCACTTGTAGACTATGACTTGCTAGCTTCCAGCCTCTTTATTGATCGCCAGTCTTTGATCATTTATCGAGGTATTTGACAGCCATAACTCCTACTTGTTCTTCTGAACTTATTGCGTATCAAAAGAAGACAAAAATTCATATTATTTTGTGTGGGAATGAGTTTTAGGAATAGGAATCCTAAAACCCATCATTGTTTGAGATTGAAGATATTGATCTTCAAATCGTCAAGGGGATATTGGGCTCTTGAGATCTAGGGGGTGTCCCCAGTCTCTCGAGTATATTGGATGGCATGATTAGCCAATTCGAGGGAATGATTTCCGGGTGGCGTGGTTAGCCAATTTCGGGAGATGGCATGGTTAGCCAATTTTCGGGTGGCGTGGTTAGCCAATTTCGGGAGATGGCGTGGTTAGCCAATTTTGGGAGATCGATGGTAACACCGATAACCAACAGAATTAATTTCGACGACCTTGGAATTTAACCCTTCAACCGTGAAATTAATTATCATGTGACACGGGCGAATTTAAGAGAAGGTGAAAACCTTCAACCAAAAGTTGGCGTGAAAGCCAAAAGGTGAAGACCTTGTTCCACGTTGTAATGCATATGTTTGCTAAATGATAGCCGATGCTCTTATACCTGTCTAAAACA
Organism: Erigeron breviscapus; assembly: GCA_034093135.1. NCBI lineage: Eukaryota > Viridiplantae > Streptophyta > Magnoliopsida > Asterales > Asteraceae > Erigeron > Erigeron breviscapus. Next base: position 181,382,997 of record CM067167.1, read on the forward strand.
ATTTTACACTAAAATTGCTTTGAGTTGTTAGTTTGAGGAAATCATAATTTATAAATTTGCATTTCCATATTCCAAACCTTTAGGTTAGGATTCTTTGACATATCAATGCTGTCTTTCGGTAGCGTTCCTGCAATCGCTATTTTGTTAGAATTGATAGAATTGATACCTTGAGGCTGTGCTTCCTCATAGTTGGAAGGCTCATGGTTTATCTTTTGCCGTTTCAAGTCTTCAATTCCCAGACTTTCTATGGCATGAGAGTCCAAATCTTTGGATTTCTTTATAATTGCTTGAAATTTAAGAACGTCTAAAAATCTGAGCTGTAATATCTTCAGATCTCTCATGATCTCAGAGCTCCTTTGTTCCAAATCTGTTTCAATTCGACTAATAATAGAGAATAGATTTTCATTAGCGTAAATAAAAGGGTAAGAATGTTTGAATTTTCTCCTTGCATCGAATATCCCTGTGTTTTTACTCTTGAAAAACCTTTTCCCTTGCCTATTCGACATGATTAGATAGAACAGAAGACAAATCTTGGTTTTTAGAAAAGCACCTTTTGCCCCATGTTGGGCGCCAAATTGTTTTGGTCAAAAATTACCTAAGATAATTTACGTTGAAGACTTAGATCAATAATGTAACCAAACTTTCGTTCGTGAGGTTAAGGGCTTGTAAAATATGTTTGAGATTCAAAGATGTGTTTAGTAAAAGGATTTAAAGAACGATTATGTCGATTAAACAAGAAACAAAGGTGTAAAGCAATGATAATCAGAATAACTAGTATCGAAATAAATGAAATTATGATAAACAATGCTAATCAAAGTAAATAATGCGTTAAAAGTAAAGAGTAAAGAGTGTAACAACCCTACTTTTTAATAGTATACTGTGAGTCCCTTAATTAACGAGATGGTTAACCAATAGAAAGTGTAAAATACAACAAGTCTAATAATCACTAGAATTGGACTAGTATTACTTGTAAATAAAGATGCAAGATATATAAACAAAGTAATACAAGACTTAAAGCAATAGACAAATAAAGTGGACCATTATGTATGTTTCATGGGTATTTCATTTATTGATGTGTAAATAAAATACAAGGTTGTTGCGGAATCAAGATAACACAATTAAGTGAGTATCCTAACAACCTATGAGTTACAATATGATCTATGTTTGTCAAATAACTCTTTGGGATCGAGATACTTAAAGTTGTGAAGTATCCCTGTTTAAGATCGAGAGTATTTGGACAAATTCACTTAAATGCAAAAGGAATGCTTAAAAGTATTTTTGTCAAGGAAATGACTTTGTATTTATAGGCAACAAATTCACCAGTGAATTTGTGCCGTACAAATATGGTTAGCATACATTTAATGATCCGACAAGAACATTAAATGTATTGGATAAGAATAAGGATAAAGTCACATCAAGTGCAAGTGTATCCTATTATCCAACCACCTTAACATACGTATACTTTGTTAAAGAACAAGTGGATTGTTCTTTGGAAAGTGTGTTAAAGGCAAAAGTCAATCCTCGATATTAGTGTTCAGACTTGCAGGATCTAGAACACTAACAATCCTCCAGTGTGCAGATCTGGTAAGACTTTCCAGTGGACTCCGCCATTTGTTAAGTCTTCTTCCTTCAGACTTCAGTCTTTGACTTCAGTCAGAATGTCTTCAGTAGAGTAGATCTGGACTGGGGTGAAGTCTTCAGTGAGCTAATCTGGAGAATGCTCCAGATTACCTGTACAAGTAAATGCTCACTAGTCTTCAATTATTTCTGGACAAATCTTTAGAGGGACTCCAGATTCCAAGTCTGGAGTAGGTCCAGTAGAATATGTTTTCTGGTCAGATCTTCAGTGAGCTCCAGTAGTCGGGTCTGGAGCGAGACCAGCAAAACAAGTTTCTTAACAAACCTAAATAAGGTTCCAGTAGTCCAGTCTGGAGCCAGTCCAGTAAGTCTGGACTAAATCTGGACCTAACAAATTCCCCCTATTTGTTTAGAAATAATGCAAGTATTTTTCAGACTTATAGATATACAAATTTGTATGTCTGGAAAACACTTGGTCGATTTAAGTCTAATCTAAGTTACTGGAAAACACTTTATAGATCATGAGTGTTTTCAGTTTCATCTTTTAAGTTCCAACTTAGACTAAATCTGGTCATTCTACTTGTAAAAATAAAAACTTGCAACTATTATTACTTTCATCAAAAAGGAAAATAATTACAACTTTCATAAACAAATAATTACAACTTGTAACTATTATTACTTTCATCAAAAAGGAAAATAATTACAACTTTCATAAACAAATAATTACAACAAGTACAATGGTAAGAGTTCAGGCCCTTCTTCTCGATGAATGCCCTGGTGCATCTTCAGTGGCCTTCCTCTTAGGAGATGGAGATGATGGAACAGACACTGGTGGTCTCAGACCCAACACAGCTTCCATTTGTTGAATTCTCTTCCAGACTTTCTCAATTCTTTTCATAAAAGCCTTCACATCTGGAGAGAGATCAGTCTTGCCTTTGAAAGTCATTCCAATCTCCTTTAGTTCAGTCCATCCAAATGCTTGGACTGAAGTATCTTTTCTTTCATCAGTAAAGTTACCTTCTCTGGTCAACTTTACATTAAACCTGGTCATACCTTGATGATGTTCAGCCAGTGTGATTTCAGCATTTATTATTCTTCTTGCATTGGCCCTGAACGTCATCATTTCTTCAAACTTAGCCTTTTGCTTAGCCAACTGAACCATATCTTCAGTTTCCCTGGATACACCACTCTGTTGTCCTTCAGTGGACTGGTGTTCTTGTCTATTGATCTTCAGAGTTGTATCCAGAGGAATAAAAGTGCTAACATCACCATCTTTAATTGCCTTCAGTTGCTTGGCTGTAAGCTTGGGTAGACCAGTCATTCTCTTCCTGTATTCCAGTTCCAGAGCACCAGCATTTCTTCTTATTTTCTTCTGGAGGCTTACCAGCTCCTCCTTTCTTTGTCTGATAAGCTCTGGAATGGACACACCATAAATTAATGAGTCATATACCTGTTCTTCTTCAGCATAGAACGAGCGTATATGAACATCATTCAGTGCATCAAGACACTGATGAACTCTTGGATCCTCTTTCATCCTCTTGAAAACTTCAATATTTACGCCTAACCTTCCAGCGTTGTAGGAGTCCAGAGTACCCATTGTTGCCATATCCCTATGATGGGCCAGCAGTTCATCTCTTTGATTATTCTTGAAGATTTCGATCATTATGCACTGTTGTTGCAATTTCCTTGATGTTTCATTGTCAACATCTTCAAATTGCTCTTCCTCTTCACCAGACACCATCTTTTCTTTCCCTTTAACTGCCTTCATTGTGGTAGGGATGTCTGGGAAGGATTCAAACTGGGGCTCGGCTTCAGTACCAGCAGCCTCTTCTTCAGTCTGCACATTGGCTTCAGTGCCAAGTGCTCTCTGGGCCATACGTGCACTGGCATCAGTACCAGTCACTTGCCTTCTCTGAACAACGCTTTCAGTAGCGACTGCCCTTACAACCTCTCTCTTCTTCCTTAAACTTCTTGGACACCAGATGATGGAATTGATAATTTTTCCCCCTTGGATTGATCTCTAGTCCTTGACTTCAGATCATTCCATAACTCTTCCATCATGTGCCTGTCCAGTGAACCAAAGGTTCTGCCTTGTTCTGGCAAGGAAGCAGTCATACCTTTCTTTAATTCCAGCACTTCCTTCTTCATATTTTCAATTTGTTCAGGCAAGTGCTTAGGCAGCTTCTCATCCAGTAGCTTCTCAAAATGTGGTAAAACCCCATCATAAATACTACGAAGGACAGTCCCAGAAACCTCTTCACATAATTCTTTCAACATGTGGTTTCTGAACTTCCTTGTACATGCATCACTTATAACACTAACAACTTCTCCTTGATCCAGTACGGGCCTACTCTCCAGAGAGCTTACCCTAAACACCAAGTTCTTAACCTCTTCTTTCAGCCCTGCCAGTTCGCCAGTGACTGCAGTCTGAACAGAAGACACCATTTTGGATTCCAACCCCTGGACTGCCACTTTAATGTTTTCAGAATTTTGATTTGTGGCCAGTACCAGTTCATCCAACTTCTCGAACACTAACTTCTCATTCCCAGCGAACAAGTTCATTTCTGAAGAAAGATTATTTGATAACAAAGACTTGAAGTCAGAAATAACCTGGGAAGATGAGTGCAGTGATCTCTCCAGGTCCGCCACCTTACTAAGAAGGCCTTGGACCTCGGTTGAGGAAGAAGTGGAGAGACCAGTGGGTTGTTCCAGATGAGAAGTCAATCTGGTCATCATAGGTACTTGTGTCCAGTCCTCTTCAGTTTCAACATGTGGTTTCTGAACTTCCTTGTACATGCATCACTTATAACACTAACAACTTCTCCTTGATCCAGTACGGGCCTACTCTCCAGAGAGCTTACCCTAAACACCAAGTTCTTAACCTCTTCTTTCAGCCCTGCCAGTTCGCCAGTGACTGCAGTCTGAACAGAAGACACCATTTTGGATTCCAACCCCTGGACTGCCACTTTAATGTTTTCAGAATTTTGATTTGTGGCCAGTACCAGTTCATCCAACTTCTCGAACACTAACTTCTCATTCCCAGCGAACAAGTTCATTTCTGAAGAAAGATTATTTGATAACAAAGACTTGAAGTCAGAAATAACCTGGGAAGATGAGTGCAGTGATCTCTCCAGGTCCGCCACCTTACTAAGAAGGCCTTGGACCTCGGTTGAGGAAGAAGTGGAGAGACCAGTGGGTTGTTCCAGATGAGAAGTCAATCTGGTCATCATAGGTACTTGTGTCCAGTCCTCTTCAGTTTCAACATGTGAGACTGGCACACTTTGGTCGGTTGGGTTTACTGGTGGTGATTGAGTTGTAGGAATGAAAGGAGTGAAATATGGAGTTGATTGAGGAATTGAAGGTGGTGGAGGTGGTGGCATTGATTCTGGTGGTGGTATTTCTGGTGTAGGGGTAGGTATTTCTGGTGAAGGTGTTGGTATTTCAGGTAGAGTTTCTTCTTCTTCTACATCTTCACCCAGAAAGTTTAAACTTACATCAAATCCCTCAGACATGGGGGAGTCAACATCATCCCATTCTGGAATATTCCCAACATCAAATTGTTCACCAGACTGTTCACCAGTCTCTACTTGTTCACCAACCTCAACATTCAAATCTAGTGGAGCCTCTTGCTCACCAGATGCTTCAACCTGCTCAACATCTTCAGCAATATCTTCTTGTACCACAGCCTGGACTTCAGTGTCCACTCTCTGTTCAGTTTGTACAAGAGATTCAATATTTTCTTCAAAGATAGGAGATCCATCAATATTAATTGTATCACAGGATGGGTTGATGGATTTACCTGGACTCCTCCCCTCATTAGACGCCTATGTGATCTTGGTCGTCTGGAAAGCTCAACAGTTGCTTGACTTGAACTTTCTGGAGCCACTTGACTAATTGGTTGTACCATTTCTACAACCTGCACATCATTACCAGATGATTCTTCAACATCATGTACTGGCGCCACATTCTCTTCCACTCTTTGGAACGAGAGCATGGACTGAGGAATATCTACCTCACCATCTCTTGATTGTAGATTGTTCAGATCTCTTAAAAACTCACTCATTGAAAAATGAGTAGTATCAACATCATATTGGTCTCCTAGACCAGTCTTGAACATCAGGGAAAGAAAACGAATATAAGGAACATGGGGTTTTCTCCCCTTTGCCTTCAGTCGATCCACCAAATCATTAAATAGGATCTGAGCAAAATCCACCCTTATCCCAAACCATAAACAATAGGCAATCTGGAGTTGCGTTTGATTTATTTGATCTAGACCTCCAGAACTACCTCCTAGACACTCTACCAAATGAGTGAAGAAAAATCTCCACGAATCTGTAAGCCTACTCATATAAATTGTTCCTTTTCTCAATAACTGGCCATTTTCATCAACAATTTCGGTGTGCCCCATCACTCTGCACACTTCTCTGAAATTAATGCCTGTTGGTAGTTCCATGGGCTGCTCATTCTGGTCATGATAATTTAACTGAAGAACAGACCTGAGCAAACTCACTGAGAAACCTAACGGTCTGGTACCTCCCTTTAGAGTGTAAGAAATTGATGAAGTTTCTTCGTTGTAAAACGCGGAGTACCAGAACTCACATAAGTAGTCATGGTACATTTTCCCTGGATTTAGGGTTAATGCACCATACAGAGGGCATGAGAGAAAGAACGTATTCAATCTCCCAATGATAGACTGAGCTGGATGAACACTGGAAAGTTTTGCCATCCAGTTATTCATATTGATACGAATGGCTTTCGCATCAAGAGAAATATGTCTCGGTCTAACAACATCTTCGACCGGAGCATATTCGGTAGATAAAAGATTTCTTGGTGCCATTTAATTATAGATGAAGATGAAAATGAATATTTAAGGTTTATGAAGAATTTGTCCAGTGAGAAAATTAATTCCCCCTGAACTTAAACATTTTTAAGAGAAAATATTTTTCAAGTCTTCCCTTGAATGTTGATCCAGAAATAAATTTTTGAATCTTTAAATCAAAGATCCTTAGTAGTACACAATGGCGTTCAATACCAAGGTTCCAGATTTAAGGGTTTAACATTCCCAACTCACCAACAAGATATTCAAAAGTTTTTACATCCAGTGGTTTAGTAAAAATGTCAGCGAGTTGTTTGTCAGTGGGAATAAAATGGAGTTCAATGTTGTTTTTCATAATATGATCGCGAATGAAATGGTACCTTAGATCGATGTGTTTGGTTCTGGAGTGCATGACTGGATTGTTGGAGATAGCGATGGCACTGGTATTATCACAAAAAATTGGAGTTTTTGAATATTTAATACCATAATCAAGCAACTGGTTCTTCATCCAGAGTATCTGAGCACAACAACTGGCTGCAGACACGTATTCAGCTTCAGCAGTGGATAATGAAACTGAAGTTTGCTTCTTACTGGTCCAGCTGACCAGTTTGCCACCTAGGAAATGACATCCACCAGTTGTGGATTTCCTATCTATCTTACAACCTGCATGATCTGAATCTGAATAACCCATTAGATCCATGCCTGAGCCTTTGGGGTACCAAAGACCTAGACTGGGGACACCTTTAAGGTACTTCAGTATGCGCTTTACAGCAAGCATATGAGATTCCTTTGGATTAGACTGATATCTGGCACATAAACATGTTGAAAACATAATATCTGGTCTACTGGCCGTTTCAATACCAAGGTTCCAGATTTAAGGGTTTAACATTCCCAACTCACCAACAAGATATTCAAAAGTTTTTACATCCAGTGGTTTAGTAAAAATGTCAGCGAGTTGTTTGTCAGTGGGAATAAAATGGAGTTCAATGTTGTTTTTCATAATATGATCGCGAATGAAATGGTACCTTAGATCGATGTGTTTGGTTCTGGAGTGCATGACTGGATTGTTGGAGATAGCGATGGCACTGGTATTATCACAAAAAATTGGAGTTTTTGAATATTTAATACCATAATCAAGCAACTGGTTCTTCATCCAGAGTATCTGAGCACAACAACTGGCTGCAGACACGTATTCAGCTTCAGCAGTGGATAATGAAACTGAAGTTTGCTTCTTACTGGTCCAGCTGACCAGTTTGCCACCTAGGAAATGACATCCACCAGTTGTGGATTTCCTATCTATCTTACAACCTGCATGATCTGAATCTGAATAACCCATTAGATCCATGCCTGAGCCTTTGGGGTACCAAAGACCTAGACTGGGGACACCTTTAAGGTACTTCAGTATGCGCTTTACAGCAAGCATATGAGATTCCTTTGGATTAGACTGATATCTGGCACATAAACATGTTGAAAACATAATATCTGGTCTACTGGCCGTTAAATACATCAGTGAACCAATCATGCCTCTAAAGACAGTGGTGTTCACTGGTTTGCCATCTGGATCCGAGTCCAGTGTCAGTGGTGCAGAAATTGGAGTTGGTTTAGATGGTGAAGAATTCATATCGAATTTCTTTAAAAGATCTCTAACATATTTTTCCTGATTAATAAAAATTCCATCTTTGTTTTGTTTAATCTGGAGTCCAAGAAAATATGTTAATTCACCCATCAAACTCATTTCATATTCAGTGGACATGATTTTAGAAAATTTCTTGCACATGTTTTCATCAGTAGACCCAAAAATTATATCATCAACATAAATTTGTACCATTAACAGATTACCTTTCTCATGAAGAATGAACAAGGTATTGTCAATTGCACCTCGTTTAAAACCATTTTTCAACAAATGTTTAGTCAGAGTATCATACCAGGCACGTGGGGCTTGTCTGAGGCCATATAGCGCTTTGTCCAGACGATATACCCAATGTGGATGCTTGTCATCAACGAAACCTGGAGGTTGTCTGACGTAAACTTCTTCTTCAAGCTTCCCATTCAAGAAAGCACTCTTTACGTCCATCTGGTAGACCTTGAACTGATGATTAGCAGCGAATGCTAAGAAAATTCTGATCGCTTCAAGTCTAGCCACTGGAGCAAAAGATTCATCAAAGTCGACATCTGACTGGCAGTAGCCTTGTGCTACCAGTCTGGCCTTGTTTCTTATTACGTGGCCATCTTCATCTACTTTGTTTCTGAAGACCCATCTTGTTCCAATTGGTTCTTTCTTTCCAACTGGGAAAGGAACCAGATACCATACTTTGTTCCTTTCAAACTGGTGAAGCTCTTCTTGCATAGCAGTCACCCAGTTTGGATCTTCCAGAGCCTCGTCAATCTTCTTAGGTTCTATCAAAGATAGAAAACTGACATATAAGCATTGATTACTGGAGGCTCTTCTGGTCTGAACACCAAGACTGGAGTCACCTAAGATCTGATCAATAGGGTGAGCTTTTGTCCATCTGGAGTACTGACCAGGATTGTTACTGACAACAATATCAGTGCAAGAATTCAGTTGAGTCTCCTCTGGAGTTGATTCTGGAGGAGGGTCTTGCCAAATTACTTCAGTATCTTCATCTGAGTCATTTAAATCACGATTTGCATCATGAAATTCTTCATTTGAAGGCATTTCCTGGAGTACTGGTTCAGTATGAAATTCTTCATTTGAAGGCATTTCCTGGAGTACTGGTTCAGTATGAAATTCTTCACCAGAAGATATTTCTGGTAAATTCTCAACTGACACTGATACTGGGGGAGTAGTACGCACATCTGAACCAATATTAATTTCAGAGGGTAGTTTGAAAATAATAGAGGGATAGAATGGAGTACTACTGGAGAGTTTCTTTTTCTGAACAGGTTCCAGATCAGGATGACTGGAAACTGTGTCTGGTGAATCTTCAAATTTGTCATTTATAGGATCAGATTCACAAAAGACAATTGGTGTTACTGGGGGAGTGTCAGGGACTGGCTTCTTGTTGATTGAAGCATTTGATTCATCAAATGTTACATGAATTGACTCATGGACCTTCTCCAGTCTCTTGTTATAGACTCTGAAGGCCTTGCGAATGGCTGAATAGCCTAAGAAATACCCTTCATCAGCTTTGGCATCAAATTTGCCTAGCTGACTGGAGTCGTTCAGGATGTAAACTGGACATCCAAAAACGTGAAAATAACCAATATTTGGTTTTCTATTTCTTAAGACTTCATAGGCTGTCTTTTTGTGTCTTTTGATGTACACTGATCGATTCTGGGTGTGGCAAGCAGTTGCAATTGCTTCCGCCCAGAAACTGGTAGACAGTCCAGATTCAGCAAGCATACTCCTGGCAGCTTCTATCAGCGTTCTATTTTTCCTTTCCACAACTCCATTTTGCTCTGGAGAGCGGGCTGAAGAGAAGTTCTGGGAGATGCCAGTGTCAGTACAGAATGACTCCAGAGTTGCATTCTGGAATTCTGTTCCATTGTCACTTCTTAACTGACACACTTTTCGACTGTACTTGAGCTCAATTTGCTTGATAAGACTGATGATTTCAGCAGCAGCTTCACTTTTGGACCTCAGAAAGATCACCCAACAATATCTGGAGAACTCATCTATGATCACCAGGGTGTATCTTTTACCAGCACGAGTCTGAACGTTCACTGGACCAAAAAGATCCATATGAAGCATGTGAAGAGGTTCAGTAATGCTGAAATTCTGTCTGGTCTTGAAACTGGTACGCTTTTGCTTACCCATCTCACATCCTGGACATGGTCTTTCCTTTTTGAAGGAGACTGAAGGTATCCCATCTGCAAGTTGTTTTCTGGACAACTTGTTAATGTTTTTGAAGTTTAAATGGGATAACCTTTTGTGCCATAACCAGTTTGTGTCTTCATCAGCTTGAGTATAGAAACACTGCTCTGAAGGAGAGCTTTCCATATCCATCACGTACACATTCCCTTTTCTGGGAGCAATCAACACTACCTTCCAGTCCTTGTTGAATACGATGCCCTGAGCAACATTGAATAAGACTTGATAGCCATCGTCACACAGTTGACTTACACTGATCAAGTTATATTTCAAACCATTCACAAATGCAACTCGTCTGAACTTGACTTGTCCATTGTTCAGAACACCATATCCCTCAGTCTTCCCACAACCATCATTTCCAAACGTGATGGAGGGTCCATCAGAAATGGTGAACTCCTCCAGTAGGGTCTTACATCCGGTCATCGTCCTGCCAGCTGCACTGTCAAGATACCAGATAAGCTTCTTTCGATCGCCCTACACATACACCAGATATTGATCAGTTAGATTTGGGAACCCATCGACTGATGGGTTCACTGGACCCTCCCTTATAGGTCCCTGGGGCAATCTGGTCTAGTTCACTTTGTTCAATAGTGGTCTTAGAAGAGAAGACCACTGGGGTTGATGGTTTTAAAACCTTTTCATTTTTCTCAACTGGAGAAATAAATTTGTCTTTCTTTGAAAAAGGTTTTGTATTTTGTCTAGGGCCAGATGAAGTACCCTCAAGAAAGTTTAATCTTGCATTAAAACTTTGTGATTGACGAGTCAGAATTTGAATCTGGCTCTCTATCCTGGACAAAATATTTTCTTCAGATGATACCTTAGCCTTTCCAGTCAAAGGCTTTGGTAAGGGATTGGTCTGAGGTAAAGGTCTATTCTGCTTCACCTTTTTAACTGGAGCAGTCATCTGGACAACTCCAGTCTTAACCTCTGGGGATTGAACTGGGTCTAAATTGGTCTTGGGTGTTTCAGGCATATCATAAACAGTTGTGGGCCTTAACACCTCTGGTAATCGATCGATTACTGGTATTAATGATGCAACATTAGTATTTCCATCTAAATATGCACGTTTTTGAGCAGGAAATTGTTTAACTGAAGCATCATATGGCTTTTTAGTTTCTAGCCATGACTTTATTACCAGTTTTTCTTTCTCTAGAATGATCTCAAGATCTTGCTTTTCTTGAATCAATTGTTCAGTTACCAGAACCTGGGCTTGAAATGCCAGTTCAATGTCTTGAAGCTCTTTTAATTTTGATTTTAAAGCATTTATTTCAGAAGAATCTGTTTCTAGACCATTTACACAATCAGATCTAACAGTTTCTACAAAATCAAATCAGAATTTAAAGCTTCAGCAATGTCCAATTTTAGTTCTTGGTCAGTTGCATTATCATAATCACTAACCTTTTTAATAACTATGTCCACCCATCGTCCAGATGTGACATCTTCCTTCACCAGGTGCTCATCAACTTCCAGAGCCATGTAACAGCAATCTCTTTCTTCTTCTTCATCAACAGATGAGTCATCAGAAGGAACCCACTTCTCTTCAGTTGTAGCAATCATGCACTTATTATTTGTTTCCATTTGTTGTGCCATGAGAGCAATTTGGGCCTTAAGCTTTTTATATTTCAATTTATAGCTATCATCAGGCTTATTATTAGAAGAGAATGGACCAGGCTTGGATGCAAACTGGTTGGACCTGCACTCTTTCATGAAATGACCCTTTTTGCCACACTTAAAGCATGTCAAATTGGTCTTGGGTGTTTCAGGCATATCATAAACAGTTGTGGGCCTTAACACCTCTGGTAATCGATCGATTACTGGTATTAATGATGCAACATTAGTATTTCCATCTAAATATGCACGTTTTTGAGCAGGAAATTGTTTAACTGAAGCATCATATGGCTTTTTAGTTTCTAGCCATGACTTTATTACCAGTTTTTCTTTCTCTAGAATGATCTCAAGATCTTGCTTTTCTTGAATCAATTGTTCAGTTACCAGAACCTGGGCTTGAAATGCCAGTTCAATGTCTTGAAGCTCTTTTAATTTTGATTTTAAAGCATTTATTTCAGAAGAATCTGTTTCTAGACCATTTACACAATCAGATCTAACAGTTTCTACAAAATCAAATCAGAATTTAAAGCTTCAGCAATGTCCAATTTTAGTTCTTGGTCAGTTGCATTATCATAATCACTAACCTTTTTAATAACTATGTCCACCCATCGTCCAGATGTGACATCTTCCTTCACCAGGTGCTCATCAACTTCCAGAGCCATGTAACAGCAATCTCTTTCTTCTTCTTCATCAACAGATGAGTCATCAGAAGGAACCCACTTCTCTTCAGTTGTAGCAATCATTGCAATAAGGTCATCATCTTCAGTTTCATCACAACAGTCTGGAGAGACTTGACTTGACTCTCCAGAATCCATAAGTTCAGACACCATCTTCTTCATAGAAAATACATTCTCAGAAGATATCAGTGCTGTACTTTGTGGTTCAGAATAACTAACCACTTTAGGAGTACTGGAGGCATGGTTAAAAGCATCTTGTTCTGCAACCACTCTCTGAGCTTGATTTTCTTCAGTGTACCTGAAGGCTCCATATAGAGTTGAGAGAGTGTGTGTGTGCAGAGTTTTACCTTGTCGTAAAACAAGTATCATGTGAGACCATTTGGTGGGTAGAATGTCACAAAATTTCTCCAGAAGTATATCCTTGTCCTTCTCAACCCCAAGACCTCTCAATTGGTTTATGATACTCATAAATCTGGTGTAAGTACCAGTGAGAGACTCGTTAGGTTGAGCAAAAAATGACTCATACCTCTTGTTTAAGGAGACCTTTCTGGTGACAATGGTGTCATCTCCTCCTTCATGTTGGTTAAGAAGCTCATCCACATGGTTTTGGCACTAGGAAAAAGAACTAGTGTGGGAATTAGGGTTTCTGGAACGGCCCCGAGGATCATGTTTTTAAGGAGGGTGTCAAGATTCACCAATCTCCTCTCCTCTTCTGACCAATGTTCCTCCCTCTTTTCCCTTCCCCTTCTAGATCCAGAAGGATCAAGAAGTGGATTGAGAGGTGATGTAGGTACATAAGGACCTTCGTTTAAAATCTTCATCATGTTCCTCTCAATACCAGTGACATGCAAAACCATCCTAGCCTTCCACGTACCAAATTCATCACTGTTCCCACTGAATTTAGGAACAGGATTATTCGAGTAGTGCACATGCACGTGTGGAGAAGCAGGAGTAGGAGGAGGAGGTGGAGGATTAGTGTTATTAACGTTTTGTGGTTCATTTTGATCATGAATATTTACATTAGGATCGGGACCAAGACTAAAACCTTGTGTATTTTCTTGGTTAGCCATCAAGAACAGATCTAGGCAATGATTAGCCTTCTGCTCTGATACCAAATGTGAGTCCCTTAATTAACGAGATGGTTAACCAATAGAAAGTGTAAAATACAACAAGTCTAATAATCACTAGAATTGGACTAGTATTACTTGTAAATAAAGATGCAAGATATATAAACAAAGTAATACAAGACTTAAAGCAATAAACAAATAAAGTGGACCATTATGTATGTTTCATGGGTATTTCATTTATTGATGTGTAAATAAAATACAAGGTTGTTGCGGAATCAAGATAACACAATTAAGTGAGTATCCTAACAACCTATGAGTTACAATATGATCTATGTTTGTCAAATAACTCTTTGGGATCGAGATACTTAAAGTTGTGAAGTATCCCTGTTTAAGATCGAGAGTATTTGGACAAATTCACTTAAATGCAAAAGGAATGCTTAAAAGTATTTTTGTCAAGGAAATGACTTTGTATTTATAGGCAACAAATTCACCAGTGAATTTGTGCCGTACAAATATGGTTGGCATACATTTAATGATCCGACAAGAACATTAAATGTATTGGATAAGAATAAGGATAAAGTCACATCAAGTGCAAGTGTATCCTATTATCCAACCACCTTAACACACGTATACTTTGTTAAAGAACAAGTGGATTGTTCTTTGGAAAGTGTGTTAAAGGCAAAAGTCAATCCTCGATATTAGTGTTCAGACTTGCAGGATCTAGAACACTAACAATCCTCCAGTGTGCAGATCTGGTAAGACTTTCCAGTGGACTCCGCCATTTGTTAAGTCTTCTTCCTTCAGACTTCAGTCTTTGACTTCAGTCAGAATGTCTTCAGTAGAGTAGATCTGGACTGGGGTGAAGTCTTCAGTGAGCTAATCTGGAGAATGCTCCAGATTACCTGTACAAGTAAATGCTCACTAGTCTTCAATTATTTCTGGACAAATCTTTAGAGGGACTCCAGATTCCAAGTCTGGAGTAGGTCCAGTAGAATATGTTTTCTGGTCAGATCTTCAGTGAGCTAATCTGGAGAATGCTCCAGATTACCTGTACAAGTAAATGCTCACTAGTCTTCAATTATTTCTGGACAAATCTTTAGAGGGACTCCAGATTCCAAGTCTGGAGTAGGTCCAGTAGAATATGTTTTCTGGTCAGATCTTCAGTGAGCTAATCTGGAGAATGCTCCAGATTACCTGTACAAGTAAATGCTCACTAGTCTTCAATTATTTCTGGACAAATCTTTAGAGGGACTCCAGATTCCAAGTCTGGAGTAGGTCCAGTAGAATATGTTTTCTGGTCAGATCTTCAGTGAGCTAATCTGGAGAATGCTCCAGATTACCTGTACAAGTAAATGCTCACTAGTCTTCAATTATTTCTGGACAAATCTTTAGAGGGACTCCAGATTCCAAGTCTGGAGTAGGTCCAGTAGAATATGTTTTCTGGTCAGATCTTCAGTGAGCTAATCTGGAGAATGCTCCAGATTACCTGTACAAGTAAATGCTCACTAGTCTTCAATTATTTCTGGACAAATCTTTAGAGGGACTCCAGATTCCAAGTCTGGAGTAGGTCCAGTAGAATATGTTTTCTGGTCAGATCTTCAGTGAGCTCCAGTAGTCGGGTCTGGAGCGAGACCAGCAAAACAAGTTTCTTAACAAACCTAAATAAGGTTCCAGTAGTCCAGTCTGGAGCCAGTCCAGTAAGTCTGGACTAAATCTGGACCTAACAAATTCCCCCTATTTGTTTAGAAATAATGCAAGTATTTTTCAGACTTATAGATATACAAATTTGTATGTCTGGAAAACACTTGGTCGATTTAAGTCTAATCTAAGTTACTGGAAAACACTTTATAGATCATGAGTGTTTTCAGTTTCATCTTTTAAGTTCCAACTTAGACTAAATCTGGTCATTCTACTTGTAAAAATAAAAACTTGCAACTATTATTACTTTCATCAAAAAGGAAAATAATTACAACTTTCATAAACAAATAATTACAACAACTATTATTACTTTCATCAAAAAGGAAAATAATTACAACTTTCATAAACAAATAATTACAACAAGTACAATGGTAAGAGTTCAGGCCCTTCTTCTCGATGAATGCCCTGGTGCATCTTCAGTGGCCTTCCTCTTAGGAGATGGAGATGATGGAACAGACACTGGTGGTCTCAGACCCAACACAGCTTCCATTTGTTGAATTCTCTTCCAGACTTTCTCAATTCTTTTCATAAAAGCCTTCACATCTGGAGAGAGATCAGTCTTGCCTTTGAAAGTCATTCCAATCTCCTTTAGTTCAGTCCATCCAAATGCTTGGACTGAAGTATCTTTTCTTTCATCAGTAAAGTTACCTTCTCTGGTCAACTTTACATTAAACCTGGTCATACCTTGATGATGTTCAGCCAGTGTGATTTCAGCATTTATTATTCTTCTTGCATTGGCCCTGAACGTCATCATTTCTTCAAACTTAGCCTTTTGCTTAGCCAACTGAACCATATCTTCAGTTTCCCTGGATACACCACTCTGTTGTCCTTCAGTGGACTGGTGTTCTTGTCTATTGATCTTCAGAGTTGTATCCAGAGGAATAAAAGTGCTAACATCACCATCTTTAATTGCCTTCAGTTGCTTGGCTGTAAGCTTGGGTAGACCAGTCATTCTCTTCCTGTATTCCAGTTCCAGAGCACCAGCATTTCTTCTTATTTTCTTCTGGAGGCTTACCAGCTCCTCCTTTCTTTGTCTGATAAGCTCTGGAATGGACACACCATAAATTAATGAGTCATATACCTGTTCTTCTCAAAGTATGACATGAGAATAAAGATTTCTATCTCAAAGTATAGTCATACATTAACATGTACATAAAAGTGTTTAAATAACAATAAGTATATATATATATGCTTAAAATAAATACAAGTTTATAAATAAAGGCTTATGTAACAAATTAAAAACACGAAAATATATACATACATACATATATACACGACATATATATATACACATACTAGAATAAAAATTAAGTTACACTACAAACAAATACCATTATCCTTACAAAATACATATACTTACATCTAACACATACATATACATTATATACACAAATTTATAAAAAAAAAAGACACAAAACCCTTCATTACCCCCCTTTGAGGCCGCCCCCCCCTTCACACCACACACATTCATTTCAAATTATACTTACACTCTTTTCACTCTTGGAACTCACCACTCCAACACACACTCTTCACTCATTTCACACACACAACATCTTTTCTCTCAAAAACTCTCCCTCCCTCTTCTTTTAATTCTAAGTCTTTACACTAGCATACTTCCATATTTAACGTATTTAATTTAAGTTATTCTAATATACGATCATAATAATGCTGCAGTCATTATTGTGATTATATATTACAACGCCTTGAGTTAAATTCATTAAATACTTTTATATAAAAGCATTGTTCACAAATTTATATTACAATTTATGAAAGATATTATTCTTGAAAACATTTATTTATTATTAAACAATATTAAACAGTAGACAGAGACTTTAGCAAATTGACTTGTCTTTACTAGAGTCTGAGGGTAGGCCATGGTCCAGTATGTTGTATGCAGCGGAAAAATGTCCCATGTATAGAGTATCGTCTAGTTACCTGAGAATACATGCTAAAATACGTCAACATAAAGTTGGTGAGTTCCATAAGTTTTCATATAAAAAATATAGTTTCACAAAATGCCAGAGTTCAGTGTGACCATTGCCTTACCACAATGTCAAGTAGTTATGATACAATATCAGCAAAGAGTATCATATGTTTTTAATTAAAATATAGAGTATGAACCACAAGATTTAGAGTAACCATTTAATCACACAATGGATCAAATGTAATGCAAGAGTTGAAACTGTATATACCAAGTTCTAAGCTCATGAACCGAAACTAGACAAGTGTGTGTTTGTTTGCCTCCGGAGAGTACCTTGTTCAGGGTACTCTAAGTTTTCCAAATATAATGCATCCGTATTCTGTTGGTGCGACCAATCACGGATGGGGGTGCCTACCCCAATAGTACTATTTAATATACCCACGTTTATGTTTCCATAATTAATCGTTCATGATAGTGAGGACTTTGAGTGAACAGAGTAACTTAGAATCAACCATATATACATTTCTGGAGTACTTGTGTTCATCATAACAGTAAAGAGTTTGTATTTTACCCCGAAGGTAAAATAAATAAAGTGGAGTTACAAAATATATATAATATATAAATATATATAATTTTGTAAATATACATATAAGTATAATAAACAGTTTTATTTCATGTATCTCAGCCCCAATATATAAAAGAGTTTGAAAAGGGGATTATGAAAACTCACATAGTATATTATATATCATATAGTTTTGCAATTGTTCTTCAAAGTTTCGTATATATATAACATAAAATAATTATTATGCATGTATCTCAGTCCCCGAAATAAATCATATAAAAGAATTAAAAAGGGGAATATGGAAACTCACCTTAGTGATAATAGCAGAAATCAAGTAGATGAAATAAGCCTTGTATAGTTATACCAGAGAGTATTTAGAAGAGAATATGTAGTGGTGTGTGTTTTAAAGTTTAATATCGTCTGTTATTTATAGGCGAACGAATTCATTCGTTTGATTATTATATTAATAAAACTACTCGCCAATTTAGAAAAGAAAGAAACACGTCTTCAACGAAATTTCTCGTTTATATATAATATTATTATATTATATTATTATTATATTATAAAGTTAATCATGAATAAGGGGTATGTATATATATAGTATTCTTTTTGTCCATATCTCTAGTGAACTAAACCCGTGATTCATAATTTATGAATTTTAAATTATAAAGTAGATAAAAGTGTGTTTCCCACTAACTCTTGGACGTTTCTAATGATAGATTTCTTTTATACTAGTAGTATATATTTATACATTGTTTTAATCCTAAATTATGCATACGGGCTCCTATTGAGAAAATTCAAGTTTCTATAAGATCAGAAAATTAAAATCTACAACTTTCATTTTAATAATTTTTACTCAACTAACCCCTGTGAGCGGGTTTTGGACGTTTATATTATAAGAATAAAGTATGAAAGCGATGTTTACTATTCAGCACTATTTACTTTTGAAATTATTCGGAATCAGAAATTCAAAGTCGTAGGAATGATTTGACGTGGGTCCCATGTGGGTCCTACCGCTTTATTATTTTATTTTATTACCTTTTTACAATTTACTTTTACCTTTACTATTTACCGTTACTATTCATAGTCACTATTCACAATCACTATTCATGAATACGGTTTCTGAATACGATTACTATTCATGGATACGGCACTATTCATGTATACGGTTACTATTCACGAATACGGTACTATTCATAAATACGGTTATTGTTAGTATAAGTATGAAAAAGTATTTCCAAGCAACTCTCAAATAACTATTTGAGTTCTTGGCATTAATTTGTCCATGATTTATCCAAAGAATATTTGTTCAGTTTATTATGTCATAAAATGTTTGTTCGTATTGCTTGATCTATAAACATTTAAGTAGTATACATAATAGTAAATTTATCAACCTGAAATTTTGGCGGTTGTCACATTCTCCCCGTGTTATTGGAATTTCGTCCCGAAATTTAGCTAGAACTAACATCGATATGCTTATTGGAATGTAGTTACAGATTATCTATAGCTATCTATTTTCATAGTTTATGAGACTGACAGTCAGGACATGTCCGTAGAATTTTATGCATATAATAATTTACTCATAAATAAAATTTGTAACAAAAATATTTATAAATAATAGTCTGACTTAATATTTTAGTAATTTATTAAATGTTGAATAAAGAAGATTAATTTTTACTGTTTTTTTTTTGTGTGATAGATACGAAGTATAAATAATATATATATATATATATAATATAGAATCGTGTGAATCTAAAATATATTAGGATTTTATCTAAATACGCGTATATATATATATTTCAAAAATTCAAATTCACCTTTCTATCTCTTTCCTTTTTCGACCGTTTGAACCTGTCTGTTTTTCTACTATATAAACAACGCTACAACACACAATTCATACTACTTTCTTCATACTTAATAACTATTTCTCCTTTCTTTATCCCTACTTCATAATCCGAAATTTTCTAGAAAATGTTGAACCCTCTTATAATCTTAGTTTACTTGGGTATCTTACCCTGGTTATATGGCGTGTTACAACTTCCACCGGATGTAGCTATTCCACTCCTAATCGTGTTTATTTTCATCGGTTTACCCCTTCTGTTTTCTGCAACTTGGGTTAACTTGTATGGTTTTTAGATATGTTGTAGTTCTAATTGTTGTATTTCCGTTTGAATAATGTAACGAGTTGCACTCGTATTGTACGAATAATGAAATACAACTTTCCTTGATTTTTAACGAAATTTATGGTTAAATTTAAATATCATATCACTGTAGCTTATGGACAACTATCCATACTTCTAGATCATTATAACAATAATTACAGATTACTGTAGTTTACGGACACCTGTCCGTTCTTCCAGGTCATACTTGCTTTTTATCCTTTATATAATAACGCGTTTAAGGAGAATGCACACAAAATCTTCTTTCTCTATCTTATTTACTTAGTTCATCTGTAAATTTGTTTTAAGCTATTCCGTCCACAGCCAGCTTGTGTTCTAACAGATATCCGACTTTCTCTTTGGTAAGCTACCTTTTTGTACTCTTTCTCATCTTAGATAATATACTATCTATTTATATGTTTATATAAAACTTTTATCTTTTAATTCATGTTCGCTTAATTTAACAATATTGTTCCATCGATTTATCATAAGACAATGAAAAATTTCGGTGCCTCTTCGAGCGATCCAAAAGGCAAAAGGCCAATGACTCAAGAGGATCTTGAAGATCTTGAAACAAATAGGGTCAAAAAGATTAAGCAGGAGGCCGTGATGTTAGGTATTTCCTTTGAAGATTACAAGGCGATGGTAGACGAAGATGTCCACCTTTTTGAGAAACAAACTTCTGAAGATGAAAAGTTAGCAAAACTTTTATCTCAATTTTTAGAAGAGGAAGAATCTATCCTTGTGAATCGTCAAATAAAAGAAGATGAAAAGTTAGCAAAACTTTTATCTCAATTTTTAGAAGAGGAAGAATCTATCCTTGTGAATCGTCAAATAAAAGAAGATGAAAAGTTTGCAAGAGCCCTAGCTCAGCAAGACGAAGATAATTTCTCTCAAAGGGAGAAGTCCATTTTTGCCATGTCATCTGAAGAAGAAGAAGAAAATCTCAATATTCCACCTCTTAAGAGAAGAAAAAGAGATGCTGCTGGGGAAGTAACATGTCAGGGTCGAGCTCTGACAGAACTCCTAATTCTTGAAATCAAGAGGGATTTTATAGAAATATTTGAAATCTGTTATAAATTTTTATAAATCAAATCTTAAGTTGTCCAGGATGTGTTTTCAATTAAAATAATATTGTTGATAATGTTTCTTATGTATTTGTTATGTCAATTATCTGACCAAAATTTATTGTAGATAAGAAGAAATCAATATAATCATGGACGCATGGCAAAACCCGATGATTGGTACTAGTGAATGGGGAACATCAATCGATGATTTTTGCCAAAACTGGCTTCTCCAAAATACAGTACCGTCATCTCAGTTAGAACCCCCAACAGAAAATGCCAGTGCATCGTTCTCAACTCTTGTTGATGCAGTACATCATGGAGTTTCATCTCCAATCAACCCTTTATATCAAAACTTCTCTTTCGATACACCAGAAGCAACATTTCAGTTGAAATCAACATTCCAACCGAAACCATCATTCCAACCAGAATCTTCTGAGGAGGGTAACAGGGCACCAGGCAAACGTCCAATGTCAGACTCGCCCGCACTATACCCCAATCCAATTAGTGACACATATTATGAGGTCTCAACCTCGAACAGGGTGAAACCGGTTGATACGATAATGAATCATGGACCAGAGTTTGAGAAGCACGTAGAAGACTCATGGGCTTATATTTGCAAGCTTTATAGTCGTAAGAAAAAGTCCGCAAAAGTATCGTCCTCGAAAGCCCAAAGAAATGTAAGGTCGAAAAGGTCTTACCAGTTTGTGAAACAAAATACTACTTTGGTAGTATTTGGGGAAGAAATGGACGTATCAGAGATGCCAACACCAATATGCTCATGCACAGGGATACCTAGGGCCTGTCGCGGTTGGACTACAGAGGGATGGACCTCCACTTGTTGTACAGCTACTCTTTCCATGTATCCGTTGCCAACATATGTCGGGCCAAGTCGTATTGTAAGGTTGCCGGGGAGAAGAATGGGTTGTAGTACATTCTCAAAGGTCATAGAGAAATTATTGTTAGCAGGATACGATCTCGATTGTCCAATTGACTTGAAGGATCATTGGGTTAAACATGGACTAACATGTATGCATTGAATAGATAAATGTGTGATCTTCATAGATTCAGGAATTTATTGTACGTATGTTTATATTTAATCATAATAGAACTTTCACAACACTAGGCATTTAGTGCGGTTGGCTAAATGTACGAAAGGGTGTGGCCTAGACCCAGGTTCGATCCCGGGGACGGCCGATTTCACCATTTTTATTTTTATTTCTTTATTGCATCCAATTACTATGGCGAGTTATATATATAGATTGTGCAATATATATTTATACCAAAGTTCTCGCATTCCAATTACCCGCTCTACTTCTGTTCATAGTCTACCCTATTATTGGTTTCATTAAATTATTCTGATAAAGTTATTCAACTTTATCTCATTTAATTCTAGATTTAAATATAATAATGCTAAATAATTGCTTTATTGGCGAGAAGTTATTCTTTGTCGGCCATTTTGAACATTATTGTTCTCTGACATCATTGCTTACGTTATATAAGCAAATAAGACATTGTAGTAAATTCATTTTACCATCAAAGTATAAAACCGTTAATTTCCAGACAATTCCTGTAGTCATGTATGAGAAAATAGGTATGATATAATATCAATTAAATCAGGTATGCAAGCGATATATATATATATATATATATATATATATATATATTAGTGGGCATTTAACTAGCGCGTATATATATATATATATATATATATATATATATATATATATATATATATATATATATATATATATATATATATATATATATATATATATATATATATATATATATATATATATATATATATATATATATATATATATATATATATATATATATATATATATATATATATATATATATATATATATATATATATATATATATATATATATATATATATATATATATATATATATATATATATATATATATATATATATATATATATATATATATATATATATATATATATATATATATATATATATATATATATATATATATATATATATATATATATATATATATATATATATATATATATATATATATATATATATATATATATATATATATATATATATATATATATATATATATATATATATATATATATATATATATATATATATATATATATATATATATATATATATATATATATATATATATATATATATATATATATATATATATATATATATATATATATATATATATATATATATATATATATATATATATATATATATATATATATATATATATATATATATATATATATATATATATATATATATATATATATATATATATATATATATATATATATATATATATATATATATATATATATATATATATATATATATATATATATATATATATATATATATATATATATATATATATATATATATATATATATATATATATATATATATATATATATATATATATATATATATATATATATATATATATATATATATATATATATATATATATATATATATATATATATATATATATATATATATATATATATATATATATATATATATATATATATATATATATATATATATATATATATATATATATATATATATATATATATATATATATATATATATATATATATATATATATATATATATATATATATATATATATATATATATATATATATATATATATATATATATATATATATATATATATATATATATATATATATATATATATATATATATATATATATATATATATATATATATATATATATATATATATATATATATATATATATATATATATATATATATATATATATATATATATATATATATATATATATATATATATATATATATATATATATATATATATATATATATATATATATATATATATATATATATATATATATATATATATTATATATAAAGCATCCTATATCAAGTAGTCAGGTAAAGATTATAACAAGTAGTCAGGTAATGATTATAACAAGTAGGATTATGCAGCGGATATTTCTAAATAGGGTTATAGTCTAGGTCCGTCAAATAAGGTTATAGTCTAGGTCCGTCAAATAAGGTTATAGTCTAGGTCCGTCAAATAAGGTTATAGTCTAGGTCCGTCAAATAAGGTTATAGTCTAGGTCCGTCAAATAAGGTTATAGTCTAGGTCCGTCAAATAAGGTTATAGTCTAGGTCCGTCAAATAAGGTTATAGTCTAGGTCCGTCAAATAAGGTTATAGTCTAGGTCCGTCAAATAAGGTTATAGTCTAGGTCCGTCAAATAAGGTTATAGTCTAGGTCCGTCAAATAAGGTTATAGTCTAGGTCCGTCAAATAAGGTTATAGTCTAGGTCCGTCAAATAAGGTTATAGTCTAGGTCCGTCAAATAAGGTTATAGTCTAGGTCCGTCAAATAAGGTTATAGTCTAGGTCCGTCAAATAAGGTTATAGTCTAGGTCCGTCAAATAAGGTTATAGTCTAGGTCCGTCAAATAAGGTTATAGTCTAGGTCCGTCAAATAAGGTTATAGTCTAGGTCCGTCAAATAAGGTTATAGTCTAGGTCCGTCAAATAAGGTTATAGTCTAGGTCCGTCAAATAAGGTTATAGTCTAGGTCCGTCAAATAAGGTTATAGTCTAGGTCCGTCAAATAAGGTTATAGTCTAGGTCCGTCAAATAAGGTTATAGTCTAGGTCCGTCAAATAAGGTTATAGTCTAGGTCCGTCAAATAAGGTTATAGTCTAGGTCCGTCAAATAAGGTTATAGTCTAGGTCCGTCAAATAAGGTTATAGTCTAGGTCCGTCAAATAAGGTTATAGTCTAGGTCCGTCAAATAAGGTTATAGTCTAGGTCCGTCAAATAAGGTTATAGTCTAGGTCCGTCAAATAAGGTTATAGTCTAGGTCCGTCAAATAAGGTTATAGTCTAGGTCCGTCAAATAAGGTTATAGTCTAGGTCCGTCAAATAAGGTTATAGTCTAGGTCCGTCAAATAAGGTTATAGTCTAGGTCCGTCAAATAAGGTTATAGTCTAGGTCCGTCAAATAAGGTTATAGTCTAGGTCCGTCAAATAAGGTTATAGTCTAGGTCCGTCAAATAAGGTTATAGTCTAGGTCCGTCAAATAAGGTTATAGTCTAGGTCCGTCAAATAAGGTTATAGTCTAGGTCCGTCAAATAAGGTTATAGTCTAGGTCCGTCAAATAAGGTTATAGTCTAGGTCCGTCAAATAAGGTTATAGTCTAGGTCCGTCAAATAAGGTTATAGTCTAGGTCCGTCAAATAAGGTTATAGTCTAGGTCCGTCAAATAAGGTTATAGTCTAGGTCCGTCAAATAAGGTTATAGTCTAGGTCCGTCAAATAAGGTTATAGTCTAGGTCCGTCAAATAAGGTTATAGTCTAGGTCCGTCAAATAAGGTTATAGTCTAGGTCCGTCAAATAAGGTTATAGTCTAGGTCCGTCAAATAAGGTTATAGTCTAGGTCCGTCAAATAAGGTTATAGTCTAGGTCCGTCAAATAAGGTTATAGTCTAGGTCCGTCAAATAAGGTTATAGTCTAGGTCCGTCAAATAAGGTTATAGTCTAGGTCCGTCAAATAAGGTTATAGTCTAGGTCCGTCAAATAAGGTTATAGTCTAGGTCCGTCAAATAAGGTTATAGTCTAGGTCCGTCAAATAAGGTTATAGTCTAGGTCCGTCAAATAAGGTTATAGTCTAGGTCCGTCAAATAAGGTTATAGTCTAGGTCCGTCAAATAAGGTTATAGTCTAGGTCCGTCAAATAAGGTTATAGTCTAGGTCCGTCAAATAAGGTTATAGTCTAGGTCCGTCAAATAAGGTTATAGTCTAGGTCCGTCAAATAAGGTTATAGTCTAGGTCCGTCAAATAAGGTTATAGTCTAGGTCCGTCAAATAAGGTTATAGTCTAGGTCCGTCAAATAAGGTTATAGTCTAGGTCCGTCAAATAAGGTTATAGTCTAGGTCCGTCAAATAAGGTTATAGTCTAGGTCCGTCAAATAAGGTTATAGTCTAGGTCCGTCAAATAAGGTTATAGTCTAGGTCCGTCAAATAAGGTTATAGTCTAGGTCCGTCAAATAAGGTTATAGTCTAGGTCCGTCAAATAAGGTTATAGTCTAGGTCCGTCAAATAAGGTTATAGTCTAGGTCCGTCAAATAAGGTTATAGTCTAGGTCCGTCAAATAAGGTTATAGTCTAGGTCCGTCAAATAAGGTTATAGTCTAGGTCCGTCAAATAAGGTTATAGTCTAGGTCCGTCAAATAAGGTTATAGTCTAGGTCCGTCAAATAAGGTTATAGTCTAGGTCCGTCAAATAAGGTTATAGTCTAGGTCCGTCAAATAAGGTTATAGTCTAGGTCCGTCAAATAAGGTTATAGTCTAGGTCCGTCAAATAAGGTTATAGTCTAGGTCCGTCAAATAAGGTTATAGTCTAGGTCCGTCAAATAAGGTTATAGTCTAGGTCCGTCAAATAAGGTTATAGTCTAGGTCCGTCAAATAAGGTTATAGTCTAGGTCCGTCAAATAAGGTTATAGTCTAGGTCCGTCAAATAAGGTTATAGTCTAGGTCCGTCAAATAAGGTTATAGTCTAGGTCCGTCAAATAAGGTTATAGTCTAGGTCCGTCAAATAAGGTTATAGTCTAGGTCCGTCAAATAAGGTTATAGTCTAGGTCCGTCAAATAAGGTTATAGTCTAGGTCCGTCAAATAAGGTTATAGTCTAGGTCCGTCAAATAAGGTTATAGTCTAGGTCCGTCAAATAAGGTTATAGTCTAGGTCCGTCAAATAAGGTTATAGTCTAGGTCCGTCAAATAAGGTTATAGTCTAGGTCCGTCAAATAAGGTTATAGTCTAGGTCCGTCAAATAAGGTTATAGTCTAGGTCCGTCAAATAAGGTTATAGTCTAGGTCCGTCAAATAAGGTTATAGTCTAGGTCCGTCAAATAAGGTTATAGTCTAGGTCCGTCAAATAAGGTTATAGTCTAGGTCCGTCAAATAAGGTTATAGTCTAGGTCCGTCAAATAAGGTTATAGTCTAGGTCCGTCAAATAAGGTTATAGTCTAGGTCCGTCAAATAAGGTTATAGTCTAGGTCCGTCAAATAAGGTTATAGTCTAGGTCCGTCAAATAAGGTTATAGTCTAGGTCCGTCAAATAAGGTTATAGTCTAGGTCCGTCAAATAAGGTTATAGTCTAGGTCCGTCAAATAAGGTTATAGTCTAGGTCCGTCAAATAAGGTTATAGTCTAGGTCCGTCAAATAAGGTTATAGTCTAGGTCCGTCAAATAAGGTTATAGTCTAGGTCCGTCAAATAAGGTTATAGTCTAGGTCCGTCAAATAAGGTTATAGTCTAGGTCCGTCAAATAAGGTTATAGTCTAGGTCCGTCAAATAAGGTTATAGTCTAGGTCCGTCAAATAAGGTTATAGTCTAGGTCCGTCAAATAAGGTTATAGTCTAGGTCCGTCAAATAAGGTTATAGTCTAGGTCCGTCAAATAAGGTTATAGTCTAGGTCCGTCAAATAAGGTTATAGTCTAGGTCCGTCAAATAAGGTTATAGTCTAGGTCCGTCAAATAAGGTTATAGTCTAGGTCCGTCAAATAAGGTTATAGTCTAGGTTCGTCAAATAAGGTTATAGTCTAGGTGGTAAAATAAATAAAGTGGAGTTACAAAATATATATAATATATATAATTTTGTAAATATACATATAAGTATAATAAACAGTTTTATTTCATGTATCTCAGCCCCAATATATAAAAGAGTTTGAAAAGGGGATTATGAAAACTCACATAGTATATTATATATCATATAGTTTTGCAATTGTTCTTCAAAGTTTCGTATATATATAACATAAAATAATTATTATGCATGTATCTCAGTCCCCGAAATAAATCATATAAAAGAATTAAAAAGGGGAATATGGAAACTCACCTTAGTGATAATAGCAGAAATCAAGTAGATGAAATAAGCCTTGTATAGTTATACCAGAGAGTATTTAGAAGAGAATATATAGTGGTGTGTGTTTTAAAGTTTAATATCGTCTGTTATTTATAGGCGAACGAATTCATTCGTTTGATTATTATATTAATAAAACTACTCGCCAATTTAGAAAAGAAAGAAACACGTCTTCAACGAAATTTCTCGTTTATATATAATATTATTATATTATAAAGTTAATCATGAATAAGGGTATGTATATATATAGTATTCTTTTTGTCCATATCTCTAGTGAACTAAACCCGTGATTCATAATTTATGAATTTTAAATTATAAAGTAGATAAAAGTGTGTTTCCCACTACCTCTTGACGTTTTAATGATAGATTTCTTTTATACTAGTAGTATATATTTATACATTGTTTTAATCCTAAATTATGCATACGGGCTCCTATTGAGAAAATTCAAGTTTCTATAAGATCAGAAAATTAAAATCTACAACTTTCATTTTAATAATTTTTACTCAACTAACCCCTGTGAGCGGGTTTTGGACGTTTATATTATAAGAATAAAGTATGAAAGCGATGTTTACTATTCAGCACTATTTACTTTTGAAATTATTCGGAATCAGAAATTCAAAGTCGTAGGAATGATTTGACGTGGGTCCCATGTGGGTCCTACCGCTTTATTATTTTATTTTATTACCTTTTTACAATTTACTTTTACCTTTACTATTTACCGTTACTATTCACAGTCACTATTCACAATCACTATTCATGAATACGGTTTCTGAATACGATTACTATTCACGATACGGTACTATTCATGTATACGGTTACTATTCACGAATACGGTACTATTCATAAATACGGTTATTGTTAGGATAAGTATGAAAAAGTATTTCCAAGCAACTCTCAAATAACTATTTGAGTTCTTGGCATTAATTTGTCCATGATTTATCCAAAGAATATTTGTTCAGTTTATTATGTCATAAAATGTTTGTTCGTATTGCTTGATCTATAAACATTTAAGTAGTATACATAATAGTAAATTTATCAACCTGAAATTTTGGCGGTTGTCACAGTTTTAAACGTATTTTTTAATGGTATAGGAATGGAGTAAATAAGAGAGACGTGGGGGGAGTGGCGGAGAAAAAAGAGAATTGGGGAGGGGAGCCGGGATAGGGGACTTGGGGAGAAGAGGCTGGGGGTGGGGGTTGGTAGGGTGGAGGAGGGGACGGGGGACTGGTGATAATATTTAATAAAAGTTATATGAATTGATTGAGTTTTAAATGTGTTTTTTAATGGTATAACATTTATCAAGTTTTATATAACACAACAAAATACATTTAAGGTCAAAGTTCAAAAATATAGACTTTGAATATTCAAAGTAGGACACTTCTAGTGGGATGGAGGGAGTATATAACTATTCTCCAAGCATTTGTATAGCTTCTTGCTTAACTTCAAATGATGGGGCAACTTTACATCTATATATATATATATATATATATATATATATATATATATATATATATATATATATATATATATATATATATATATATATATATATATATATATATATATATATATATATATATATATATATATATATATATATATATATATATATATATATATATATATATATATATATATATATATATATATATATATATATATATATATATATATATATATATATATATATATATATATATATATATATATATATATATATATATATATATATATATATATATATATATATATATATATATATATATATATATATATATATATATATATATATATATATATATATATATATATATATATATATATATATATATATATATATATATATATATATATATATATATATATATATATATATATATATATATATATATATATATATATATATATATATATATATATATATATATATATATATATATATATATATATATATATATATATATATATATATATATATATATATATATATATATATATATATATATATATATATATATATATATATATATATATATATATATATATATATATATATATATATATATATATATATATATATATATATATATATATATATATATATATATATATATATATATATATATATATATATATATATAGA
>CM067167.1:181414084-181419084 GCA_034093135.1 Erigeron breviscapus
ACGATCACCACCAAGCAAAACACTACCATCTTTACACTCCTGTTACTTGTAAACTACTACTGCTACCACTTACAAACCGAGAAGTCATCATGATCACGACCACCATAACAACCTGTTAACATCATCATCACCAACAGGAACCGTAGTCGAAAGCCAAGAAGGAAAGAAAGAAAAGAACGGTTTTGGGGAAACTTTAGATTCATGTTACGTAAAAGTTACACGTTAGTTTTCAATTCTGAAAGTTGCTGGGAGTTCGTTATTGATTCCTCTAATTGTGTGGTGAGTTTCGTTACAATTGGTGATCGTTTATTTTTGGAAGATTTTGTTAGTTTATAAGTTCTCGTAAGGTTTCGGGTTAGATTTAAGGAAAATGGTTAAGACTTCCAAGTTGTTATTATAGTTATATGGATAGACTGGGGTACAGAGAATTTAGACAAGAAAACGGATTCGTTGAATCTCGTTTTGTTTACAAGTTATTCGCACCGCGAAATGCCCCGTGGAAGCATTTTACATAGTTTTATTAACATAAAACGTCAACTGGGTCTTGATACGAAGCAGCCAGAATCATCATTTAAACAGGTTATTTATCACTTATAAGTTTCTATGTTGAATTAGAAACAAGAAATACAAAGTTGTAATCTGACGTTAAGACCGTTAGATTTTCTGACAGTTTCAGTCCTAAACCGTTAGATTTTCTGACAGTTTCAGTCCTAACCGTTAAACTGTTTACAGTTTTAGTCCTACGTCCGTTAGTTTCTTACTAAACTGATGACAATATAAAATGGGTTATTCTATACAGTTTCCTTTACAGAAGGTTAATACGTTTGGACTATACGGGTACATTTCAGACTGTTACATACCTCCTACTGTCTGACAGGCGTTTCAGGTGAGTTTCGTAAACCTCCCTACTCAATTGAGATTCGGGCTGAAAAGTGTACATATACGTGTTTGTTAAACGTGCTTGTTGAACGTTGTTAATTGTTATATGGAATCGTATTTGTTGAACGTACTTGTTGAACGTTGTTAATCGTTATATGGAATCGTATTTGTAGAACGTGCTTGTTAAACGTTGTTAATCGTATATGGAATCGTTGTTGTTAAACGTTGTATTGTATGAAACGTAAACGTTGTGATCATGCCTTTGAAATATATGTAAGTCATGCCGTTATACATGCTGTTGAAAGACACATAAGTCATGTTGTTGTACACGCCTTTGGAAGACATGTAAGTCGTGCCGGGATATTGTTAAATCGTGATATGTGTTGATGTTGTACTAACGTATACCCTTTTAGGGTTTTCTTGATGTGATTAGGTACACTAATCCTCACTTATTGTTAACGGTTGTATTCCCGATACGTTTATTCCTTGTTATATGTCCCTACGAACTCACCAACTTTATGTTGACGCTCTTTAGTACACTTTTCAGGTAATCAAGTTAATCAGAGGAAAAATGGATGATTGCATTGCTTGCTTGTTAGAATTGGACTAGCTTTGGACTTCTGGATCCGTGATCCTTATTCTCCCTTTAATGGGTTACTTTTAGGATCAACTATTATTGATTTGAACTTCCTTTTATTATTGATTGAACGTGTATTTGATGAATATTGATGAATGTATATGTTTGTATGAGTTTATGGATCGTTTCGATCTTATGTTTTCATATAGTTGACTCTACATAATTCCCATGTCGTGATGTGCTATTTCTAAGTGATACCCCATGATTCCGCCATGTTGGGGTGTTACAAATTCAAGTGCTTCAAAATGGATTTTCATCCTTATTTCTATATTTCCAGAAAGTTCATCATATTTTGGTATTCCAAGTCGTGATAGTGGTGGTGGTGTGATAAGTGAAATTTAGAGCTTTCGGTTAGTGCTTATTTGACCCGAAAAGATGATTTTTGAGCTTATTATTGCCATGGACCAACCAAGTTGAGTTTTGTAACCTTAATATCATTTGTATACAGTAACTTTTCAGTATTTTTGTGGTCATTTGATTATGGTGCATGTGTGTGCTCAAAATGTCTTTTTACTTGATTTCGATTTATGATTTCTAGCTTATTTTAACTTGTTTTGCTCCAAGCTTCAAATCTTTGTTATTTCTTCATTATTTCCAGAATATTAACATTAAGATTAACATATTTTTCACTCAAGACAAGTCCATATCCATCTCATAATCCAACAAAAGATCCAACTTTCTTATATCTAACATGCATGCATTCATCTCATCCTTTTCAATACAAATCTTTATAGATCTATCATCTAACAACATAAAAGCTTTCATTTTATGAAAAATCCCAGAAATATATTCATCAAGATGTATAAAAATATATTCATCTTTCAAACAAAAAGTCACTTTTATAAGATATTAACATAAAACAACACTTTTGGGTCTTGAACTTGTTGAATCCTTGAATCTTTCTTCAAGATTTCGACATGCATGGACATGAGGAAGAAGATTCTATCAACTTGCCCTCGTCAAGTGTGTTTTTCAAATAAAACAAGAGGAAAATATAGACTTTTGATAAAGATCTTTTAGTATATGCAAAAACAAGATTAAACTAGTAAATAGATGGAGATTTATACCCTTGATGAATTCGATTTTGATGATGGAAATATGGCAGAATTTTCGTGACCTATATGCTCCAAATAACCCTTATTCCAAGCTTGATATAACCCTTAAACCTATCTTGAATCAACCCTTGCTTAATCCTTTCAAAAACCCTTATTATTATTATTTATTAGATATGATTCTTGGTCTTGTTTTCTTACTTTCTTTTGGGCCGTAAAAACAAGAAAAAAAGAAGGGGAAAAATGTTTTGAGAGAAGAGAGAAAGAGAGTTGTGTGTGTTTTGGGAAGTGTAAGAGTGATTATGGTGTAAGGGAGATGGAGTGTATGTGTGGGTATGTTGTTCTTGGAAGTGTAAGAAAATCTCCTTGCTTAATTTTGATTGGGGATTCGGTCATGGGGGCATTGGGGGCCGAAAATTTCATTTGAATTTTAAAGGGATATTTAGTTTTGGGTCTTGGATGATGTACATGCATGTATAGTGTGTATAGGTTCATGTATGACATTTATTTTCTAGTTGTTAGAGTTTTCAAGGCAAAAACATGGTTATATATATATGTGTATGACCGTATGTATGTATATATATATATATGCATACAATTTTATATATATATAATATATATATATATATATATATATATATATATAATTTGTATTTTTATATATAATTGTCACTTAATTTATTTATAAACTTGTATTTATATTATTTATATATATATATACTTATTATTATTTAAACTCACTTTTATGTACATAATAGTTTATAAATATATTTTAAGATGATCATTATATTTTTATGTTCAAATGTACTTTAATTAGCTTGGTGTTTGAATTGTTGGACATTTGTGAAGATTTATAATTGTTATCTCGACTTGTGAATCTTACATTATTATTTATATCATTTAACTTCTTGAAATAAAATTTTTGTTCATCGCCATTCTTTTAAGTTGGATTTGAACTTAATTATAGCTTGTGATTGATTTTCTAGGGGCATTATCTACTAGCTTCTAGTAAAACTATGGCTTGCGGGATCATAGGCTACATAACTAGCATATATAAATATAATGTTAAAATGAGGGTTGTTACATAGTCATCTATGGTATTTCATTGAACTAGAGGGCATTAATCACTATGCCTTAAATGTCTAGGAGGTCAATTCTCTTGATAAACCTCTAGGGATAGATACTAGATAAATATAAGTAAATTGTCCTAGTCGGAAATTGAGGGTTGTTACATCATTACCCCCTTAACAGAACTTCGTCCTCGAAGTTTGATCGTTCACACGGTAGTAAGAATGAATAGGCTGACGATAAGATAGCTTCACAGAGATGTATAGAATGTGAGAGTTCAACTAGGTTTCATCCTGACCCTTTTTGGCTACTTACAAGCTTTTGATCTCTGTAGTTGGGGGCATCTCTTGCTTGGTGCCCTAACATTTCTCGTGATTAGAAGCTTCGAAAAAG
Organism: Erigeron breviscapus; assembly: GCA_034093135.1. Classification (NCBI taxonomy): domain Eukaryota; kingdom Viridiplantae; phylum Streptophyta; class Magnoliopsida; order Asterales; family Asteraceae; genus Erigeron; species Erigeron breviscapus. The sequence goes on from CM067167.1 coordinate 181,418,114, forward strand.
TTACAAATGTCGCTCACTTCATGAGGCGACTAGAGATTAATCATATATAATCATTGTGGGCTGTCAATTTTGCATATAGCAATATTAATGAATGAAATGATGTTAAGAATATCAATACGGAGGGGTAAAATGAACAAACAGTTCGTAATGTGAGTTACAATAAAAATGATAAGAAACGTTGGAATATCGATCGTTGGTGGCTACTCATTTCCATTGTTACTTTGTACACCTTCCTTTATCATTTGCTTTCCCAATTAAAGAATCGCTCCACTGGCTTCTCCTCCTTTCATCCTTCTTTGGTTTGACGTTGGACGCGCTTGCCAGAACTTGAAAATATTAACTTCGTTTGTGACTAATCACTTGTTAAGGGATTACCCCCTTAACAAGAGTGATACTAACCCATTATGCCAAGTTGCACTAAAATTGCGAAGGTACATCTTCGTAGTACCTCACTTTAGGGTTTTCTAGTGTTGTCTTTGTTATTTTATGGCGTGCAAGGGAATCATGAATTGTATGATGATAGTTCTGTAACACCCCGACTAGGGCGGAAACACGAGATGCCACAGAACGACATGGTACAAAAGATTTAAACATAAAACATCAACATTAAGTTCCAAATGCCATACACGTTCAAACGATTACATAGTTAAAGTTGACGTTTGAAATTCATTACATAACCCAAATCCATAATCAAAAGATAATTGTTTGCATTACAAATCGTTAAGCAAATAGTCATCAAACATCCAAAAGAGAGTCAAGCTACAACCTTACTGATCTACACCTGAAAAGCATGAAGAAAAAGTGTCAACTACGAGAGTTGAGTGAGTTCATAGGTTTATGCTACAAACACTTATCCATTCAACACAATTTAAGAAGTAATAAGTCATAAAGTTTTCAAGAATTTCCTCATAGTATCCATACCCAAACCGTATGTTCAAGCCATAATATCCATCCACAAATAATGTCAATAG
>CM067167.1:181421584-181518737 GCA_034093135.1 Erigeron breviscapus
ATCACTTTAAAAGCTAGTTAATCTACAACAACACTTTTGGGTCTTAAACTTGTTGAATCCTTGGATCTTTCTCTAAGATTTCGACATGCATGTGCATGAGGAGAAAGTGTAACATTTGCCATTTTAGCCCGTTACTTGTTATATATAATAATGGCAAACTTTATGAATATAAGAAAACTTTGGGTATTGTTGGTGCATATATATATATATATGTGTATGTATATTATATATATATTTAGATATAAAATATTTATTTTATATATATATATATGTGTGTGTGTGTCGGACTAGTGAGATATTGTAACATCTGCTATCTGAATGATCTGTTTCGTTGTACTTTTAAAGAAACGAACCCGAAACACTCGTAACCTTACATCTAACCTAAGTTAAGTACTAACTAACTAAGATTAGTTAACTAAAGTTAGTTAACTAAGGTTAGTTAACCAAGGTTAGTTAACTAGCCCATGGTATTGCAAAACCATCAAACTAGCCCATGGTATTCCTTAACTTAACCATAGTTATCAACAAACTAAACTAGTAACCATGGTAAATATATACCTATAAATACTACACCATTCCATGCCTTAAAACTTGCCAATTCACATAATCAAACTTCTTCTTCTTTAATCTCTATCATTCCAATATCAATACTTGTTAAAGTTCAAGCATATCTTACACAACCTTTCATCATCCCAAGCTTTCGATTCAACCAAAGTTGTTTTGAATTCGTTGGTTTCAAAATTGTAAACACGACGTTGTTATTGGGAATTCTTTCAAGAACTTATCAAATCCTAGTTATAATGGCCACATGGAGTTAGGATTATTCCATATTCATCAAGTTTACAAGTTCAAGTTATAGTCGATTCTCTCAAGATCTTCTTTGGAGCTCATTCCTATATCGTTACTTTGATCTTAGAATTTATAATTCTCCAAACTTGTGAGTGTTTTTATAAAACCTTACTATACTTTGCTTTATGATTATATGACTATATGTTATGTATTGAAATGCTTGTCAACTTACTTTATACTCAATTGATACATACCTACATTTAAATACAGTAAATATCCTATTAATACTATTCATCATCTGTGAATTATTTCGTATTGTCGATTTTCTGGTTTTTGATAGAAAATATCCTTGATAAGCTTTAAACGAAAGCACTTCATGATCGCAGGCCTTTTGTTATATAGATGGGGGAGATAATGGGTTGTAGCCGGACTAGGTTTGGATTAAACGATTTAAAGTTACATCTTTACCCTACAGTTTCAAAGTTGTCATTTTCAGTCCTTATAAGTTTGACGTTTGACAAATTAAACCCCTCAAGTTTCAAGAATGACAATTTAGTCCCTCAAGTTTCAAGAATGACAATTTAGTCCCTCAAGTTTCAAGAATGACAATTTAGTCCTTTTAAATTTTTGCAACATAAATGAGTTTTCATTTAGAAAATACTTGAAATGATACTTAAACATAAATTCAAAGACTTATAAAAACACAGAAAGTAAATTACGTTGACAAGCGTATTAAAAAGATAACCTTATAGTTGTATGTCTATATTTGGAATTTAGCACGAATATAAATCAATTCACATTGAAATTAGGGAATACGTAACGTGGCCAGTTGACTCACTCGTCATCGTTGACTACATCAATCTCTTCTACTTTGCTGTTGAACTATCAAGAATAAGGTGAGTTTCGTAAACCCTCCCTACTCAATTGAGATTCGGGCTGAAAAGTGTACATGCTTGTTTAATTGTTGATTGTTGATTTGATTTGATTGATTGTATTATTGAATTGTTTATGTGGACATGTTAGCGCATTGGTTACTATGTAAGTCGCACCGTTAGCGCATTATTTATTATATAAGTCGCATCGTTAGCGCGTTACTCGTTATGTAAGTCACACCGTTAGCGCATTGTTAATTATTAACTATGTAAGCCGCATCGTTGTTGAACGTTATTGATTGTTATGTAACGTTGTTGAACGTTATATGGAATCGTTGTTGTTGAACGTTGACTTGTATTGAATTGTGATAATGTGAAACCTTATAGGTTTTCCTTGGATGTGATTAGTTCTCCTAATCCTCACTTATTGTTAACGGTTGTTATCCGATACGGTTATTCCTTGTTACTTGTCCCTACGAACTCACCAACTTTATGTTGACGCTCTTTAGTACACTTTTCAGGTAATCAAGTTAATTAGAGACAAAATGGATGATTGCATGCTTGCTTGCTAGGATTGGACTAGCTTTGGACTTTCTGGATCCATGATCCTTACTTCCCTTTTATGGGTTACTTTTAGGATCAGCTACTATCGATTGAATTGCCTTTTATTATTGATTGAACATGTATTTCGATGAATGTTGATGATCGTATACGTTTGTACAAGTTTAAGGATTGTTTCAATCCTATGTTTTCATATAGTTTGACTCTACATAATTTCCATGTCGTGCTGTGCTTTTCTAAGTGATACCCATGATTCCGCCATGTTGGGGTATTACAGAATGGTATCAGAGCCGTGGTTGTAGAGAATTAGGTGGATTGACCTAGTCTATAGCCATTGCACCCACATTTCATATTAGCATGCATGATAGGAAATTTTGTGTGCAACGTGAACTGCATGATGCATAAAAATGGTTTAAACGGAGTTCGTAGGATACTTATGATTTGATGACTTGATTGTTATGTGACAACTTGATGGACGTATATGATAGTGTCGGGATAACACCGTGAATTGTGGAATTATTGTGATAAACGTCGATGTGTGTGGAATCTTGGATGCATTTATTATTTGTCCCCCAGCAAAATGAAATGATGACATTAATGGAGTATAACATTCGATAACCCTAGAGGCGCCTGATCAACAAATCTATGGTTATCCTATGTCATATAAAGTTAATGATCTCATGGATTGCACCTCGTGGATAAAGTATAGTAGTTAACCCGATATGTTTAATGAGTGTTGGTTAGGTGGAGGGTTAGCCGCTGGTACACCCTGTATACATACCCGGTCAACACTTAGAGAACATATTGGAACCGAGTTTTGGACATCCATTCTATATATTAACGGTGTGGAGGGTTAGCCGATGGTACACCCTGTATACATACCCGGTCAACACTTAGAGAACATATTGGAACCGAGTTTTGGACATCCATTCTATATATTAACGGTGTGGAGGGTTAGCCGATGGTACACCCTGTATACATACCCGGTCAACACTTAGAGAACATATTGGAACCGAGTTTTGGACATCCATTCTATATATTAACGGTGTGGAGGGTTAGCCGATGGTACACCCTGTATACATACCCGGTCAACACTTAGAGAACATATTGGAACCGAGTTTTGGACATCCATTCTATATATTAACGGTGTGGAGGGTTAGCCGATGGTACACCCTGTATACATACCCGGTCAACACTTAGAGAACATATTGGAACCGAGTTTTGGACATCCATTCTATATATTAACGGTGTGGAGGGTTAGCCGATGGTACACCCTGTATACATACCCGGTCAACACTTAGAGAACATATTGGAACCGAGTTTTGGACATCCATTCTATATATTAACGGTGTGGAGGGTTAGCCGATGGTACACCCTGTATACATACCCGGTCAACACTTAGAGAACATATTGGAACCGAGTTTTGGACATCCATTCTATATATTAACGGTGTGGAGGGTTAGCCGATGGTACACCCTGTATACAAACACTTTTAATGTGTCGAATGTTGAAGTTAAAATTCGGACTATGCTTTACCCACCTTGTTATGACTTGACCCCTTTTATTTATATAGTGTTGAAAGTTTCGTGATTGTAAATTATATGAATAATGATAAGTTATTATGAATTTGACATGATGGCATGATAGCTAAGACATTAGTACATTTGCCTTAGTATTATGATATGACTAATGTATTGAGAACTTGAACCTTGAATGATATGTTATGAACTTGAATTTGAACAGTATGTCATAAATTCGAACTGAAACGATATATTGTGAACAAGAGCTTGACTGATGCGATATGAGTTGGAACTTGTTAAAATTAGTGTGGAATTGAAATCTATGTTAATTGAAATAGTAGTACAGGTATAGGGGATTTTGGATGAGTTGGTAATGTGATGGGCTGGCCAATGGTATGTCTTATATTATAAGCATTACCGGATGGCCCATGTCTAAGCTATATTATTTATAATTGTCTACAATTATCAGTCATTGTTGGAATAACAGTATGAGAATAAGATCTAGAATACATGCTTATTAAGGTCTTAGATACTTATAATCTATAATTGTAGACCAAAGAATTATTATGAACTATAGACTAAGTTCAAATTTATAGCTATGATTGATTGATAGGATGAGACAAGAATTTTTGGAAACTATGGTAATTAAATGAGTAAAATACTATGAAATGGTTATGTGATCTAGTGCGAACGAATGATTGAAAATACTATTAATATGAATATTGAGATTAATTTAGTAATATTAGCTTGTGTTCAAGGAGATGGCTAGAACAAGAACAAACATAATGGTCATGAGAAGTTAAGTAATTAAAGGATTATATGAGTTCTTCTGTATAGATGATATCAGTAGAGTAAAGTCCCTCAGATTTCATTGTTAGTAGACTTTATACTTTGGAGTAAAATATATTATTTCACTACGATGTCTGCTTATATAACGTAAGCAATGATGTCAGAGAACAATAATGTTCAAAATGGCCGACAAAGAATAACTTCTCGCCAATAAAGCCAATTATTTAGCATTATTATATTTAAATCTAGAATTAAATGAGATAAAGTTGAATAACTTTATCAGAATAATTTAATGAAACCAATAATAGGGTAGACTATGAACAGAAGTAGAGCGGGTAATTGGAATGCGAGAACTTTGGTATAAATATATATTGCACAATCTATATATATAACTCGCCATAGTAATTGGATGCAATAAAGAAATAAAAATAAAAATGGTGAAATCGGCCGTCCCCGGGATCGAACCTGGGTCTAGGCCACACCCTTTCGCACATTTAGCCAACCGCACTAAATGCCTAGTGTTGTGAAAGTTCTATTATGATTAAATATAAACATACGTACAATAAATTCCTGAATCTATGAAGATCACACATTTATCTATTCAATGCATACATGTTAGTCCCATGTTTAACCCAATGATCCTTCAAGTCAATTGGACAATCAAGATCGTATCCTGCTAACAATAATTTCTCTATGACCTTTGAGAATGTACTACAACCCATTCTTCTCCCCGGCAACCTTACAATACGACTTGGCCCGACATATGTTGGCAACAGATACATGGAAAGAGTAGCTGTACAACAAGTGGAGGTCCATCCCTCTGTAGTCCAACCGCGACAGGCCCTAGGTATCCCTGTGCATGAGCATATTGTGTTGGCATCTCTGATACGTCCATTTCTTCCCCAAATACTACCAAAGTAGTATTTTGTTTCACAAACTGGTAAGACCTTTTCGACCTTACATTTCTTTGGGCTTTCGAGGACGATACTTTTGCGGACTTTTTCTTACGACTATAGAGCTTGCAAATATAAGCCCATGAGTCTTCTACGTGCTTCTCAAACTCGGAACCGGTTCCACCCTGTTCGAAGTTGAGACCCCATAATATGTGTCACTAATTGGATTGGGGTATAGTGTGGGCGAGTCTGACATTGGACGTTTGCCTGGTGCCCTGTTACCCTCCTCTGAAGATTCGGGTTGGAATGATGGTTCCGGTTGGAATGTTGATTTCAACTGGAATGTTGCTTCTGGTGTATCGAGAGAGAAGTTTTGATATAAAGGGTTCATTGGGATTGGAGATGAAACTCCATGATGTACTGCATCAACAAAAGTTGGGAACGATGCACTGACATTTTCTGTTGGGAGTTCTAACTGTGATGTTGGTACTGTATTTTGAAGAAGCCAGTTTTGGCAAAAATCATCGATTGATGTTCCCCATTCACTAGTACCAATCATCGGGTTTTGCCATGCGTCCATGAATATATTGAATTCTTCTTATCTACAATAAGTTTTGGTCAGACAATTGACATAACAAATACATAAGAAACATTATCAACAATATTATTCTGATTTAAAAACACATTCTGGACAACTTAAGATTTGATTTATAAAAATTTATAACAGATTCCAAATATTTCTATAAAATCCCTCTTGATTTCAAGAATTAGGAGTTCTGTCAGAGCTCGACCCTGACATGTTGCTTCCCCCAGCAGCATTTCTTTTTCTTCTCTTAAGAGGTGGAATATTGGGATTTTCTTTTTCTTCTTCAGATGACATGGCGAAAATGGACTTCTCCCTTTGAGAGAGATTATCTTCTTCTTGTTGAACTAGGGCTCTTGCAAACTTTTCATCTTCTTTCTTCTTCAGATGACATGGCAAAAATGGACTTCTCCCTTTGAGAGAGATTATCTTCTTCTTGTTGAACTAGGGCTCTTGCAAACTTTTCATCTTCTTTTATTTGACGATTCACAAGGATAGATTCCTCCTCTGTTAAAAATTGAGATAAAATTCTTGCTAGTTTTTCATCTTCAGAAGTTTGTTTCTCAAAAAGGTGGACATCTTCGTCTACCATCGCCTTGTAATCTTCAAAGGAAATACCTAACATCACGGCCTCCTGCTTAATCCTTTTGACCTTATTTGTTTCAAGATCTTCAAGATCTTCTTGAGTCATTGGCCTTTTGCCTTTTGGATCGCTCGAAGAGGCACCAAAATTTTTCATTATCTTATGATAAATCGGTGGAACAATATTGTTAATTAAGCAAACATGAATTAAAAGATAAAAGTGTTATATAAACATATAAAATAGATAGTATATTATCCAAGATGAGAAAGAAAGAGCACAAAAATGTAGCTTACCAAAGAGAAAGTCGGAGATCTGTTAGAAAACAAGCTGGCTATGAACGGAATAGTTAAAAACAAATTGGCAGATGAAGAACTAAGTAAATAAAAGAGATAGAGAAAGAAGATTTAGTGTGCATTCTTCCTTAAGAAAACGCGTTTTTATTATAGAGGATGAAAAGGGAAATGTGATGTGCATAAACTACAGTAATTTTAATCATTGTTACAGTAATTAGTAATTACTGAATTATTTTTTTACTAAAGATAAAATTTCTAAACTTTATCATCCCTTTAACCAAGGTTGAAAAGAGCTGAACAGTTTACTCAAAAGCGTATACTATGTCGAGAAAATCCTCAACTAAATTAATAGCTTAAGGAATAGACCGTCTTCCACGCATCACTATTTTTCTTCACTGCTTCTTTTTCAAGAACCATATCAATTGCTAATTCATCTTTTTGAACCCTAGATGAATTTTTGATCCAAACTATTGTTTCAGGAGTGATCTAGGTAATATTTAGTTCTTTGACCCATGGATCGCCTTTAATGATTGAATTTAAGAAAATGAGACAAATGTTATCAACAAAAATATGTTGACTTTTCCAACTGGATAACAGTAGTGTCTTGGTAAAAGAACTTCAAATTTGAAAATAAGAATTATTGGAAAGGCTAAAATTATGATGGGCGATCAACGATTAAAATAGACAAATGAACTTGGTATAAAAATCTATCAAGACAAATATGGGAAATCCTTTTAACTGGGGAATTTCCCTAATCGACAACAATCCTCAAAAGAGAGCAAAGACAGTTGTATTTCATTATTCGTACAATACAAGTGAAACTTGTTACATTATTTAAGTGGAAATACAACAATTAGAGATGCAACATATTTAAAAACCATACAAAGAAACCCAGGTGGTGACAAATAGTAAGGGAACCACGCCAAGAACGAACGCGACTAACTACTGAATAGCCTCATCCAATGGAAGATGAGCCACAGTAATTAACCACACTATGATAATAATGTAAATCATGATTAGAAAAGGATTCAACATTTTTTTTGATACAAGGTTTCGGGTTTTGGTTAGATTCTGAAGAAAGGAAAATGTTAAGTTGATATGGCATGAAGAAAAGTATGCTAAGGTATTATTATATAGTCTAAAAAGGAGCCGTTTCTAACGGTCAAATATGGAAGATAAAGTGAATTTGAATTTTGTATAGTGTTTTAGTCAGACTTACCTGTGTCTAGACGAATCGGTTATGCTATACTATAAGTGTATAAGTGGTCTATACTATATGAGTATAAGTATATATTTTTTTAAATTACTCGATATGGTCTAGATTTCGAGGACGAAATTCCTTTAACGGGGGAATAATGTAACATTTGCCATTTTAGCCCGTTACTTGTTATATATAATAATGGCAAACTTTATGAATATAAGAAAACTTTGGGTATTGTTGGTGCATATATATATATATATATGTGTCGGACTAGTGAGATATTGTAACATCTGCTATCTGAATGATCTGTTTCGTTGTACTTTTAAAGAAACGAACCCGAAACACTCGTAACCTTACATCTAACCTAAGTTAAGTACTAACTAACTAAGATTAGTTAACTAAAGTTAGTTAACTAAGGTTAGTTAACCAAGGTTAGTTAACTAGCCCATGGTATTGCAAAACCATCAAACTAGCCCATGGTATTCCTTAACTTAACCATAGTTATCAACAAACTAAACTAGTAACCATGGTAAATATATACCTATAAATACTACACCATTCCATGCCTTAAAACTTGCCAATTCACATAATCAAACTTCTTCTTCTTTAATCTCTATCATTCCAAGATCAATACTTGTTAAAGTTCAAGCATATCTTACACAACCTTTCATCATCCCAAGCTTTCGATTCAACCAAAGTTGTTTTGAATTCGTTGGTTTCAAAATTGTAAACACGACATTGTTATTGGGAATTCTTTCAAGAACTTATCAAAGCCTAGTTATAATGGCCACATGGAGTTAGGATTATTCCATATTCATCAAGTTTACAAGTTCAAGTTATAGTCGATTCTCTCAAGATCTTCTTTGGAGCTCATTCCTATATCGTTACTTTGATCTTAGAATTTATAATTCTCCAAACTTGTGAGTGTTTTTATAAAACCTTACTATACTTTGATTTATAGATTATATGACTATATGTTATGTATTGAAATGCTTGTCAACTTACTTTTATACTCAATTGATACATACCTACATTTAAATACAGTAAATATCCTATTAATACTATTCATCATCTGTGAATTATTTCGTATTGTCGATTTTCTGGTTTTTGATAGAAAATATCCTTGATAAGCTTTAAACGAAAGCACTTCATGATCGCAGGCCTTTTGTTATATAGATGGGGGAGATAATGGGTTGTAGCCGGACTAGGTTTGGATTAAACGATTTAAAGTTCCTGCCCCGTTGTTACCGCCCTACTAGATCCCTCCGTATAATTATCCGGGCATGAAGTGTATTTGTTGCACCTCCACCATTCATGGTATCTCTTCATTATATAATTAATACATTTTCGTATTAATTATAATACATACTATTTAAAAAATACTTCAAAAGGATTTAGAAATATCGGAGGAATACTGTATATATCCACGGATACGTATTACAAACGGAAAGTTACATCTTTACCCTACAGTTTCAAAGTTGTCATTTTCAGTCCTTATAAGTTTGACGTTTGACAAATTAAACCCCTCAAGTTTCAAGAATGACAATTTAGTCCCTCAAGTTTCAAGAATGACAATTTAGTCCCTCAAGTTTCAAGAATGACAATTTAGTCCTTTTAAATTTTTGCAACATAAATGAGTTTTCATTTAGAAAATACTTGAAATGATACTTAAACATAAATTCAAAGACTTATAAAAACACAGAAAGTAAATTACGTTGACAAGCGTATTAAAAAGATAACCTTATAGTTGTATGTCTATATTTGGAATTTAGCACGAATATAAATCAATTCACATTGAAATTAGGGAATACGTAACGTGGCCAGTTGACTCACTCGTCATCGTTGACTACATCAATCTCTTCTACTTTGCTGTTGAACTATCAAGAATAAGGTGAGTTTCGTAAACCCTCCCTACTCAATTGAGATTCGGGCTGAAAAGTGTACATGCTTGTTTAATTGTTGATTGTTGATTTGATTTGATTGATTGTATTATTGAATTGTTTATGTGGACATGTTAGCGCATTGGTTACTATGTAAGTCGCACCGTTAGCGCATTATTTATTATATAAGTCGCATCGTTAGCGCGTTACTCGTTATGTAAGTCGCACCGTTAGCGCATTGTTAATTATTAACTATGTAAGCCGCATCGTTGTTGAACGTTATTGATTGTTATGGAACGTTGTTGAACGTTATATGGAATCGTTGTTGTTGAATGTTGACTTGTATTGAATTGTGATAATGTGAAACCTTATAGGTTTTCCTTGGATGTGATTAGTTCTCCTAATCCTCACTTATTGTTAAACGGTTGTTATCCGATACGGTTATTCCTTGTTACTTGTCCCTACGAACTCACCAACTTTATGTTGACGCTCTTTAGTACACTTTTCAGGTAATCAAGTTAATTAGAGACAAAATGGATGATTGCATGCTTGCTTGCTAGGATTGGACTAGCTTTGGACTTTCTGGATCCATGATCCTTACTTCCCTTTTATGGGTTACTTTTAGGATCAACTACTATCGATTGAATTGCCTTTTATTATTGATTGAACATGTATTTCGATGAATGTTGATGATCGTATACGTTTGTACAAGTTTAAGGATTGTTTCAATCCTATGTTTTCATATAGTTTGACTCTACATAATTTCCATGTCGTGCTGTGCTTTTCTAAGTGATACCCCATGATTCCGTCATGTTGGGGTGTTACAGAAAGATCCTATCAACTTTGCCCTCATCAAGTGTGTATTATAAAGAAATCAAGAAGAAAGTGTAAGCTTTTGATAAAACCTTTGAATATAAACAAGAACAAGATTAAATCTAGCAAAAGATGAAGTGTTATACCCTTGAAGAACTTAGATTTGATGGAGAAAAAGATGCAGATTTTCGTGACCTTTAGAACCCAATAACACCCTTTCTTTGCTTGAAAAACACCCTTAAACCTAGCTTATATTAACCCTTGATTAATCTCTTGCAAAACCCTTATTATTATTATTATTATTATTATTATTATTATTATTATTTAGATTAGTTTTGTTCTTGTTTTTCTTCCCCTTTGGAGCCGTAGACAACAAGAAGAAAAGGGAGGAGAGAAAAGTTTTTCTTGAGAGGTGAAAAGTTTATGTGTGAAGTGTGTGTGTTGGGAGTTACAAGAGTGTAAATTTTGAAATGAAAATTGTGTGTGTATGGGGGTTTGGGGCCGGTTCGGTATGGGGGAAAAGAAAGAGTCTCTTGATTTTTTTTTTGTATAATATTTGTGTAAGTATATGTGTGTATATGTATATTTAAGTGGGTATTTATTTTATAAGTGTAACATGTGTTTATTTATTCATATAAGCTAATTAGTTGTCCAAGTATATATTTTTTTTGTATAATATTTGTGTAAGTATATGTGTGTATATGTATATTTAAGTGAGTATTTGTTTTATAAGTGTAACATGTGTTTATTTGTCCTCGCGCTCCCACGTGTATTCGGGTCCACGTTTCGAATCCCACCTAACTTTAACTATGGGGATCTTGCTTCTCTTAAGGCGTTTTTCGTCGCGATCTAGGATTTCCACCGGCTCCTCACGAAATTGGAGCTTATCCTCCACTCGTAGTTCCTCGAGTGGGACCACTTTCGAGTCATCCGCCACACATTTCTTTTTTTTTTTTTTTTTTTTTTTTTTTTTTTTTTTTTTTTTTTTTTTTTTTTTTTTTTTTTTTTTTTTTTTTTTTTTTTTTTTTTTTTTTTTTTTTTTTTTTTTTTTTTTTTTTTTTTTTTTTTTTTTTTTTTTTTTTTTTTTTTTTTTTTTTTTTTTTTTTTTTTTTTTTTTTTTTTTTTTTTTTTTTTTTTTTTTTTTTTTTTTTTTTTTTTTTTTTTTTTTTTTTTTTTTTTTTTTTTTTTTTTTTTTTTTTTTTTTTTTTTTTTTTTTTTTTTTTTTTTTTTTTTTTTTTTTTTTTTTTTTTTTTTTTTTTTTTTTTTTTTTTTTTTTTTTTTTTTTTTTTTTTTTTTTTTTTTTTTTTTTTTTTTTTTTTTTTTTTTTTTTTTTTTTTTTTTTTTTTTTTTTTTTTTTTTTTTTTTTTTTTTTTTTTTTTTTTTTTTTTTTTTTTTTTTTTTTTTTTTTTTTTTTTTTTTTTTTTTTTTTTTTTTTTTTTTTTTTTTTTTTTTTTTTTTTTTTTTTTTTTTTTTTTTTTTTTTTTTTTTTTTTTTTTTTTTTTTTTTTTTTTTTTTTTTTTTTTTTTTTTTTTTTTTTTTTTTTTTTTTTTTTTTTTTTTTTTTTTTTTTTTTTTTTTTTTTTTTTTTTTTTTTTTTTTTTTTTTTTTTTTTTTTTTTTTTTTTTTTTTTTTTTTTTTTTTTTTTTTTTTTTTTTTTTTTTTTTTTTTTTTTTTTTTTTTTTTTTTTTTTTTTTTTTTTTTTTTTTTTTTTTTTTTTTTTTTTTTTTTTTTTTTTTTTTTTTTTTTTTTTTTTTTTTTTTTTTTTTTTTTTTTCTCTTTTTTTTTTTTGTATAATATTTGTGTAAGTATATGTGTGTATATGTATATTTAAGTGAGTATTTGTTTTATAAGTGTAACATGTGTTTATTTGTCCTCGCGCTCCCACGTGTATTCGGGTCCACGTTTCGAATCCCACCTAACTTTAACTATGGGGATCTTGCTTCTCTTAAGGCGTTTTTCGTCGCGATCTAGGATTTCCACCGGCTCCTCACGAAATTGGAGCTTATCCTCCACTCGTAGTTCCTCGAGTGGGACCACTTTCGAGTCATCCGCCACACATTTCTTCAAATTTGACACGTGGAATGTGTCATGAACATCTCCCACTCTTGGGGTAGCTCCAACTTGTAGGCCACGGGGCCTATTTTAGCAACAATCTTGAACGGCCCAATGTATCGTGGACTCAACTTCCCTCTCTTGCCAAACCTTACAGTTCCCTTCCACGGCGATACTTTCAGTAGTACTTTATCTCCAACTTGAAACTCTAGAGGCTTCCTTCTTTGATCCGCATAGCTCTTTTGCCGATCTCTCACGGCCTTGAGCTTTTCTTTAATGATTGCCACCTTGTCCGTAGTTTCTTGGACGTAATCAACCCGAGTCAATCTTCTTTCACCCGTCTCTAACCAACACATGGGTGATCTACACTTGCGGCCGTACAATGCTTCAAAAGGTGCGCATTGTATGCTAGAGTGATAACTATTATTATAAGTAAATTCCGCGTACGGCAAGTGGTCGTCCCAATTTCCACCAAACTCTAATGCACACGCCCTTAGCATATCTTCCAAAGTTTGTATCGTTCGCTCGCTTTGCCCATCCGTTTGCGGGTGGTATGTCATGCTTAAGGCTAGCGTCGTTCCCACTGCTTCTTGCACAAGACCCCAAAATCGTGAGGTAAACCTACCATCCCTATCAGAAATAATGGACAATGGCACGCCATGTAGCGTCACGATTTTCTCAACATAGATACGAGCTAAGCGTTCGGTATTCCAATCTTCTTTTATTGGAATGAAGTGGGCTGATTTTGTAAGACGGTCGACAATTACCCATATTGCATCATGGCCCTTCTTGGTGCGGGGCAGTTTCGTCACTAGATCCATTGCTATTTGCTCCCACTTCCACTCGGGAATTTCTGGTTGTGTCAAGAATCCAGAAGGCTTCTTATGCTCTGCCTTAACCATTGCACAAGTCATGCACTGGTTCACATATCGAGCTACATCACCTTTCATTCCGGGCCACCAAAAATCCCTTTTTAGATCTTGGTACATCTTATCCGCTCCCGGATGGATCGAATACTTCGAATTATGGGCCTCATTCATAAGTACATCTCTTAATCCATTAACCTTTGGTACCCAAGCCCTTCCTTTGAAATACAAAATGCCTTCATCATCCTTATCAAACCTTGCTTCCATTCCGCTCAAGGTCTCCTTCTCGATATTCTTACCTTCAAAGGCCTTTGCTTGATCTTCCAAGAATCGGTCTCTTAGAGACATTCTCACTCGTAGGTGATTAATTCTTGCCCTTAGCACCTTAGTGCTCACCTTCCTACTAAGTGCATCAGCAACAACGTTTGCCTTTCCGGGGTGGTACTTAATTTCGCACTCATAGTCATTGAGTAGTTCCACCCATCTCCTCTGCCTCATATTCAACATCTTTTGATCAAAGATGTGTTGCAAACTCTTATGATCAGTAAATATGGTGCACTTGGTGCCATAAAGATAGTGTCGCCATATCTTCAAGGCAAACACCACGGCTCCTAGCTCCAAATCGTGTGTCGAATAATTCTTCTCATGTGGCTTCAATTGCCTAGATGCGTATGCAATGACCTTGTCTCCTTGCATTAGTACGCATCCTAGCCCTTTATTCGACGCATCACAATACACTACGAAACCTTCCCTTCCATCCGGCAATGCTAGTATTGGTGCCTCACACAACATGTTCTTTAGCGTTTGGAACGCTTGCTCTTGTTCTTCACCCCACACGAACTCTCTTGACTTTTGGGTCAATTGAGTTAAAGGCACCGCGATCTTCGAGAATCCTTGAATAAATCTTCTATAATAGCCCGCTAGGCCTAGGAAGCTACGCACTTCAGTTGGCGTTTTGGGTGTTTCCCACTTCTTGATCGCTTCAATCTTGGACGGATCTACGTGAATTCCGTCTTCGTTCACAATATGTCCAAGAAATTGGACCTGGCGGAGCCAAAACTCACACTTAGAGAATTTAGCATATAGCTTTTCGTCCCTAAGTAACTGCAAGATCATCCTTAGATGCTTCTCATGCTCCTCCTTGCTTCTTGAATAGATCAAAATGTCATCGATGAATACTATCACGAATTTGTCCAAGTATGGCCTACAAATTCTGTTCATCAAGTCCATGAATACGGCCGGCACATTGGTAAGACCAAATGGCATCACTAGGAACTCATAATGCCCATAGCGAGTCCTAAAAGCCGTTTTAGGTACATCTTCTTCTCGTACCCTCAACTGATGATAGCCAGATCTAAGGTCGATCTTAGAAAAATACGACGCTCCTTGGAGTTGATCGAACAAATCATCTATTCGTGGCAGCGGATATTTGTTCTTGATAGTCAGTTTATTCAACTCTCTATAATCGATGCACATTCTCAAAGACCCATCCTTCTTTTTGACAAAGAGGATTGGCGCACCCCATGGCGATGAACTAGGTTGAATCAAACCTTTATCGAGCAATTCTTGCAATTGCTCGGAGAGTTCTCGCATTTCGGAGGGCGCTAGTCTATATGGTGCTTTAGCTACGGGGGCTGCCCCGGGAACTAAATCGATCATAAACTCTACTTGTCTTGTAGGTGGAAGTCCAGGTAGTTCGTCAGGAAACACATCTAGGAAATCCCTAACCACTGTCACCTTGTGAGGGTCCTTACTTTTTACTAGCTTATCAACTACTTGTGCCAAGTATGTGTGATATTCCTTACGTAAATACTTCCTTACTTTCATAGACGACTCTAACTTGGGTTGGACTCCCGCCTTATGGCCTTGTACTATCAACACTTCACCATTATCTAAGGGTATCCGAATGATCTTTTCATGACAAATAATCTCAGCACGCACTTTCGACAACCAATCCATGCCTACTATTATATCAAAACTTCCTATTTCTATGGGAATCAAGTCAATACTATAGTTCTTATCAACTAAAGTTAACTTACAATCAGGGATAATTTCCTTAGTTTCGTACTCATTTCCATTGGCATATTCAACACAATAAGTTTCATCAAGCTCACTAGGTTTCTTATCAATCAACTCTTTAAAATCAAAGGAAATAAAACTTCTTTCAGCTCCAGAATCAAACAACATAGATGCATAAACATTATTTAACGGAAACGTACCTACGATGACATTAGGGTCATCACGTGCCTCATTCACGCCCATAGCATACACCCTTCCTCGGGCTTGACCTCCTTGATTCCCACGATTCCCTTGATTAGCATTGTTGCCTTGGTTCCCCGCTTGATTTCCTCCATTGCCTCGATTTTCTTGATTCCCAATGTTGCCTCGGTTTGCTTGGTTTCCACGATTTCCAACATTCCTATGGTTACCACGGTTATTGTTTGCATTTCCTCGTCCTCTATGGGCTCTCCCCAACCTAGGACAAGCATTCCTCCAATGATCCATGCTTCCACATTCGCGGCATCCCCCTAGGTTTCCTCCAACCCTTGCTCCACTTCGGCAGTATGCGGCAAGGTGCCCCATTCGGTTGCAAGTAGTGCAATGTCTGCATTCACCAAGGTGGTTATAACCACATCAATTGCACCTTGGGGGCGTGCCACAGTTCTGGTTGGGGTTAGCATCCACAACACCATAGTTCCTCACAATCCTTTGCCTCTTATCAGGCCCATTCCCCTTGCGATCACCAGACCGATTTCCTCCTCCTTGCCTCGAACTTCATTCACCTCTCGTGTACCTTCCACTCCTAACCAAGTCATTTACTAGCTTGGTTGCCAAGCTTATAGCTTGCTCAAGAGTGGTAGGGCTTGCGGCAGTAACCATCAACCTAACTTCGGGTGCCAACCCGTAGATGAACCTTTCAACCTTCTTAGCCACAGGGGTTACCATCTCCGGCACTAACACGCACAGCTCATGGAAGCGAATCACATACGCCTCCAATTCCATCCCTTTCATGGCATGGCCCCAGAACTCAATCTCTAATTTTTGTACCGCCTACCGGGGACAATACTCACGCTTCAGTTCTTCCTTGAAGTGCTCCCAAGTCAAAGCATTGACCACTGCAAGACCTCTAGTAGTCGCTTGGAGATTCCACCACGTAAGAGCCCTTCCTTGAAGCTTACTAGCAGCGAACTTAACACGGTCCGCCGGTGCACAATCAATGATGTTCAAGTTGGCTTCCATGCTTTGGAACCAAGTGAGCAACCCAACGGGACCCTCCGTCCCATAGAACTCCTTAGGGTTGCAAGAAGTGAAAGTCTTGTAAGCATTCCTATCATTAGCATTTCCTCCTCCATCCTGCCTTCGGTTCGTGTTAAGTGTGGCGTTCACGCTTTCCGCAATTTGAGTGGCTATGTTGGCATGACGGAGTTGATTTGCTGGGCGATCAAATTGGCCAGCTCGGTCTGTCGTCGGGCCTCTTCAGCTCGGCGTTGAGCCTCCTCGCTTGTTTCTTCGGTGTTTCTTCGGGGCGCCATAGTTCTATAACAAAGAATAAGGTAGTTTAGTTATTCTTGCGCTAAATCGTATGATATAGTTCAACTCACGACTCCATGATCACACACGAGTACATATGCGTATATATATATATATATATATATATATATATATATTTATATGTGCGCGCGTATATATTTATGTATACTTAACCTAAGTTCGAACTTATTACTTATAGCTTCAATAGTTGAGCCTTGACTTGTCACTAATATGCTTTACATATAGTCATTATATGTCCACTATATATATATTCTAAATCCATCTTCCTTTCTTATTCGCGCCAAGCTTCCCTATAATTAAATAAGTGGTTGGGTAATTTTAAAAAAGCAAGCATGCTCTTATGTTACCAAGAAAGTTCACAGAATCTGTATTTGAACTTGGAGCGTGTAAAAGTGGTTTAATATAGACGAACGGGGAGAAACTCATAAAATATGATACGTAGCCCTATGAGTTAAATTTCACCTCCCACTGAAATCAGGTCAAAAGACGAAGTAGAACTCAAGTTATGATTTTTCTACCAAAAGTGGTCAAATCTGGATTTCTATTGCAACAACAACCTTCATAATGAGGATAGCAATAATACGAAGGAAGTAACACATCATGTAACCATAGAAAGGCATTAAGCATATATATATATATATACATTCAAGATAAGTTTACAAAATTTGCTAAATGCCAAATACATCGCGACCATCGTCACACACAAGTAGAAATGTTCAAGAAACGGAAACAAGACATAATAGTTCATACATTAAGATAGGTCCATAAAAAGAACGTCCCTAGGTCCATGCCCTAAGTATGAGAGCAATCACAAGAACGCATACGGCTGAGAGTACACATCCCATCACTAGAATCACCTCATTAATCCTACGAACCTCCGATATAGCCATTCCCGAATAACCCGCCGATCGATCCATTATCCCCATAGCCCTCTCCATCATAATCTCTTGATGCCTAACTCTTACCCTTGCGTCCCTCAATCCATTAGCTATACCCCATACCCGCTCCCTTTCCTCCCGAGTCATGCCAACGGGAGGTGGAGGGGGTACTCCATAAACAGGACGGTGTGGGTCCTCTCCATGATGTCCTCTCCAAGGTGGTATAGGAGATGATGACGAGGAAGGCGCGGTGGAAAGTATGGGTCTCGATCTGGGAAGCGCCCATCACTAAGGTTCAAGGCGACATTTCGCCTTGGAGGAGTGGGTGTCCGAGGGGCTGGTGGCGACGGTGGTGGTATAGACGAGCGGCGTCCAGACCGGCTAGAAGCAACACTCCTAGCACTCCCCGATGAATCCATGGTCGGCTCAGATTCCTCTCTTTCTTGTTGCGGGGGCTGTTGGGAGGCCATTGTAGGCTCCGATTCTTCTTCTTGTTCTTGTTCTTGTTGCCTCATTTCATTTTCCACTACTCGATCCACGAATCCATACAAGTCCCTTGATCGAGGGGCTGATCCGGATGCTCCACTAGCACGTGACATTATGTTCCTACACAAGTGACGTAAAGTGTGAGATGACGACTCGATCCAACGCTTAGACGACCATTTACGACCGACTTGACCATTGACGACCCACACGACAATTTGCTGATAGCAAGACGACTTAACAGACCGCCTAACGATCTTAACCGTTTGACGACCAACCAACAAAGTCAACCGACGACTCACAAGCTTGACGACCGAACCATAACATGACGATCCACAACCAACATAAGCAACAACAACCAACACACTACCAAAGACCAAACTTGACTTCAAACGACAAATATAACCATTTGTAATCAACATAATAACTAGAAATCGACTTGGGCATAGCTCTCATACATTATATCTATATGGGCAAGGTAATTCTAGCCAAGTGGGGGTATTAACTAAGGGTTCTAATAAGTAATGCAAACATTGGATTTGGTTATGCGTCTTTTGCACCAAGAATCGTTTTAAAGCTTATTTTCAAAAGACTCATTTTTGAACATTTCTTAGACAATTAATTCGATCATTCCATGTTACATCCTTAGCTAGTCGTAGTTGGCCAGGCTACGCTTCGCTAAGGCGAACACTTTATGATCGAATTGATTCTTTAAGAGATGTTCGACTCGTTTTGAAAATACGTAGGTTATAGTAAAAATTCTCTATAACCTTGGCTCTGATACCATTTTTCTGTAACACCCCGACTAGGGCGGAAACACGAGATGCCACAGAACGACATGGTACAAAAGATTTAAACATAAAACATCAACATTAAGTTCCAAATGCCATACACGTTCAAATGATTACATAGTTAAAGTTGACGTTTGAAATTCATTACATAACCCAAATCCATAATCAAAAGATAATTGTTTGCATTACAAATCGTTAAGCAAATAGTCATCAAACATCCAAAAGAGAGTCAAGCTACAACCTTACTGATCTACACCTGAAAAGCATGAAGAAAAAGTGTCAACTACGAGAGTTGAGTGAGTTCATAGGTTTATGCTACAAACACTTATCCATTCAACACAATTTAAGAAGTAATAAGTCATAAAGTTTTCAAGAATTTCCTCATAGTATCCATACCCAAACCGTATGTTCAAGCCATAATATCCATCCACAAATAATGTCAATAGTATTCAGCCAAAGGTATAATTTGATGAGTTCGTGCTTGAGCCACTACTACGACCATTTAACGTCCAATAAAATAATAATGATAATAATATGTCCCGAAGGAATGATAATAGAGGCACATGCTGTCAATCACGTGCAATAATGATAATAAAGGGGTCGTGCCATGGAGACGACCAATAATATATAAAGTAGATTAGAGCACCCCATGACCGACACCGTTGAAGGCGGCCACATAGGCGGCCAATCAACCTGTCGCCACTGATGTGAGTGAGGGGACGAATCCTAGTTGCACAACCCTCTAACTACAGGCCTCAATGAGTTAATAGTAGTGTACAGGGGACCTCCGTTTGACAGTACTCAAGCTCATCATATAACATATAACACGTTGAACATACAATAACATTCCCATATAATCATCATTCGTTCAATAAAGCATTTCCATTAAAGAAAGTCAATTTAATTAATCATGTTTTTCACCCCGTAAGTAAAACATATAAAAGAGTTTGAAAGGGGGCTATGACTCACTTGATAGGAGAGTGATATGGGCTGATCAAATGCGAGTCCTTCGCCTAGATTTGTTGTGCCTCAAGCAAGCCTAAACCATATAATATATATTCACGACGTAAGTTCGCGTGACATGAACTAGTGAGCTAGATCATGAGATGTATACTAGTAGACTTGCCCATCATTGGTTGTTGTTTAATTATGGAATTCAAGTGCATTATATTTCTCACATTATTTGATTAAAAGATCTTTGGTGGTGAAGATCATTTTCTCATTATACGTATTTACACGTTTGTTGGAAAATCGGTAACTTGGCTTTGGTTGTCATGGTTTCCATTGTATGCTTTGTTTAATCATAATGTTTGACATTAGTAATATTATAATATTGATATTCTTGTATATTTTCTGATTTATAATCATTCATTTAATTTAATATTATTTAATTACTTATTTATTCATTTTATTGATTTATTAATTAAATAATTCTTTAAAAATACTTTTAAATGTCATAATTGTCTTTATAAATTATGAACAATTATAATTGAGTTATATTCTGACTTTTATGCTTTTTAACTTATAATTTTATGTTTTATATAATTATTTGTGTATTTTTCCATTAATTTAATAATAGTGATTAATTTGTGATTTTTACTTAATTATTTACCTTTAAATTATGTAACACTTGTTTCTTAGCTTCTAACTATTTTGCTCCAGTAGGTTTTAGTTATTTTCACCATTGGTTATGAAGATTTTTTCCAAATTTATGATTTACATAATTTATTTATTTATTTATATGCCTTTTAATTACCATTTAAATTCAATAAATCATGGAAATTCTTAGAAATCACCACTCAACATTTTAGCCAAAAATCCCAGGCCTTTTAGGCAACTTTTATCAATAAAAATTCATATCAATTCAACCTCTCTTGTGTCTTGCTTATTTTGAGGACTTTAAGCTTAAAAATCGTTTACCGAAATAGTGATTTTAGCCTCATTTCTTAAGCAATTAAAGTGCTTCAAATTGGATTTTCATTCTTGTTTTATTATTTCCAGAAATTTCATCATATTTTGGTGTTTTCAAGTCGTGATAGTGGTGGTGGTGTGATATGTGCAATTTAGTGCTTTCGGTTAGTGCTTATTTGACCCGAAAAGGTGATTTTTGAGCTTATTATTGCCATGAACCACACAAGTTGAGTTTTATAATGTTGATATCACTTTTTCACAGAAACTTTATGATATTTTGATGATTATTTGATCATGGTGCATGTGTGTGCTAAAAATGCATTTTTACATGATTTCGGTTCATGATTTCTAGCTTATTTTAACATGTTTTGTCCCAAGTTTTAATCCTTGATATTTTATGAAATTTTTCCAGAATATTAAGGTCCATTTAAACATATTTTCACTTAGGACAAGCCTATAATCATCTCATAATCCAACAAAAGATCCAACTTTCTTAAATCTAACATGCATGCATCCATCTCATCATTTTCACAACAAATCTTTACCAAACTTTCATTCAACAATATGAAAAACACATTTTTAATGAAAAATCCCAGAAATATGTTCATCAAAATATGTAAGAATATATTCATCTTTCAAAGGAAAAATCACTTTAAAAGCTAGTTAATCTACAACAACACTTTTGGGTCTTAAACTTGTTGAATCCTTGGATCTTTCTCTAAGATTTCGACATGTATGTGCATGAGGAGAAAGATCCTATCAACTTTGCCCTCATCAGGTGTGTATTATAAAGAAATAAAGAAGAAAGTGTAAGCTTTTGATAAAACCTTTGAATATAAACAAGAACAAGATTAAATCTAGCAAAAGATGAAGTGTTATACCCTTGAAGAACTTGGATTTGATGGAGAAAAAGATGCAGATTTTCGTGACCTTTAGAACCCAATAACACCCTTTCTTTGCTTGAAAAACACCCTTAAACCTAGCTTATATTAACCCTTGATTAATCTCTTGCAAAACCCTTATTATTATTATTTAGATTTGAAAGTGCCGGGGACCGATCGATTCGAGATTCCTACGACTATGTAAGTGCGGAATTCAAACATAATCGTTATTGAGGTAATTGAATGAAACAAACACGAAATCAATAAGAACAGGAGATAAATTCAGATGTAAAAAACTCATATCTTGTATTAATCATAAGATTACAATACATAAAACGAGTAGACATCTGATTCTTTGGGCGGCATCTCGAGGTATAGATCTCTACCTCGAGAACCTAGTGAATGAAATCTGTTGCAACTAAAATCATCAACTAAAACCGAAACCTAAGAACACTATATATAGGCTACAAATGGGCTGGGCTTCAAACTCGTGGGCCTCCAAACTCGTGGCCTCCACACGAGTTTGGTCTAAACTCGTGGTACTTTCACACGAGTTTGTCCAAACTCGTGGTACTGTTCACACGAGTTTGTCCAAACTCGTGGTACTGTTCACACGAGTTTGTCCAAACTCGTGGTACTGTTCACACGAGTTTGTCCAAACTCGTGGTACTGTTCACACGAGTTTGTCCTGTTGTCTGGAAAATCTCTGTAAAGTAACAGCCCTTTAATTGAGATGCATCGGACACAAATTGTGCACCAAAACGTGCACTTACAAGATTAGTTTTGTTCTTGTTTTTCTTCCCCTTTGGAGCCGTAGACAACAAGAAGAAAAGGGAGGAGAGAAAAGTTTTTCTTGAGAGGTGAAAAGTTTATGTGTGAAGTGTGTGTGTTGGGAGTTACAAGAGTGTAAATTTTGAAATGAAAATTGTGTGTGTATGGGGGTTTGGGGCCGGTTGGGTATGGGGGAAAAGAAAGAGTCTCTTGATTTTTTTTTTGTATAATATTTGTGTAAGTATATGTGTGTATATGTATATTTAAGTGGTATTTGTTTTATAAGTGTAACATGTGTTTATTTGTACATATAAGCTAATTAGTTGTGTCCAAGTATATATATATATATATATATATATATATATATATGTATGTGTCGTGTGTATGTATGTATATACATATTTTATGTTTTTAATTTGTTACATATGCCATTATTTATAAACTTGTATTTATATTATATATATATATATATGTACTTACATTTACACTTATTAATATTTCGGGCATTTTTATGTACCTAGAGATTCATAAATATATTTTGAGATAGAAATTCTATTTTCATGTCCATATATATATCTTAATTAGCTTAGTGATTTAGTTGTTGGGCATTTATAAGGATTTTTTTTTTTGACGGATATCTCAACTTGTGAGACTTACATTATTATTTATATAACTTGATTGATTAGCAATTAAATTTTGTTCAATGGTATTTCATTTGGTTTAATTTGGACTAAACAATAGCTTTAGATTGCTAATTTAGGGGCATTATCTACTAGCTTCTAATATAACTATGGCTTGCGGGATCATAGGCAACATAACTAGTACATATATATAATATTAAAAAGGAGGGTTGTTACAAGTTCCATCTTGTTCCTCATACTCACCTTTGTTCTTTCAATTTCGCCCTTATTTTTCCAAAGTCACCCTTTTTGTTA
Organism: Erigeron breviscapus; assembly: GCA_034093135.1. Taxonomy (NCBI): domain Eukaryota; kingdom Viridiplantae; phylum Streptophyta; class Magnoliopsida; order Asterales; family Asteraceae; genus Erigeron; species Erigeron breviscapus. The sequence goes on from CM067167.1 coordinate 181,445,481, forward strand.
TTCGTTAATGTTAGGTCCAGATTTAGTCCAGATTTACTGGACTCACTCCAGACTCGACTACTGGAGCCTCACTGAAGATCTGACCAGAATCGTGTTCTACTGGACCTACTCCAGACTTGGAATCTGGAGTCCCTCTGAAGATTTGTCCAGAAATAATTGAAGATCAGTGAGCATATACTTGTATAGGAAATCTAGAGTATTCTCCAGATTAGCTCACTGGACTTCACCCCAGTCCAGATCAACTCTACTGAAGACATTCTGACTAAAGTCAAAGACTGAAGTCTGAAGAAAGAAGACTTAACAAATGGCGGAGTCCACTGGAAAGTCTTACCAGATCTGTTCACTGGAGGATTGTCAGTGTTCTAGATCCTACAAGTCTGAACACTGATATCAAGGATTGACTTTTGCCTTTACACACTTTCCAAAGAACAATCCACTTGTTCTTTACCAAAGAATATACGTGTGTTAAGGTGGTTGGATAATAGGATACACTTGCACTTGATGTGACTTTATCCTTATTCCTTATCCAATACATTTAATGTTCTTGTCGGATCATTAAATGTATGCAACCATATTTGTACGGCACAAAATTCACTGATGAATTTTGTTTCCTATAAATACAAAGTCATTTCCTTGACAAAAATACTTTTAAGCATTCATTTTGCATTTAAGTGAATTTGTCCAAATACTCTCGATCTTAAACAGGGATACTTCACAACTTTAAGTATCTCGATCCTAAAGAGTTATTTGACAAATATAGATCATTTGTAACTCATAGGTTGTTAGGATATATACTTAATTGTATTATCTTGATTCCGCAACAACCTTGTATTTTATTTAAACATCATAAATAAAATACCCATGAAACAATACATAATGTTCCACTTTATTTGTTTATTGCTTTAAGTCTTGTATTACTTTATTTATATACTTGCATTTATATTTAAGTAATACTAGTCCTTTTCTAGTGATTATTAGACTTGTTGTATTTATACATTCCTGGTTACCATCTCGAACTTAAGGGACTCACATTTGGTATCAGAGCAGAAGGCTAAATATTGCCTAGATCTGTTTCTTGATGGCTAACCAAGAAAATACACAAGGTTTTAGTCTTGGTCCCGATCCTAATGCAAATATTAATGATCAAAATGAACCACCAATTGTCAATAACACTAATCCACCACCTCCTCCTCCTACTCCTGCTTCTCCACACGTGCATGTGCACTACTCAAATAATCCTGTTCCTAAATTCAGTAGGAACAGTGATGAATTTGGTACGTGGAAGGCTAGGATGGTTTTGCATATCACTGGTATTGAGAGGAATATGATGAAAATTTTAAACGAAGGTCCTTATGTACTAACATCACCTCTCAATCCACTTCTTGATCCTTCTGGATCTAGAAGAGGAAGGGAAAAGAGGGAGGAACATTGGTCTGAAGAGGAGAGGAGATTGGTGAATCTAGACACCCTTCTCAAAAACATGATCCTCGGGGCCGTTCCAGAAACCCTAATTCCCACACTAGTTCTTTTTCCTAGTGCTAAAACCATGTGGGATGAACTTTTAAACCAACATGAAGGAGGAGATGACACCATTGTCACCAGAAGGTCTCCTTAAACAAGAGGTATGAGTCATTTTTGCTCAACCTAACGAGTCTCTCACTGGTACTTACACCAGATTTATGAGTATCATAAACCAATTGAGAGGTCTTGGGGTTGAGAAGGACAAGGATATACTTCTGGAGAAATTCTGTGACATTCTTCCCACCAAATGGTCTCATATGATCCTGGTCTTACGACAAGGAAAAACACTGCACACACACACTCTCTCAACTCTTTATGGAGCTTTCAGGTACACTGAAGAAAATCAAGCTCAGAGAGTGGTGGCAGAACAAGATGCCTTTAACCATGCCTCCAGTAGTCCTAATGTGATCAGTCATACTGAACCACAAGGTACAACACTGATATCTTCTGAGAATGTATTTTCTATGAAGAAGATGGTGTCTGAACTCATGGATTCTGGAGAATCCAGTCAAGTCTCTCCAGACTGTTGTGATGAAATTGAAGATGATGACCTTATTGCAATGATTGCTAAAACGTTTAACCGTTTCAAAGCAAGAGCAAATAGGCCATCTGGACAATTTGCATCCAGTTCTTCCACTGACAAGACCAATTTGACATGCTTTAAGTGTGGCAAAAAGGGTCATTTCATGAAAGAGTGTAGGTCCAACCAGTTTGCATCCAAGCCTGGTCCATTCTCTTCTAATAATAAGCCTGATGATAGCTATAAAATGAAATATAAAAAGCTTAAGGCCCAGATTGCTCTCATGGCACAACAAATTGAAACCAATAATAAGTGCATGATCGCAACAACTGAAGAGAAGTGGGTTCCTTCTGATGACTCATCTGTTGATGAAGAAGAGAAGCCAGCCCTTGACACTCCCCCAGTAAATCCAATTGTCTTTTGTGAATCTGATCCAATAAACGACAAAAATGAAGATTCACCAGACACAGCTTCCAGTCATCCAGATCTGGAACCTGTTCAGAAAAAGAAACTCTCCAGTAGTACTCCATTCTATCCCTCTATTATTTTCAAACTACCCTCTGAAATTAATATTGGTTCAGATGTGCGTACTACTCCCCCAGTATCAGTGTCAGTTGAGAATATACCAGAAATGTCTTCTTATGAAGAATTCCAAACTGAACCAGTACTCCAGGAAATGCCTTCAAATGAAGAATTTCATGATGCAAATCGTGATTTAAATGACTCAGATGAAGATACTAAAGTAATCTGGCAAGATCCTCCTCCAGAAGCAACTCCAGAGGAGACTCAACTGAATTCTTGCACTGATATTGTTATCTGTAACAATCCTGGTCAGTACTCCAGATGGACAAGAGCTCACCTTATTGATCAGATCATAGGTGACTCCAGTCGTGGAGTTCAGACCAGAAGAGCCTCCAGTAATCAATGCTTATACGTAAGTTTTCTATCTTTGATGGAACCAAAGAAGATTGACGAGGCTATGGAAGATCCAAGCTGGGTGACTGCTATGCAAGAAGAGCTTCACCAGTTTGAAAGGAACAAAGTATGGTATCTGGTTCCTTTCCCAGTTGGAAAGAAAGAACCAATTGGAACTAGATGGGTCTTCAGAAACAAAGTAGATGAAGATGGCCACGTAATCAGAAACAAGGCCAGACTGGTAGTACAAGGCTACTGCCAGTCAGATGTCGACTTTGATGAATCATTTGCTCTAGTGGCTAGACTTGAAGCGATCAGAATTTTCTTAGCATTCGCTGCTAATCATCAGTTCAAGGTCTACCAGATGGATGTAAATAGTGCTTTCTTGAATGGAAAGCTTGAAGAAGAAGTTTACGTCAGACAACCTCCAGGTTTCGTTGATGAAAAGCATCCACATTGGGTATATCGTCTGGACAAAGCGCTATATGGCCTCAGACAAGCCCCACGTGCCTGGTATGATACTCTGACTAAACATTTGTTGAAAAATGGTTTTAAACGAGGTGCAATTGACAATACCTTGTTCATTCTTAATGAGAAAGGTAATCTGTTACTAGTACAAATTTATGTTGATGATATTATTTTTGGGTCTACTGATGAAAACATGTGCAAGAAATTTTCAAAAATCATGTCTACTGAATATGAAATGAGTCTGATGGGTGAATTAACATATTTTCTTGGACTCCAGATTAAACAAACAAAGATGGCATTTTTATTAATCAGGAGAAATATGTTAGAGATCTTTTAAAGAAATATGATATGAACTCTTCACCATCTAAACCAACTCCAATTTCTGCACCACTGACACTGGAATCTGATCCAGATGGCAAACCAGTGAACACCACTATCTATAGAGGCATGGTTGGTTCACTGATGTATTTAACGGCCAGTAGACCAGATATTATGTTTTCAACATGTTTATGTGCCAGATATCAGTCTAATCCAAAGGAATCTCATATGCTTGCTGTAAAGCGCATACTGGAGTACCTTAAAGGTGTCCCCAGTCTAGGTCTTTGGTACCCCAAAGGCTCAGGCATGGATCTAATGGGTTATTCAGATTCAGATCATGCAGGTTGTAAGATAGATAGGAAATCCACAACTGGTGGATGTCATTTCCTAGGTGGCAAACTGGTCAGCTGGACCAGTAAGAAGAAAACTTCAGTTTCATTGTCCACTGCTGAAGCTGAATACGTGTCTGCAGCCAGTTGTTGTGCTCAGATACTCTGGATGAAGAACCAGTTGCTTGATTATGGTATTAAATATTCAAAGACTCCAATCTTTTGTGATAATACCAGTGCCATTGCTATCTCAAACAATCCAGTCATGCACTCCAGAACGAAGCACATTGATCTAAGGTATCATTTCATTCGTGATCATATTATGAAAAACAACATTGAACTCCATTTTATTCCCACTGACAAACAACTCGCTGACATCTTTACCAAACCACTGGATGTCAAAACTTTTGAATATCTTGTTGGTGAGTTGGGAATGTTAAATCCTTAAATCTGGTGACTGCTCAGATATTGAACGCCTATGTGTACTATCTTTGCATTATTAGATTTCTGGAACAACATTCCAGGGAAGACTTGAAAAATATTTTCGTTCTTAAAAATGTTTTAAGTTCAGGGGGAATTTATTAATTTATTTTCTCACTGGAAAATTCTTCAGAAAATATTACTGGTGCTTTGTAAATGTGTCCCTCTCACTGGTAACTGGACAGATTGAAGTGCGTGTTTGAGTTGACTTTGTCTTCTTGTAAATGTGTCCCTCTCATTTGTCTGTATTAGTTGACGTGCAAGTTTGAGGTTACCAGTCTTTCAAAAATTGGTTTTCACTGGTACTTTACTGGAGTGTCCCTCCAGTGTACCATCAGTACATATTCACTGGACTAATCCACCAGTGATACTGGAGTGTCCAGTCAACCTCCAGATGCACTGAACTATGTCATAGTATTTTCTAAATACTTAGTCTTTGTGTGTGCCACGTAAGCAAACCTTTTTGAAGATATTTTAATCCTACGTGGCATGTAATTTTTCAACGCAATGATGGTCTTTTTACCTTGGGAAAACAAAAAGTACAAGTTGTTACTGTTTTGTGGGCTGTAAACCGTCATGCATTTATGTGTGATGTGATGTAATTAATGCGGATCTCAAACCCGATCAAAAATTTAATTTGATAATTTCAAATCAAACCGTTTGAGTTCCACATTGTCACTCCTATATATACCCACCTTCAATTTCAATGACATTTACTTCGAACATAACTCCCAAATCTTTCAAATTCCTTCATTAATTTCTCTCTTCATTCATTTTCCAATCATATTTATCTCTCATATTTACTCCATTCCATTTAATTCCTTCATCAAATCTTCATCATAACCTATACATATTCAATTTCATTTTCATCTACTCCTCATAAATGGCACCTAGACAATCAAGAACAAAAAATCTGCTTGCCAATGAATACATGCCTTCGGAAAATGTTGATAGGGCACCTCATATTAATCTTGAGGCAAGTACCATAAGAATAAATATGAATAACTGGATGGCAAGACTATCTCTGTCCAGTGTTCATGATGCCCAATCGATCATTGGGAGATTAAATTCTTTCTTTCTTTCTTGCCCATTATATGGTGCATTAACATTAAATCCTGGTAGGATGTATCACGAGTACCTATGTGAATTCTGGTACTCCGCTCAATATGACGATGAAACTTCATCGATCAAATACACTATCAAGGGAGGTACCAAAACCCTTGGTTTCACAGCTAGTCTTCTCAGGTCTGTTCTCCAGTTAAGCTATCATAAACAGAATGAGTTGCCTATCGAACTTCCCACTGGTATCAACACAAGGGAAGTATGCAGGTTGATGGGGCATACAGATATACTGGATGAGCATGGGCAGCTATCCAGAAAGGGGACTATCTACATGAGCAAGCTGTCAGACTCATGGAGATATTTCTTCACCCACATTGTTGAGTGTCTAGGAGGCAGTTCTGGAGGGTTAGACCAGATCAATCAAACCCAACTCCAGATTGCCTACTGCTTGTGGTTTGGGCTTAGAGTGGATTTTGCCCAAATCCTTTTTGACGACCTGGTCGAGCGCCTAAGAGTGAAAGGAAGAAAACCATTCGTGCCATATATTCGATTCCTTTCACTGATGTTTAAAAATGCACTTGGCGACCAGTACGATTTTGATACCACTCACTTTTCTGTGAGTGAGTATATGAGGGACCTAGTCAACCTTAGGTCTTCAGTGGATGAGGTAGATATTCCTCAGTCCATGCTTTGCTTCCAAAGGGAAGAAGCTGAAATGGGTCCAGAGAGAGGTCAAGATGTTGAAGGACCATCTGGTGATGATGTACAGATTATTGAGGCTGTACAGCCCATTAGACAAGTTGCTCCAGAAGGTCATGTACAAGAAGTTGAACCTTCCAGGCGACCTAGAACTAATAGGCGTCTGATGAGAGCTGGAATCCAGGTGAATCCAGCAAGACATCCAGGTGATGTTATGAATCTGGATGGGTCACCAATCTTTGAACCTGAAGTTGTTGGGCAGGAAATTGATGAACAAGCTGAACTTGTTGCCCAGGTTGTTGAAGAAGTTGTTGAAAATGTTCAGACTGAAGAACATGTTTCTGGTGAGCAAGAGGCTCCAATTGATTTAAATGTTGAAGTTGGTGAACAGGTGAATTTAGAAACAGGTGAACAGTCTGGTGAACAGACAGTTGGGACTGATCCAGAATGGGATGATGTTGATTCCCCAATGTCTGGAAGCTTTGATGTTAACATGAATTTTTTGGGTGAAGATGTACAAGAAGAAGAACATCTACCAGAAATGCCAACACCTACACCAGAAATGCCACCACCACCAAACATGCCACCACCACCACCACCTTCAATTCCAGAAAACACCCAATACTTCACTCCAGCAACCGTCCAACCTTCAGAATCTCAACCACCTCGTGCGCCGGAGTCACCAGTTGCACCATCTGAAGATGCAACTGAAGAGGACTGGGCACAAGTTCCTCTAATGACCAGATTACCCTCAACACTTGAACCTCCCACTGGTCTCTCCACTTCTTCTTCAACCGAGGTCCAAGGCCTTTTAAATAAGGTGGCGGACCTGGAGAGATCACTCCAGAGTTCATCTCAGGTTATTTCGGACTTCAAGTCTTTATTATCAAATAACCTGGCATCTGAGATGAATGTCTTCGCTGGGAATGAGAAGCTTGTGTATGAAAAGCTGGATGAACTGGTACTGGCCACAAACACCAACACTGAAAAGATCAAGGTGGCAGTCCAGGGCTTAGAGAATAGGTTGGTTACTTCTGTTCAGAGTGCAGTCACTGGTGGACTGGCAGGTCTGAAAGAAGAGGTTCAGAATTTGGTTTTCAGGGTAAGCTCTCTGGAGAGTAGGCCCACACTGGACCAGAGTGCAGTTGTTAGCACTATAAGTGATGCATGTACAAGGAAGTTCAGAGACAACATGTTAAAAGAATTATGTGAAGAAGTTTCTGGGACTGTCCTTCGTAGCATTTATGATGGGGTGTTACCCCAAGTGGAAAAGCTACTGGATGAGAAGTTGCCACAACACTTGCCTTCAGCTGTTGAAAATGTTCAGAAGGAAGTGCAGGCACTCAAGAAAGTTGTGTCTGAAACAACTCCAGTACAAGGTACATCTTTTGGTCCACTAGACAGACTCATGCTTGAACAATTGTGGAATGATCTCAAGTCAACTACTGGAGATCGTTCCAAGGGGAAAGGTTGTCTGGTGACCAAACTGAAAGACAAGCATATGGCACTGAAGCCGGGCTTACTGAAACACAAAGAGCATATGGCACTGAAGCCGGGCTTACTGAAGAGGCTACTGGTACTGAAGCCAGTGAGCCCCAGTTTGAAACCTTCCCAGATATTCCTACTACACTGAAGGCTGTTAAAGGAAAGGAAAAAGTTGTGTCTGGTGAAGAGGAAGAACAAACTGAAGATGTTGATAATGAAACTTCAAGGAAGTTAGAGCAGGAATGCATCATGATTGAAATTTTTAAAAGAAATCAAAAGGATGAACTGCTGGCCCATCAAAGGGAGATGGCAACAATGGGAACTCTGGACTCCTACAATGCTGGAAGGTTAGGCATTAACATTGAAGTTTATAAAAGGATGAAAGATGACCCCAGAGTTCATCAATGCCTAAATGCATTAGATGATGTTCATGTACGCTCGTTCTACGCTGAAGAAGAGCAAGTCTATGATTCACTTATTTATGGCGTGAGTGTACCAGAACTCATCAGACAAAGAAAAGCTGAACTGGTAAGTCTCCAGAAGAAAATAAGAAAGAATGCTGGTGCTCTAGAGATAGAGTACAGAAAGAGACTTACTGGTTTACCTAAGTTGACTGCCAGACAGATCAAAGCAATCAGAGATGCTGATGTAAGTACTTTCATTCCCCTGGACACTTCTCGAAGAATAAATCGTCAAGAACTCCAAACTGCTGTAGAGCAAAGGAGAGTGTCCAAGGATACTGAAGATTTGATCAAGCAAGCCAAGCTGAAAGAAAAATACAATGAAATGTTAAACTTCAGGGCTGATGCAAGAAAGATCACTGGTTGTTGATGCATGTTGACGTGACAACAGCAACTTAGATTTGTTTATGTCTTATTCATTTATATGTAATTGATAGATTATGGACTTCGTGTTTTAGTAATGATTGATTACATGTTTTGGTGTTATTTATATGTTTATATATGATGTTTGTTATGTATATCATACAAGTACAAACATAATATATGTTAGGTTCCTTGTACATGAAGTACTTGGAAAATAACAAGGCATAGATGTTGATGGTAAGTTGTACTAACGAAGATGATCTTCGTTAGGAACGAACGAAGATAATCTTCGTTTGATGGGCTGGGCTGCTAAGTTCGTAAGAACAAAGCCCAGCAGGCCCAATATCGATCATAAACATATATAAACGATTGGAAACCCTAAATTGAGGGATCCAGTTCGTATTACAGACACCATAGGCGACTAAGTTCGTTTCTAAGCTATAGCAAACGAATATAGTTCACATAAGGCCGATTATATTGATATAATTAGCAATATACACGATAACTAATCAAACTAGTTATCTCATGAGGATTCCGCACTCACGACATAACAATAGACGATCTCGAGAGCGATCCGTAGCTATCGAGGGACTCACAAGTGATATCAGAGCAGGGGAGGCTATTTTGCCTTCGATCGTGATCTGGATTAGGGTTTATGTTCGAAAGTATGAAGAAGATGAAGTTTCTGTCGTTAAGTTCGTTTGCCTTACGAACTTAGCAAAACGAAGTTCATCAAACGAAGATAGCAAACGAACTTAACTTAATTTCGTTCTAAAGTTCTTCAAACGAAGATAGAAAACGAAGTTATCTTCATTTTCGTTTTGAATCTTCTTCAAACGAATTTAGCCTATGTAATTAAGCTATCTTCGTTCCGAACCTTAGCCAACGAACCTAAGCTATCTTCGTTCAGACATTATTCTTACGAAGATAAGAGTGGTTTTGAGCATATCTTCGCAATATGTAACAAGTTCGTGAGAAGATGGTTATATTCGCAGTAGTGAATATGTTCGCAGAAAGATTGTACTTACGAAGATAACACCAATTTGGGTTTATATTCGCAAGAACAAACATGGTTCTTCTTACGAAGATGTTCATACCTGGAAGAATAACTTCGCATGTATTGTTGATTTTCTACATACGAAGTTTATATTCGCAAGAACAAACATGGTGCTTATGTTTAATTCGTAAGCTATATTTTGTTACGAATATGTTCAAGCCAGGAGATCAAGTTCGTAGGTATAGTTCTTTAACTGTGCCGATGCTATACGAAGATGATCATAGAAGATAGAGTTCAAGAAAGTGGTTCATATATGTTTCAGTCTGAAGAGAACGATTCCACATCTGATCAGAAGAAACACAGGGTGTCTTTCTCCAACCAGAAGATTCTTAAAAAAAAAAAAAAAAAAAAAAGTCTTTTGGCGGGAAAAACAATTTTTGCCTATGATCTTATAATCTCGTTTTTACGCGGGAAAATTAATTTGGTAAAGGTCCGAAAAATTTTGGGTCATTTTCGTGCGTTTTTGGCGCAATTTCGGCAAAAATTTTTGACGATTATCAAATTTTTTCTACCATTATTAGATCAAAAGTTAAGGTGAATTTCAAAATTTCACGAGAACATTTTTCCCGAAATTTTTTTTGGAGGGAAACACAATATACCCTGTTTAGAACCACATGAAAGGGAGATTTTTGAAACTGAAGACAAGCAGATGGGCTGATTTTCAAAGTTTTGCAGAAAAATGAGGGGGAATAAAATATTCATTCTGATTTTTGAGCAAAACTTTTCTACATACTCGAGTTACATAACGATCAGAAGATCAATTCTGTTGGTGATTGTTAGAAATATAATTAGTAGTAGTTGATTTGTATACCTTATGTAACTTTGTACTTAGAATATAACATTGTTAATATGGAAGGGGGCATAGTGTAAATTGTGCTCTTGTATATAAACCCCCTTCCACATGCATTATGTAACCTTTTGACACTAAATACAATCCAATCTTTCACTGAATCTCTCTCTACTCTCTCACTAGAAACCGCCATTAAAACTTAACACACTAAAAGCTCAAATTCTATTCTCTACATTTGGTATCAGAGCACAATCAGAGTTGCTGAACGATCTATAAGCTTACTACAAGCTTAATTTGTGCTTAATTTTGAATTTGAGTTGTTTTTCTGAAAAGTCCATTTGCAGAGCTCACTGTTTCAGTGAATTTGTTTTTCTGAAAAGTCCATTTGCAGAGCTCACTGTTTCAGTGATTACTGCAAATTAAGTGTGTTTCTGTTTGAATTTTGTTCACCGTTCGATTTACAATCAGTTTATCTTCCTTCGCCATCAATTTCAGAAGCTAATTTCAACATTTGAGTTACTTTTGATCGAGCTCTACAAATCGCATGTTTGTGAGGGTTTGAGTTCAAGGTGAAATTAGCATCTAATTTGTTTGAGGATACGTGCGCATTGATTTTCTGAAGATTTTGATATAAAATTTGAGTTCTAATTCGCAAAAATGAAGAAGATATCGAAGATTTTCAGTCTTCTCTGCAAATAGAGGTTTTGGTTGAACGAAGAAGATAACCTAACCGACTATTTTGTCGTGTTGTGGTTACTAGCATTTGCAGAAGTTGTTGGCTAAAGAGTGTTTTTACTTGAACTATTTGCAGAGCAATTTGCTCGGCAAATACGTGTTTTTGAATTTGGCTAAGTACTGGAAGTTCATTTACTCTATTTGCAGAACTCGTTGTTCGGCAAATAGCTATTTTCAAGAAAGTTGGTGAGAAGTTCACTTGTTCTATTTGCAGAGCTCGTTGCTCGGCATTTAGTTATTTTTGAGATTTCTTGATTTGGGACTGGTGCTAATTGCACTGTTTGCAGAAGTCTAAGCTCGGCAAACAAGTGTTTTTGATTGTGGTGACTAAGGACAAGTTCAATTTGTACTATTTGCAGAGATATTTGCTCGGCATTTAGTTGAATTTGTTTCTTCGACCAAGTGACTTGCTGAATTGAACTGTTTGCAGAGCAATTAGCTCGGCATTTAGTTGTTTTTGTGTTCTTGTGTCACTTACACCATTTGCAGAGCATTTAGCTCGGCATTTAGTTGTTTTTGTGTTCTTGTGTCACTTACACCATTTGCAGAGCATTTAGCTCGGCATTTAGTTGTTTTTAAGAATCTCAAATCAAAATTTTTCAAGAAAATTTCTCAGAACCATTTTTCATCGATATTCTTCGACTGGGAAGGAAAATCAAAATTTTGAAAATTTTCAAAATTCTCACTTGTTCTATTTGCAGAGGTTTAAGCTCTGCATTTAGTTGAATTTGAAAATTTCTCAAATTTTTCAAAGACTTTGAATTGATTGTAATGGCTTCAAGGGAAGCTTTGGCTCTTGGTTCTGAAGGAAGACCACCTGTCTTGTTCAGAGGATCTTATCCTCAATGGAAGAAGAGATTTTTGAACTGGATAGACAGGCAAAAGAATGGAAAACTGCTAAGGAAATCATACAAAGAAGGTCCTGAAATCCCAAAGAACCCAATAAATGGAGAAGTGTTGCCAGAAGAGAGCTGGAACACAGATCAGAAAAGCAGAGTTGAGGCAGACCAAAGTGCAATTGCCTTTCTTTATCAAGCACTTCCAGATGACATATACTGCAATGTTGATTCCTACGAAACAGGAAAAGACATATGGGATGAGGTGGAAAAGCAGATGGAAGGATCTGATGTATCAAACACCATCAGGTTGTCGACTGTTCTGAATATGTATGAAACATTCAAACAACAGAAAGGTGAACCACTGAATGAAGTATACATCAGATTCTGCAATGTCATCAATGAGCTGAGAAAGAATGATGTTAAAAGAACCAACATGGAACTTAACATCAAATTCATCAAGAATTTGGAAGAAGAATGGCAAGTGTATGGAACACAACTCAACCAACAATCAGATTTTGCAAACCTCACCATTCACACACTGTTTGAGAAGCTACAACTGAATGTTGATGATGTGAAGAGGATTCAGAAGAAGAAAGAAGAGAGTATTCATACTGATCCATTGGCTTTGGTTGCAGAAAAGAAGAGTTCAAGAATGTCAAGACACAGCTTTATTGAAGTTCAAACTGACTCTGATTCAAGTGATATGAGTGATTCTGATCTGGATGAAAATCAAAAACAGATGTACAAAGAACTCGCTTATTTCACGAAGGCTTTCAAGAAAAAGTTCTTCAAGAAGAAACCAACAAACAATCAGCTTAGGACTTCATCAGTTTCTTCTTATGCTAAAAATGAGAATGCTCCTAAGTTTGATCAGAAGAAAGTCTTTGCTGGTGGTGAGAAGAAGTATGAGAATCAGAAAAGGTTTGAGAAGAAGGTCATGGATAAGAGATCTGAAGACAAGAAGTGTTACAACTGTGGCTTGACTGGACATTTTGCAATCAACTGCACCAAACCTCGACAGAAAAACTCCGAGTATTACAAGTACAAACTGTTGCTGGCAAGACAAGAGGAAAGCGGAATTGCTCTTCTTGCTGAGGATGACAAGTGGTTACATCTTTCAGATGAAGAGACAGATGAGCTTGCAGCAAATGTGTGCTTCATGACGAAGATAAAGAAGTCGAAGGAGTTGGAGGAAGATGAAGACAGCTCTTCTGAAGTCGAGGATGAGGTAATTTCTTTTCCCAAATCTGTTCTTAAACATTACATGGACATGTCTGAAACTGCAAGGAAAGACTGCAGGGAATTGAGTAAAAAGAATTGTACATTAAAGAAAGAATTGGAAGACAAAGAAAAAGATTTTCAAATTAAAATTACTTCACTTCAAAAAGATGTTGAAAATTTGAAATCTGAAAAATCTGCAGTCTCTTTTACTCAAAACTCCAAACTGCATATTGAGAAACAAGAACTTGAGACCAAAGTTCTTGAACTGAGCAAGACTGTCCGACAACTTCAAGTGGAAAAGACCAATGAGATGTTTCGAGCAAATGCATTAGCTGAGGACATTGAGTCTTTGAATGTGAAATTGACAGAATCAATTCCTGATTTGACAGAATTTGAAAACAAAATTTCTGACCTAAAATATGAATGTTGTATAAAAGATTCTCTTAAACAAAAACTTGATAAAGAAAATGATGAACTAAAAGCTGAAATCAAGTCTTATCAAGAAAAGTTGTATAAGATCAATCGTTCATATCAACAAATCTTTCTGAATAGGCCAAGAAATTTGAAAAATTTATTCAATTCAGGGATAGGTTATGTCAATCCAAATAATTTGCTCGAAGCACAACAAGAAGTCCCACCATTATACAATGAATCTTATTTGAGATGTGGGCTGACAGACCAATTTGTGAGACCGACTGATAGTGATTATGAGGCTGAGGATTTTCTAGACAAGTGTCCAAAAGTCTATTTTAACTATGAGTTAATGGATGAGTCATATGATTTCTTCGCTAACTCTACACAAAAGTCAATCAAAGAAAATCATGAGGCTGTCATACCTGAAATTCTTGAGTGTTTTGCTCCAAACCCTTTGGAAAATCCTATTCCTATTCCAAGACCTGATAATTTGAGACCTTATGTTCCACAAATTGTTTTGGAAAAGGTAATAGAAGATTTGCAAAAGTCACTTAATGAAAAGCAAACTTTGATAGATAATCTGCAACCTCAAAATCACTATGTCAAAGACCCACCCAAGAATCATGAAAATGATTGTGACCACCCCGATTGTCCTGTTTGTGAAGTTATGGCCACTCCAATTCCACCAACCAAATCTGTGTGTCATAATGAGAAAACTTCACAAAATGCATGTTCTGAGAGTCAAGTTCACCAAATCATGAATACATCTGTGCAAATTGAGAGTCAAGTTGTGCATGTTTCTGTGCAAACTGAAGGTGATTTAGATGATGTTCATGATGTTGATGATTGTTTCTTCCCGATCACTTCTGAAATTGAGACCTTTACCAAGTTTTCTGAAGGAACTCTATCGTACTTGAATGACATTGATGCTTTCAAACAAAAGTTTGAAAAAGAAAGAGAACAGAGATTAAATGTGCTAAAGGAACTCAATGATTTAAAAGTTGAATTCGAATTTCAGAAAATAGCACTTCAATTTCACAAAGAAAAAGAAAAAGCATCAATTCCATTCAAGGGAAGTCCATGTCCGATAAAGAAAGGTGAACTGAGTGTGAAGTTGGAAACTGATGAAATGTCAACATTTTTGGAAGAAAATCATGATTTTGAACCTGAATTTGAAAAACATTTTGTTCAAAAGGAGGAAAAACTTGATTTAAAGCTAAAAATGAATCCAAAGTCACACTCTTCACAATCTTCATCTGATAAGTTCCAAAGACAACAGACCACCCAACAATCAAAGACCAACCCATTACCCAAGACCAACCAAATACCCAAGACTGTTTCTAAACTAAAGTCCAACCAATTACCAAAGACCATTCCACAATCAAAGACCAGTCCATTACCAAAGACTGTTTCAAAACCCAAGACCAACCAATCAACTAAGACAGTTTCAAGTCCAAAACCAAAGAAGGGTCCCGTTGTCTCAAAGAAATCAAAGACTTCTAGGCAAACACAGAAGTACAAGGTTAAATCTGAACCCAAGGCACAGAAAGAAGTCAAACCAAACAGTGGTCCGAAGACTGTTAAGAATGAAACTTTCTCGTTAGGTAACAAACAACCTAAGCAGGTTAAGTATTCTAGTTTCCCTAGGTACTCTCAGAAGAATCCTACATGCACTTTTCATAGGGTTAGAGATACTGTTACAGGCATGACTAAATACAAAGACCAGTATGGATGTTGTCACCTAATAACATTAAGAAAGTGAATAAGACCACAGAACCCATCAAGAAGAAACCTGTTAAGAACATAAATGCTAAATTAGTATCTAACTCTAAGAATGTTCGTGTTTCAGGTGACTTGTGCATGAAAAGTAGCAGTAGATGGATTCCAAAAGATAAATTCTTGCATGCTACTAGAAAAGTTAAACTTGATGGAAACACTACCCATGTCAAACAAGTGTGGATTGTCCGTAGATCAACTATATTAGATAATGCTTCTACATCTAGGACTAGTCCTGCTTGTATCAAAACATGTGTATAACCTTTTACATTTTGTTTGTAATTCGTATTTGTATTTTGAACAATGTGTGCTTGTTTGTTATTGAATAATTGTTTATTTGTGTGTTATTTTGCTTAATTTTTTTTATTATTATGTGTACTTGCATGTTATCCACCTAACCTGCAAGGACCCAATCTAAAAGGGTACCTAAACCATATTCCCTGTCCTTGCAGGAATTTCTAATTTGTGTTTGGTATGTCGACTCGGGATGTTCTCGCCATATGACTGGAACCAAATCAATTCTTTCAAACTTTGTTGAAAAGTTCATGGGAACTGTCAGATTCGGAAACGATCATATCGCTCCTATTCTTGGTTATGGAGACATTGTCAAAAATGGAGTCACTATAAAGAGAGTTTCCTACGTTGAAGGACTTGGACACAATCTCTTTAGTGTTGGTCAATTTTGTGACAATGATCTTCAAGTTTTATTTAGGAGATATGAATGCAAAGTACAGACTGAAGATGGTGTGGATATTCTGACTGGAACAAGAGACAATAATCTGTTCACAATTGATCTCAACAACATCCCATCAAATTCTTCAGATATTTGCCTTCTTTCGAAAGCAACTGCACAAAACTCTTGGTTATGGCATCGCCGTCTTTCTCATCTTAACTTTCAAACGATTAATACACTCGTGGATAAACAACTTGTTGAAGGTCTTCCGGACTACAAGTATGAAAGTGAACATGTTTGTCCAGCTTGTGCAATTGGCAAGATGAAGAAAGCTTCACACAAACCAAAGAAGCATCTACATACAGAAGGTTCTTTGCACCTTATTCATATGGATTTGTGTGGCCCAATGAAGGTTCAAAGTATCCATGGGAAGCGATACATTCTAGTGATTGTAGATGATTATTCTCGTTATACTTGGGTATTCTTTCTTCATGCAAAGAGTGATACTCCGCAAGTGATTATTGATTTCATCAAGAAGACCCAAGTCAATCTCAAATCATCTGTTAGAATTGTTCGCTCAGACAATGGCACTGAATTCAAGAATTCAACAATTGATTCTTTCTTCAAGTCCATGGGTATTTCACACCAATTTTCCGCTGTAAGAACACCTCAACAGAATGGAGTAGTTGAACGTCGAAATCGAACTCTTGTTGAAGCAGCTAGAACAATGCTTGCCTATTCGAAACTGCCACCGAATCTATGGGCTGAAGCTGTTGCTACTGCTTGTTTTACACAAAACAGATCTATAATAAACAAGAGGTTTGATAAAACTCCGTATGAGGTGATCAACAAAAGAAAGCCCAATGTGAACTTCTTGCACATTTTTGGATGTGTATGTTATGTTCTCAATGATAGAGATAATCTGGGCAAATTTGAACCAAAAGGCGATGAGGCATATTTCATCGGTTATTCGAGAGAATCGATTGCATATCGAGTATATAACCGGAGAACCAAGAGAATTGATGAGAGTATGAATGTTCGATTTGATGAACTCTCAGGAATGGTTCTTGAACAACACAGTTCAAGACCCGAACTTCAATGTCCACAAGCTTCCGCACCGAAAACTACTTCAAATGTCAAATCATTCTCTACTCCTACACCACAAGATTTGGATATTCTATTCGAAGAATTTTTCAAAGTTTCCAAAGAAGTTCCTGAATCTGAAGTACATCTCGATGAACCATCAAGTTCAAATTCGAAAGAGATGGATCCCAATGAGTCTTCACCAACACAATCATCAGATGAAAGTTCACCATCTGATTCTCCTCCACCTACTGATAATTCTGAGTTGCATACTCAACCTCATGTCATCTCTCAAATGACAAATCCTTCAACCAATCCTGAAGCTTATGATCAAGATCACTTTGTTGAACCAATTGCAACTTCACTTGAGCAATTGACTGAACAACATTCTCCTGATTTTATTGATTCTGAAGAATCTGGTGATCCAAGTGATCCAATTCCTCACACAACCAAATGGACTAGAGCTCATCCGATATCTCAAGTCATTGGTAATCCAACAACAGGAATTCAAACAAGATCTGCTTCCGCGAATGAATGTCTGTTTGTAAATTTCCTGAGCATTGTTGAACCAAAGACAGTAAATGAGGCTCTAAGTTGTCCAGATTGGGTGAAAGCTATGCAGGAGGAACTGAATCAATTTGAACGCCTTAAGGTATGGAAATTGGTTCCCAATCCTTACAAGAACAAGGAGCCAATTAAGACCAAATGGATCTTCAAGAACAAAAAGGATGAAAATGGAGTTGTTGTACGCAACAAAGCCAGATTGGTTGCAAAGGGATACTGCCAACAAGATGGAATTGATTATGATGAGACTTTCGCACCAGTTGCACGAATTGAGGCTATTCGGATGTTTCTTGCCTATGCTGCCTACAAGAACTTTACAGTCTACCAGATGGATGTTAAAACTGCCTTCTTGAATGGAATTCTCAAAGAAGAAGTGTACGTTGAACAACCAGAAGGTTTTGTGAGTTCCAAACATCCGAACTATGTTTACAGGTTAGATAAGGCATTATATGGTCTGAAACAAGCGCCTCGTGCATGGTATGATGCTCTATCCTCTTATCTTGTGAAATCTGGCTTTAGCAAAGGTTTGATTGACACTACCTTGTTTATCAAACGACAAGGTAGTGACATCATTCTAATCCAGATTTATGTTGACGACATAATTTTCGGGTCAACTAATCCTAAATACTGCAAGAATTTCTCTGCCTTAATGATCAAGAAATTTGAAATGAGCATGATGGGTGAATTAAACTTTTTCCTTGGTCTTCAAGTAAAACAGATGTCAAATGGAACTTTTATTTGTCAATCAAAGTACATTCTTGACATGTTGAAAAAGTTTGATATGATGGATTGTCAAACAATTGGCACACCCATGGAATCTTGAACAAAGATTAATGCTGATTTAAATGGAAAAACTTTTGATCAAAAGAAATATCGCAGTATGATAGGGTCACTCATGTATTTGACTGCTAGTCGCCCGGATATTATGTTCGCCACATGCATGTGTGCCAGGTACCAGGCCAATCCCAAGGAAAGTCATTTCCAGGCCGTCAAACGGATATTCCGATACCTGAAAGGCACAGTGAACCTTGGTCTCTGGTATCCAAGGGATACCGGGTTTCAGCTAATTGCATATTCAGATGCTGACCATGCAGGTTGTAAGCTTGATCGAAAGAGTACTCTGGAAGTGTACAGTTTCTAGGGGATAGATTGGTCAGTTGGTCTTCAAAGAAACAGAACTGTGTATCCACATCTACTGCAGAAGCTGAATACGTTGCTGCAGCAAGTTGTTGTTCACAGGTTCTTTGGATGAAGACACAGTTGACTGATTATGGATTTCAATTCAACAGGATTCCCATATACTGTGATTCTAAGAGTGCAATTGCTATTTCTTGCAATCCTGTACAGCATACAAAGACCAAGCACATAGATGTTCGGTACCATTTTCTTAAAGATCATGTCGAGAAAGGTAACATCGAACTCTATTTTGTTCCAACAGACTACCAACTTGCTGATCTTTTCACCAACCTTTGGATGAAAACAGGTTCAATTTTCTGAAAACCAAGTTGGGAATGCTTGATTTACAAACTTAAATGCTTTCATGCCATGTATTCTATGTTATTTTCTGTTTCAAACATTGATGTGTTTTACTTGGTATTGCATGCAATGTTTGAGGGGAGAAAAAGGGTAGAATGCATGATTTTAGGGGGAGTTTGTAAATTTAGTATAGTCTAAAATGCTTAAATTGAGGGGGAGTGTGCAAATGCATGTGAATAATTGTTTGTTTTATTTGTTAATAAATTTTTTTTTTTTATTATTTGTATGTGTGTTTGTTATTTTAAAATTGAAAAATCAAATACAAAATTAGAAAATCCTAAAATAATAAAAAGATTTTTGTTGTTTTTTATTTTTTTTTTTTATTTTTTTTTTTTATTTTTCTTATTTCTATGTTTTTTTGTTATTATTTTTTCTTGTGTTAGTTTAAGCCCAAATTCAATTTGAGCCCAACTATCATGATAAGCCCATCAACCATGTAAAACCCATGACCAGTCGAGATCCGGGTTGACACGCGGGTCATACCCAGACCCGCAACCCGGATTTGAAGTTTAAAAGGGAAAATGGACGGGTCGAAGCCTTCATTTCAAATTCAAACCAAAATATCTCATTTGTTTTTCCTCTCGAACTGCTCAAACAAAAGTCACATCAATCAATCAACAAACTTCATATGTTTTATAATAATCTAAGAGGTTAAACTGGTGATCATATTTGTGGATCAAAACATCTACTTTCTTCCTTCAGATCATCATTTTTAAAGGTGAAATTTCTTGTTTATTTTTGAGTACCAACTGTTTGATTAAATGCCTATTTGAAATTTTTGATTTTTATTACTCGTTTTGATGTTGTGATTCATGGTTTGAGAATGATAGATGCATGATTAAGTAATGTATGTATTGGTTATATGTTTGTATGCTTAATCTGCATGTAAATCTTTGTTTCTGGGTTTGATTTGAACAAGGGCTGGGTAAAAATGGTGTTCATGATGAAAAGTACCATTTGCAGAGCAGTTTGCTCGGCAAATGGGTACTTTGTTCTTGATAAAACTTAAACAAGTGTTTGTGATCAAAAGTGCCATTTGCAGAGCTTCTTGCTCGGCAAATGGTTATTTTTATTAAACCAAACTTGTTTTTCACCAAGTCATGAAATCAACATAATGCAGAGCATTTTGCTCGGCATTCAACCCTTTTTGGTTTTCAAATGAATCTCAAAGTTTTAAAAACAATGTTTGCAGAGCTTTGAGCTCGGCAAACAAGCATTTTTGAATTCCAAAATTTTTCCAAGTATAAAATGAACTGTTTGCAGAGCAGTTTGCTCGGCAAACAGTGCATTTTGTCCATTTTGAATTCCAAGTCTTTCAAGTCTTAAAAACAACTGTTTGCAGAGCATTTTGCTCGGCAAACAGTTCATTGTGAAATTTCAAAGCCTAAGACTTCAACCAATTCTTCACATCAACTGTTTGCAGAGCATTTTGCTCGGCAAACAGTACAAATTGAAAATTTTCCACCAAGTTTTAAACCAACTGTTTGCAGAGCATTTTGCTCGGCAAACAGTTCAAAGTGAAAATTTTTCACAAAGGTTTTTAAATTCAACTGTTTGCAGAGCATTTTGCTCGGCAAACAGTTCATTTTGTCAAAACTTTTTCCAAGTCTTGCATGTCTTAAAAACAACTGTTTGCAGAGCATTTTGCTCGGCAAACAGTTCATTGTGAAATTTCAAAGCCTAAGACTTCAACCAATTCTTCACATCAACTGTTTGCAGAGCATTTTGCTCGGCAAACAGTTCAAAGTGAAAATTTTTCACAAAAGTTTTCAAAACAACTGTTTGCAGAGCATTTTGCTCGGCAAACAGTTCAAAGTGAAAATTTTTCATAAAAGTTTTCAAAACCAACTGTTTGCAGAGCATTTTGCTCGGCAAACAGTTCAAAGTGAAAATTTTTCACAAAAGTTTTCAAAACCAACTGTTTGCAGAGCATTTTGCTCGGCAAACAGTTCAAAGTGAAAATTTTTCATAAAAGTTTTCAAAACCAACTGTTTGCAGAGCTTTGAGCTCGGCAAACAGTACAAAATGAAAAATTTTTCAAAAAGTTTAACTTCAACTGTTTGCAGAGCTTTGAGCTCGGCAAACAGTACAAAATGAAAATTTTTCAAAAAGTTTTAAATTCAACTGTTTGCAGAGCTTTTAGCTCGGCAAATAGTACAATTTGAAATTTGTATCATTGAAATTTCTCTTTATCAATTGACAACATTTTTGTTGTTCAATAAAAGAAAATTTCATACATTTCAAGGAGTTGGACTGAACTGCTCATTTGCAGAGCTTTGAGCTCTGCATTTACCTGTTTTCAACTCCAAAACAAATCAAATTTTTTTCCAAAACCAATTTTGTGCAAATTTCCAAAATGTGCTATTTGCAGAGGTTTTTGCTCTGCAAATAGTACAAATTAGAATTTCAAATTTTTTTATTATTTTTTTATTTGTTTTTATTTTTTTTATTATTGTTTTTATTTGTTTATTTTTCTATGTTTCTTTTATCATTATTTGTTATGTGTAAATGTTTAACTGTGTATTCGTGTATAAATATATAGTATTTCATAAGTGTTTAGAGTGAGAGGCAAGGTATCGAACGCCTTTGTGTACTACCTTGTTTTCTTATCTTTTAATACTTATGTAATTCTATATATTGTCATGTTTTGTATATATAATTGGGTGAGATGCAAGGTATCGAACGCCTTTGTGTACTACTTTGTTTCTCATTTTTAATATATATGCAAAACATTGTCTGTGTAATAAATGTGTTTCTTAAAAGTTGGTATATTTTGTTATTTTTTTTGTGTTTAACATGTCTTTTCTGGTCAAAATTTTTGGTCAATTTGTCTTAAACAGAAAAAAAAAATAAAGAATCAAGATGGCAATGTTCCAAGAAGGAGATTCGATGAAAATGCAAGCTAATCAAGCATTACATATTCCATTTGCTTGCAAATTTCCTATAATTCCAGAGATTCTCAGCTATCATCCTTTAAATAATGCTCTATCTGGAGGTGCAATTGTACCTGAGAAGTATGTCTTCCAGCTGTGGGAATCCATTGAATATGTGCGAGGAGTTAAAAGGCACAACACAGCAGACTACTTCAAATACTCATTAGAATCAGAAGCTGAAATATTCAAATGTAGATTGACTCTGGATGATTTTAGAACGATTGTTGGATTTCCTGTTTTGGAAGAATACGAAGAACTCCCATCTATAGAAGACATGTTGGCTGGAGTTCATTCGTTGGGATATGAAGGAGAGTTGAATACAATGAGAGACTTCAGAAGAAGTAATGTATCCACTCTATGGCATACAATGTACAATATTCTTTCAACTTGCCTGATGCCATCACAGAAGGGTATTGATCTGATGACCAGAGATTCATTGGCAATCTACTATGCAGTCACTCACAACGTGCAGTGTGACTTTGCAGCAATTATATGGAAAAAGCTGATTCAAGTTGTTAAGGGGAAGAATAAACAAGACAGAAAGTACATTCCCTTCATCAGATTTTTCACTCTGGTTATCGAAGATACACTTGATAATTCAGAAGAGATTCCAAAGTTGGAGAATAGTTTCAAATGTGTGATTGCTTTGTATAAATCCAACGTGAGAGGCACAAGTTGTGAAACAATAAAACCATTTCCGATTCCACCGTTTTTGATAAACCTTGTTCCTGCTCAGAGTCCTAACCTTAGGGCGTATCTTGAGTGGTTAGTCTCAGTAATGGGGTCTGAAAGCCAACAGATTCCTGCCCAAACTGAGCATAGGTCGCCAAGTGAGGGTCCTAGTAAGTCAAAAAGAAAAAGAGGGGTTAGAGATGAAAGGGCCTCTGAGCAGAGGAAAAGAAAAACGAAAAGAGTTATTTTTGAGCAAGATGTTGCTACACCTACACCAATTTCATCACCTGTTTCGCAATCTACACCAACCGTTAACCTTTCACAATCTTCACCTACACAATCTACACCTTTACCATCCGTTGTTTCACCAATACCACCAACTATGACACCACCTCATTCATCACCTATTCTTGATCCAACACCGATTGCCTCAGCTTTACCAGATGAACAACTCCACCACCAGGGAGACGACTTAAAATGGCTGCTAGAAGTGTTTTAAAGCAGAAATCAAAGAAGAAGAAACGAAAACATAAGTCGTCTAGATCTGCAAGACAAACAATTGAATCTACTTCTGCAGATATAACTGAACAACCTGGTGCCTCGGCGGAGTTTGATGTTGAACAGGCAACGAATATTGTGCATAATGTTGAATCTGAGATTGAGACTGAGCATGTGAGCACTGGAGATGATGTTGTGCTGGAGGAACAAGGAAGGAATGAGGGAGGAGTTGAAAATACCGGAGAGGATGAGCGGTCAGGGTTAGGACAAGGGCAAAAAGAAAACGATGGCCCTCCGATAGTTCAACCAACAGAGTCTAGCCGGGTTGTTTACCCTAGGGTAGAAGTCGGGAACTGCCCATTCTCGCTTGCACCGGATTCTCCTCGCCATTCTGACTCCTCACAACAGGAGTTAGTCTCAGATACTCACGAGGATAAGCCACGCTCACCACACTCTCCTCATTTGGAGGATGAGAGTGTTGAAATCAGAGAGGACCAGCCCCACCTCTCGCCTTCATTTGATGCACAAGAGTCTAGATCCCCTAGGGACACTGATTCACAAGCCCAGTTGAGTACTGGTGCCGGAACAAGCGGAGAGGGACCCACTTTGTGTGACCCTCAAGGATAGCTTGGAAATCCTGCCTTAGCTAACATCACGCCAGCTTTAGCCGCAGGTAACAGGTCTCAGACAGAGACTGGGGAGCAGTATGAACGCCGTAGTGACACTGCTGTTCCTCAGGATCAACCTGAGCCTGTATTAACGGGCATTCTCAGTGACCCCGGTGTTGTTAGAGGTGTTGCCCAACAACAACAAGTCCCGGACAGTGATTTATCACAGTCTAGGACACAACCCGATTCTGGTTGCAAAGCCACTGAATCTCCAACTGCTGGTGAGGGTATATCCCGAGGATCCGCAGGAAATCCTGAATCAGCATCGCTGAATTTAGGTCACACCACAAGTGTGCCAACAACCCCCGGGTTGGATACTACCCCTCCCACACAAACACAAAGAACACCAACACCAAATGAAAATCCATCAACATCAACAAATTTACCTACAAAAGACTCGGCGTGTGAAGTGTTATTGAATAT
This sequence comes from Erigeron breviscapus, assembly GCA_034093135.1. Classification (NCBI taxonomy): domain Eukaryota; kingdom Viridiplantae; phylum Streptophyta; class Magnoliopsida; order Asterales; family Asteraceae; genus Erigeron; species Erigeron breviscapus. Next base: position 181,469,984 of record CM067167.1, read on the forward strand.
TTTGAGGTCTGAAGGTGATTTGTTGAGTGTTACGGAAAGAGGGGTGTTGAATGCGCTTGAAGTGAGAGAAAGGGAAATAGCAACAGAAAGGAGGGTTAAAGATTTACAAGATCAAGTTGCAAGTCAAAAAGCAGAGTATGATGCAAAGCTTGCTGCCTTTGAACTCAGACTGTTAGCATTAGAGTCTTGCCGACCGGCCTCGGTTCCTTCTCGTCGGGATGATCCTGATTCTGATGATCACCCCGAGGGGGAGAACCAAGGAGAAGGTCAAGCCAATATTGATAATACATCGGCAAGTGTTGAAGTAAATGTTGGAGATGTGGTAATGGAAGAAAGAGCAGAGGGTGAAAATATTGAAAAAGTTGATGCTGCTATTTTAGATCTGGTAACTGAAGCAGTTAACAAGGCAGTTGCCCAAATCTTTGAAGACACTGCTGAAGAAATCCTGATGAAGATGAAGTATGGAAGTTCCCCCTGCTGGTATAGATCTTTTGAATGATGAGATAAGAAGAAAGTTAGCAGAAGTTTTTGGTGAGAATCCTGATGTAGAAAGTGATGATGAAGAGATTGAAAATGTTGTTGATGAGGATGAAGGGTTTGTGATTGAAGATGAGATTGTTGAATTTGCTGAAGATGATGCAGATGTTGAAGCGTTAAAAGATAATGTTACATTTGATGAGCCAGAGATTGTTGAGAATCCAACAAATGAAGAAGTTGCTGAAGAACCTGGGTTTGAAGTATTTGAAGATCTTGATTATTTTGAGACAGGCTCTTCAAGCAGAGTAGAAGTTGGAGAATCATCTGCTCGTGCTAGCTCAACTCCACAACATTATAATTTCAATGATTTCAACAATTTTGATGAACTTAGAAAGACTCCAGAAGCTGCAAGTCAGAATTTTCAGAAATCTACTTACAAGCAGGTTTTGAGAGAGGCAATCACATCCGAGGAAGTTCTCCCTGATTATTTTCCAACTGAGCTAACTGAAGAACAATTAAGATTTATTAATCGGGGATACTTCTTGAGGGATAGAGAAAGAATGGTTGCTCTCGGCATTAAACCTAAAGAAGCAGCAAAGAAATCGAGATATCTGGAAGAAAGGGCGTATCCGATATTTTGTGGAGCTACAAAAGTGACTAAAACCAAAAGACCTGAACTGGAATCAATGTACAAGTTTAAGGAAGCAAGACAAGTCGAAGAATATAAAGAGCTTCTTAAACTCACCAAGCAATATAATCCCAAACTTCTTGAAGAACAGAGAAATCACAAGATTTTGGTGCTTGTCAGAGTCATTTTGGTGAAAAGGGTTTCTATTTCTGTCCCTTGCTTTCATGTGAAAAGAGATAACAATAAAATCTACAGATTCACAGAAGCTCAGTTCAAGCTGCTGCCAGTGGATGACATTATTTTTCTCTACAACCATTTCTTGAATGCTATGCAGAGATACCAAGAAGATGTTATTGCTTTTGAAGCTGTTAAACGGTATATGTCTAGTTGTATCCAATATGCTTCATTGGAAGATTTTCAGATTGGATTTGAAGTTGTGAAGAGAAAGATCAATGTACCCTATCCAGATCAAAGTCTATACATTGCAGATATAGAAAAGCTAAGTATTGGTCATATCATTGAAGAACCATCCTTCGGAGTTGTATTTTTGAATAGCAGAAAGAAGAAGATTTTCATTCGCATGGATGAACTTGCTTCCTATTCTGATGGAACGTTGGAGTTTTGTAAGAATGTATTGCTGTGTCTGCAAGAAGATGAGCAAGATGAAAAGAAAAGGGAAGTGTTTGATAAAGTAATCTCCAAGATTAACCAAAGACTCGAGTACAGAGACAGCATTAGAATGATGAGAGAAGCAAAGAATGTTAAGAAGTCTAAGTACGTCGTACGTCAACAAGGAGGTTGTTGGATCAAGTACGAACCTAGCCATCTTCCAGGACCACATAACATTCCTCCAATAAACTTTGAAGCAAATATGAATGTTCCAGCTAACAGACCCGAAGGAGATAACTGGTTCTGGCATCCAAACAAGGGTAGACCACATACAAGAGCTTAAAGAAAGACAAGATTGGATATTTTTGACAAATCACTACTAAGGGGGAGATTGTTAGAAATATAATTAGTAGTAGTTGATTTGTATACCTTATGTAACTTTGTACTTAGAATATAACATTGTTAATATGGAAGGGGGCATAGTGTAAATTGTGCTCTTGTATATAAACCCCCTTCCACATGCATTATGTAACCTTTTGACACTAAATACAATCCAATCTTTCACTGAATCTCTCTCTACTCTCTCTCTCTAAAACCGCCATTAAAACACACTTAATACACACTAAAAGCTCAAATTCTATTCTCTACAGTGATTATTGTATTCTAATGCTCGAGGCGTTTTGAAGATCATCGAACTATATGTTCAAATTGATTTATATCAACGGATGATTTTCATATATAGCGGTCGTGGAAACTTTGTTGAAGTATTGGATCATTGAAGCTGGTTATTTGTTGTTCAGTATTTGAAGATCGAATCTTATCCATATTCCAAGATGTAGAGATGAATTATCAGGTGATTCTTGCGGAGGAGTTGCATAGATAAAGATCTTTATATTGTGGCGGCGTATACAACTGAAGAGGAGATCTGATAAGAACGATTTCGAGTGATTGGTGGATTTGTGAAGATACAAGACAGAGTCAGACACTGCTAGTTGAGACAGGATTTATGCGACTACATTTTGTGATTCAGTTTGCAGAGTTTCTTATTTTTATGGGAGCTGATTGATTTGATGTTGATTGTTGGAAATTCTACTTCTCTATTATATGCCGGTTAAGCACGACATGCAAATAGATCCGAGTGGATGATTGCTTATGTTTAATTCGGAGGTGGTTACTGTTGAGGGGGAGAACTACAATGAGAGGTGTTGGGTTAGTTGGTTGTCATGAAGATACAGAGAGTTTACAGGTTGAAGATCAGAGTGAAGTTTCAGAAGATCGAGTTTCAACATAAGAAGACCCGATATCTTTAGTTACGGGGGAGGCTATTTGTTTAGACTTTCTATAACTAATATCGGATTTTGAAGAATTGATTGCACCGGCCAAGGGGGAGTTTGTTGGTGCACATAAAGTGCACATATTGTTGTCTGATGCAATAATTCTAAAAGGCTGAGAAATTCGTACATATATGATTTACGAACTTTAAGTTCGTAAGAACTAATAAGTTCGTACATATATGCCTTACGAACTTTAAGTTCGTAAGAACTAATAAGTTCGTAAGGCCCAGCCCAGTTTGTACGAATTTGACAGCCCAGCCCATTTATACCTATAAATATAGGACTTAGGTTTCAGATTTCAGTGATGATTTAATAGCTATGTAATTCGTCCATGGCCGGCTGAAGGATCGCGCAAACCTTCAGTCATAAGTCCACCATATTCATTATTGTTAGTCGTCTTGTTGATTGTGATTCGTAGTCTTCAAGATGTAATCATACGAATTCGTTTTGTATTGTAATCATATGACTAATGATAATGTTTATTATTTCTCCCATTGTAATTGTTTCTTATCTTTGTATTGTACAAGAACCCTAATAACTAATCTAGATGGATTTCGCACTTCTAGTTTAGGATAGATCATGATTTACGATCAACACACGTTCAGAACGTGTTTTCACAATAAATGAGTCTGAATCTCTTCTTTGGCATCGTAGAATGGGACATATCCACTTTCGAAAGATGAATGAACTTGTTAGTCTTGGATTAGTTGATGGTGTTCCAGTCAAGAAGTTTGGGATGGAAGATAAATGTGTACCGTGTTTGAAAGGAAAGCAACACAAGAATCCTCATAAACCAAAGGTGCACAACACTATATCCAAACCATTCGAACTACTTCATATGGATCTCTTTGGTCCTGTGAATGTAAGAAGCATTGGAGGGATGTTCTACTGTTTGGTGATCACTGATGATTACTCAAGGTACTCATGGGTATTTTTCTTGAAGACAAAGGACGAGACCGCAAACCGGTTTATGGATTTTGTTAGACAAGTTGAGAATGTCCATGAAGTTAAAGTTAAGAGAATCAGGAGTGACAATGGCACTGAGTTTAAGAATAATACTCTTACGGTTTTTTGCTTGACCAAGGGTATTCAACATCAATTTAGTGCACCGTATGAGCCACAGCAGAATGGAGTAGCTGAAAGGAAAAACAGGACATTGATAGAAACGGCTAGGACGATGCTTGCTGATTCAGGGCTTCCTGTTATTTTTTTTTTTTTTTTTTTTTTTTTTTTTTTTTTTTTTTTTTTTTTATTCAGGGCTTCCTGTTACTTTCTGGGGGGAGGCAGTGAATACAGCTTGTCACATTTTAAATCGGGTTTTAACAGTTAAACGGTTCAAGAAAACTTGTTATGAACTTTTGCACAACAAAAAGCCCAATTTGCAAAATGTTGAGCCGTTTGGTGTTCCTTGTACTTTTCTTAAAGTACTTTCTCAGGGAAAATTTGATTCTAAATCTGAGGAGGGTTTCTTTTTAGGTTATGTACCTAGTACACCAATTCGGCGAGTGTACAATCAGAAAACTGGCAAAGTAAATTTTGGTACAAATGTGGTCATTGTCAGTCATAAACCTGCTGTACACATTGGTCCTGCTAATGACTTCGATTATGATGGTGTCTTCACCTCTTTTCGTGGTTCTGTTTCTTTTACAGGTGTTCCGATTGTGGAAGATGTAGTTACTCTTCATGATCCACTTGAAGGTGGGCCGGTTCCTGTTCTTCTCCTGTTTCCTCACCATTCATTAAGCCTGCTTCTAATTCTGGAGAGTCAAGTGGGACCAAAGAGGCAGACTCTACTTTAGAGACTGCTCCTAAAGTTCTTACTGATCCTTTACATATACCTCTACCTGATGATCCTTTCTATGATACTGACGACACGGAAGGTGAAAATCAGGAGGAACCTAAAACTCCAGAGCATCATGTGCAGACTAACTTGGGAAATGATCTTACTCTAGACACGGTTTCTCAATCAAGAGTCAACAAGGATCATCCAGTAGAGCAAATCATTGGTGATGCTTCTGCCTCTGTTCGCACGCGAAATCAGAATAGGAAAAATTTGTCAAGTATGTTTGCTGAAGTTAAGGATTCTGGGGCAATTACTTGGTACTTGTATTTTTGCTTCATCTCTCAGGTTGAGCCTAAAAATGTTGGAATGGCTCTTAAAGATCCGTCATGGGTTGAGGCGATGCAAGAAGAATTGGCTCAGTTTCGGAAGCTTGATGTATGGAAGTTAGTTGACTTACCTCATGGTGAATCTCCTTTATCTACGCGATGGGTTTTTCGTTGTAAAAAGGATGACAAAGGTGTAGTCACTCGCAATAAGGCTCGGTTGGTGGTTAGAGGATTTGAGCAACAAGAAGGCTTTGATTACGATGAGACTTTTGCACCAGTAGCTAGACTAGAAGCCATTCGATTATTTCTGGCATTTGCTAGTTATCAACGTATAAAGGTGTATCAACTTGACGTAAAGAGTGCCTTTTTGTATGGAGAAATTAGAGAAGAAGTGTATGTAGATCAACCTCAGGGTTTGAGGATCCAGATTTCCCCAATAGAGTATATCGTCTTGATAAGGCTCTATATGGTTTACATCAGGCTCCTCGATCATGGTATGAAAAATTGTCTACACATCTGCATGAAAATGGTTTTACTTGAGGTTCTATTGACAGCACGTTGTTTATCAAATGGAAAGGAAGGACTACTTGCTTGTACAGGTTTACGTCGATGATATTATTTTTGGATCATCTGATAAGAATATGTGCAAGGAGTTTGAGCAGAGCATGAAGGCTAAGTTCGAAATGAGTGCTATGGGGGAATTAACTTTCTTCCTTGGACTACAGGTGGATCAAATGAAGGATGGGTTCTTTATTCATCAGAGCAAGTATGTTCAAGATCTTCTTACCAGGTTTCGAATGACCGATGCTAAAGATGCAATTACTCCCATTCAGACTAATCATGGGCTGTGTCCTGATAAGACTAATGATCCAGAGGTCGATGCAACTCAATATCGGGCTATCATTGGTTCCTTGATGTATCTGACGGCTTCACGTCCAGACATTACCTTTGCTGTTTGTATGTGTGCTAGATATCAGGCTAATCCGAAATAGTCACATATGAAAGCTGCGAAAAGGATTCTACGATATGTGAAGGCCAAGCCTCGTCTAGGGCTTTGGTATCCCATGCATGGTTCCTTTGAATTCAAAGCTTATACTGATTCGGATTATGGTGGCTGCAGTTCGGATAGGAAATCAACGTCAGGTGGATGTCAACTTTTAGGGGGGAGAATTATATCGTGGCAGTGCAAAAAGCAGACATCTGTTGCACAGTCTACCTGTGAAGCAGAATACATAGCTGCTGGTCAATGCTGTTCTCAGGTACTTTGGATACAGCAACAATTGCGCGACTATGGTATGGATATCTCAGACTCTCCCATTTGTATTGATAATAAGTCTGCCATAGATATTACTAAGAATCCGAAAAACTTTAAAGTCACCAAGCACATAGATATAAAGCATCACTTTTTGCGTGACTGTTTTGAGAAAAAGCTTATTCATTTAGAAAAGGTTGTTACTGATGATAACCTTGCTGATCTTTATACTAAAGCTTTTGATAGACCTCGTCATGAGTTGCTATATCAACTCAATGGTATGAAGAATGCCGAGTAGTTTCTCTCAAAGAACTTAAATTTTCTTTTCGTGTCTTAGTAGTTTAAGTCGTACATAGATAGAGTCAAAAATACAAAAAGAGTTGTCTTAGTATAAGTCTGTATATATCTAGTGTCAGAAAAATACAAAAACATCTGAAAAATAGAAAATCCAAAAATATTATAAATAAAGTAAGGTTACTGCACTACATGTTTAGACGTGACGATACTTTAGCTTTTAAGCCTGCTTAATTGTACTTTAAAAATGCTCAGTTCAGTGATACCATTATATGATGTATCGATAGGCACAAAGTACCAAGGTTTCCTTTTAATCTGAACTTAAAAGTATACAATGTTCTTATGGGAAACGTATTCAGATATATGGCTGAGAATGCTTGTTCTTAAAATAGACAAGTCCTTTAAATCTTATGAAAGATCTTGCATTGTCATTATGTATATTCGGTCTGTATAAAGAAGGTCTCGGGTACATATATGTGTATGTATTGCTTTTTGGATGTATATTTGTGACAAGATATACAAATATCAAATAAATCAGTTGAAAATATGAAGCTAATGTGGCCTTTGAGATTCGAACAAGTAAGTCCTTGGGGTGTCTTTGTATACCTAGCCTACCTAAAGTTTTACTTGGATAGGTTGTCAGAAAGTTCGCTACACGGGTCTCATAGAAAGTCACGGGTTTTCATAAGTGCTTTAAAGTAAAATTAATGTCACAAATATGCAAGTACTTGGCATTATGCAATGTTAAGTATATTTCCGTACGTGAGTCAAGTTAAGTCGCTTGCGCGTGAGGAATCACCGACCTGTCACCGCTGACTTGATTCTTAAAGACTTTCTCACTTTACTCACCAAATGTCTTAATCTTAGTGCTTGTTTCGATTATGAGAGTGTATCTGAATATGGGGCACATAAGTTCGCAAACTAAAATTGTGGCATGAGTAACTTACTAGGTTACATGGTGACTGTCCTTTGCTCAAGTAATACGAAAGTGCCACAAACCAAAAAGGAGACTGGAAGTACCGAGTGTTTAAGAGGACAAACATATTGGTAATCGTTTTGGATCACTGTTCATAACTAATAATAAGAGAATTATTTCTCGCTTGTAGGCTTATGTAAATGCTATTCTGATCTGATCAGCAGTACCTAGTCACATGTGAATAATGAATACATTTAGATAACTATTGTGTATAGTATAGTTTATTATTCTGTAATTTTTATTCTAATTTATTTTTCTATTTCATTGAGTCAAAATAAGTATTTTCATAAGTTCTTATTGCACGAGAGATTCTACTTAAATTCTGTTGAGTATATGTTTTCTTGAATTCATTCATTTGAATTCTTGATGAGGTTATGTGTTTAGTTCAAAAGAAGATTTTCTGATATGGACATTTATTTGTTTAAGTTTAGAAAATGATCTTTTAAATCTTATGTGACAAGTCAATGTTATTTGAATTCTCACAAGTTTCAGTGTTTACAAGTTATGAATTTAATTAATAACTTGGTGATTTTAGGGTTTGACAACGGAATGACCTTCCTTGATTTTTTATAAGAATCTTGAATATTTCGTAATTGTTAATCCTAATGTTGTGTGTTTTCACTTGAATTCTCTGCATTATTGTGCCTTTGCTCTTGTTGCGTTAATGAGTTTTTGGTAAGTGTGCAGTGTTCAGGTTAAGAAGATAGAGTTGGAGTGCTGATTTTTGTTGCAATACAGTGTTATTCATACTGATGATATCATGGAGATAAGATTTTTGGTGTGAAATGACAATATTGTGATGCAAATATGAGCACGTGAAGGAAGAATACATGAATCTGTTTTTTTTAGAGTATTTATTTACTTTACATTTCATGTATTTAGTGAAAATAATCAGTGTTGATACGTGTTTCTTTTGATTCTCGTACCTTAACTTATGACATGAATTCGGAAACTTTATAAAGTTCTTCATTGGATTTTTGGACTATTCATTGTTTGTTAGTTTTGTAGACGGCATCTTATATGGGACTTAAGTGTTTCAAGATGGTTTGCTGTCAAGCATCTCAATGATTAGAGAAATGCTCTCCGTATCATGGTCGTGGTTGGTAACGATGTTAATAGGTTCATTGATTATTTTCAGGTTTGTTGATGGTTGATTTTAGATCATGGGGTTTTGTTTTTATTCAAGATTGTAATGTTTGTAAAATACTTACATTATAATGATGATTTTAGATGGTGGTACTTTTTGGTACAAGGCATGAACAAGTTGCTTTTAACGAGTTGTTGCTATGTACAGGATTAGGTCAAAGGGGTCGCATTGTGGACAGTTTCGTGATGACGAATCTTGAAAAATTTTCTAAGTACAAACTTGTTCTTACGAAGATAGTGATTAACTTCGTTTTGACTTGTTCTTACGAAGATAGTGATTAACTTCGTTTGGAATTGTACTTCAGAAAAATTGAACTCATTTTGTTACAATCTAAATTCGTTTCATTAGGTTTTAAACGAAGATGACTTCTATCTTCGTTCCAATTGAGTTAACGAAGGTTAACTTCGTTCCTTTTATTTTCAACTGACCTTATACCCGACCCGTTTTGACCCATCTTTTACCCATCCATATATATATCCAAACTTAATTCGTTTTTCTCTTTTTCATTACCAAAATCATTAAAGAAAACGAATTTAAGTTGCTTAAACCCCAATATCTTCATCAATCAAATAACTTGATTTCAGTTGATTCTCAGTTTGTTGTTTCGAATTTTGTTGAAATAAGTGATTCAGGTATCTTAACTAGACTCGTCATTCACAATTCCACAATTCTTGATTCTTGCTTTTGTCCAATTTTTACATGAACTCATTCGGTTTTAATATATATTTTTATTCTAGGGTTTTAATTTCGTTTTTTAATTTTAATCCTTTGGATCCTTAATTCGTTTGTAAAATCGATATGGGTTATGTTTCTTTTAAGTGTTACAAATGTTTTTGTAATTGTTTTGGGCAAATCAAGTGTTCATCAATGTTTTAAGAATCAAATATTTGATTTTGAAACAAACTGTCATTCAGAATGGCTACGAACTTAGACTTCGTTTATCTCTACGAACTTAGGTTCTCAAACAGAGTTTACGAACTTAGACTTTTCTTTCAACTAACGAACTTAGGAGTTTTTGTGACAAACGAACTTAGTAATGCTTCTAAGCTATCTTCGTTCATTGTTACCAACGAACTTAACATCTATTTTCGTTTATTGTTATCAAACGAATTTAAAGTCTATCTTCGTTCATTCATAACTAACGAACTTAATGTCTATCTTCGTACATTCTTATCTTACGAACTTAAAGACTAATTTCGTACAGTTCCACCTTATGAGATTATTGATTAAGTTCATCTAAGACTGCTATTCATTTCTTGTGCTAATCCTATAATTGTTTTTCAATTATGATTTGTTTTTGCAGAAATGGCTCTTGCTCCACGACAGTTCTTTAAGAAGCACAATTTGGCCTTAAATCTGGATCCAGATCAGCATAATTCTGAACGCTATCATGAAATGTTTGATTTTATTGCTCGTTCTAGGCTTTCTTTTGCCTTCTGTGATTCACCTAGATTGGTTAGGCAGTATATTGATGATTTCTGGAGGACTGCTCATCAGGTCATGGTTGATGGTCGTAGCTTTGTTCGAGCAACTGTTGCAGGAATCACTTTTGATTTTAATGCTACGATGCTTCGTGAAATTCTACATTTGGGTGACGAATCAGACGACGCAGTAGATGTAGCTTATGATTTTGACCTTATTTGTAGGTGTTTTCAAAGAATGGGATATGTTGGTCAAATAAAGCTTCCTTTTGATAAGAGTGGATTTCAAGGACGTTGGAGATACCTTGCTTACGTGTTGTTAGTAAGTTTGAGCAATCGTAAGGCTGGATTTGATCAGCTTTCTGCTCAGATTTCTTCGCAGATGGTTGCTTTGGTCTATAATCGACCTTATCCGTTTTCAACATACTTCTTTCATGAGTTTATTGGTCAAATCAACGCCAAGGCGAAGAATAGGTTTCTATTATATCCTCGTTTTGTTATGGCGATAGTTAGACATTTCTGTCCGAACTTGGTATTTGATCAAGGTCCTCGCTATGTACCACATGCTTGGCCTTTACGTATTTTTGCTGATTTAGATGCCAATACTCGAAATGTGGCTGGTCTAAATAATCCACCTTTGTTTGGTCATTTGATTAATCCAAATTATCGATCTCGTTTTGAGAATGATATGTTAGTGGATGATGAAGACAATTCTGATCATGAGGATGAAGAGAGTTCAGATGATAGTTCGGATGGTGATTCTGATGATTCTGATAGTGGGAATGATGGTGATGATGATGTAGTTGAAGCAGACACAGATGAATATGATAGTGTCGCTGCTGATTCTGGTAATGAGCATCGAACTAAGATGGCTCATGATGTACCTGCTGCTTCAGGAAGTGATAATTCATATCACTTTTCTCGAGAAGATGTACCTGGTGCTTTATGCCGAGAGCGTCGGAGTAAGGCATGTCATTCTTCACCGGTTCTTTCTGAAACGAATCAATCCGTTCATGATGAACATGTTACTTAAGAAGAAGTGAATCCATTTCATGAAGGTACAAGTATTGTTGGACCAAAGAGGACACTGGATGCTACTCTCACTTATCGCAGAGCTAAGCGTGCAAGAATTTCTGAGGATACTTCAGTATCTGCAGCTGCTGCTGATATTCCTGCTGTCTCAACAGCACCAGTTCCTACTGTTGCTGGCAGTGTACCATTACGTCCACTTTTGCCTCCTGCCAGATCAATATTGCCCAGATTGCCTACTTTTCCTCCTATTCCTTCAGATTACTCCCTCGTTAGGCGAATAGATGTTCTTCAGACTCGTGTTGATACGTTAGAGTCTGATCTTACGAATGTTCGAGGTACTTTGACCTTTTTAATCAACTGGGTCAAGAATCAAGGGGGAGAAGTTCCTGAAGAAGTTTGCAGATTATCAGAAGTTCAGTCAAGACGTCAGAATGATGCTGATAATGCTGGTAATAGGAGTGATTCTCGCCCAGTTTCTGACAAAGGAAAAGGGGTTGAGACTCAGGGGGAGACAGGAAGAGATACTACCCAGACTGGTACTTCTGGTGCGGGTGGTTCAAGCGCTCCTCGAGAGGCTGAAGTTATTGAAGCACTTGATTCAGGTAATTCTTCGAAATCGGTTGATTATTTAAGTGATGATCAAGTTGAAGCTGAAACTGAGCGATTAAAGCGTGAAGTTAAGGCAAAATTTGGACATGACTGTAATACCGAAGAAAATGCTTTTCATTATGTATTTGATAACTTATTAGATAAACAGCAAGAAGCAGAAACTGAAAGAGGAAAAGAATTACAGATTCAAAGGCAAACAGCCTTGGAATCTGATTCTGATTCTGATTCAACTTATGATTTTGATAAAGATTGATAAAGTGTATATTAGGTTGCATGTAATAAGTTTACGACATGTGAATGTAATTTATCTTATTTCAATGCAATTATATTTCATCTTTATTATTATTATCATGATTATTCATTGTATTCCGGTGTTCATTTTGTGTAATCTTAATAGATGATACAGATGATACAGAATTACTCTTCGATGGTGATGAACTTGAGGAGGGTGAGCTTGTTCCTGAACTGGATATAAATATATTCAAGAAACCTTATGGGTTTGATGATGTTTGGGATTCAACTTCTGAAGACCCATCTTTGGAAGAAAGAAAAGAGTTGGAGATAAAGAGGAAAGAAGTTAAGGAAAGAATGCTTCAAACTTCAATTAGTAGCTCCGCTAAAGTTTTAAACTTTGTGGTATATGCTAGGATTGATGATGCATTGATTCCTTTTCACTGGGAAATCAATTTGACAAGACCTTTTAATCCAAATAATTATCTTGTACCTCTCAGAGAAGATGATCCACTACATGAGATTGATAGACTTGTGCCTGGTCAAAGAATCAATGATTATATAGTCACATGGGATACTATGAAACCCATCATGTATTGGACTCATATCTCAGATAAAGATGCTGCAAGATATAAGACAATAATCTGGAGTTGGTTTTATGATGAAGAACTGAAGCTGTTTGTTCTTAAAAGACCAGAAGGTTGTCAGTATCTAGCATGGCGTGAGAGACATTTCAGAAGTTTGTGTGAAGAAGACTTACATGAACTAGGAAATAACAGGATTATCAATCCAAGTAGTTATGGTCTTGCAGATGTGATTGGTAAGAATCTTCATGAAGATTTCAAGTTGAGATCAAATATGAAAGACTCTGAAAAACCAAAGTTTCATATAGAACCAAGACGAAAGAAGAAGGTGGTTAAGCCAGATAAAAGTGTTGAGTATATTCAACGTGATATCAAATGTATGATCAAAGTCCCTGCTAAGAAATGGGCACAAGATGTATTGGATAAAATGGATAATTGGGAGATTGATCGAAATTCTGGTGAAGCCAAGATGTATGCAGACTCAAAGAAGAAGATTTTGTTGAGAAGGATGTATGATCCAATGCAGTTGGTGAATTTCTCAAGAAATGATCAGAGAAAATTATACGATACTGAATGCTCATTTTTGCCATTTTGGAAGAATGAAGAAGATCGATATCGTAAGATTCTCCAAGTCTGCTTACATGAAAATATCCATGCGAATAGCAAACGATTGTTATTTGATGGATGATGAAGATTTTTGAAGACTGAAGAAATCGAAGATGCTGCTGTCAAGGGGGAGTTTGTTGATGCATGTTGATGTGACAACAACAACTTAGATTTGATTATGTCTTATTCATTTATATGTAATTGATAGATTATGGACTTCGTGTTTTAGTAATGATTGATTACATGTTTTGGTGTTATTTATATGTTTATATATGATGTTTGTATGTATATCATACAAGTACAAACATAATATATGTTAGGTTCCTTGTACATGAAGTACTTGGAAAATAACAAGGCATAGATGTTGATGGTAAGTTGTACTAACGAAGATGATCTTCGTTAGGAACGAACGAAGATAATCTTCGTTTGATGGGCTGGGCTGCTAAGTTCGTAAGAACAAAGCCCAGCAGGCCCAATATCGATCATAAACATATATAAACGATTGGAAACCCTAAATTGAGGGATCCAGTTCGTATTACAGACACCATAGGCGACTAAGTTCGTTTCTAAGCTATAGCAAACGAATATAGTTCACATAAGGCCGATTATATTGATATAATTAGCAATATACACGATAACTAATCAAACTAGTTATCTCGTGAGGATTCCGCACTCACGACATAACAATAGACGATCTCGAGAGCGATCCGTAGCTATCGAGGGACTCACACTGGTGCTGAAATCAAGTTGGCTGAAGATCATGAAGGCATGTCTAAGTTCGAGGTAAAGTTGACCAGGGAGGGTAACTTTACTGATGAGAGGAAAAGTACTTCAGTTCAAGCTTTTGGTTTGAGTGAACTGAAGGAAATTGCTTTAACGTTCAGGGGGAAGACAGATGTGTCGACTGATGTTAAAGGATTTCTGAAAAGGGTTGAAAAGGTGTTCAGAAGGAAGCAACAAATGGAAGCTGCTTTGGGCTTAAGATCACCAGATTCACTACCTTCCTCTCCTTCTCCAAAGAGAAAGGCTACTGAAGATGCTCCAGAAAGGACATCGAAAAGAAGGGCCTAACTCTTATTGTTTACTTATTGTAAATTATTGACTTATGAAAATTGTGTACTATTTATCAGTTGATGAATGTAATAATAGTTGCAATTTTTTTATTTTTTATAAGTAAATGACCAGATTTAGTCTAAGTTAGAACTTAAAAGATGAAACTGAAAACACTCATGATCTATAAAGTGTTTTCCAGTAACTTAGATTTTTTTTAGACTTAAATCGACCAAGTGTTTTCCAGGCATACAAATTTGTATATCTATAAACCTGAAAAATACATTTCTAAACAAATAAGGGGAATTTATAGGAGACCATCCACTGTTAAAACCTCCCAGGCACCCACCCCAAACCCCCCGACAACCCTCATACACTCCTTCCCAACAATTCACACGGCGAACTACCGTTACCCCAGCCGATCTTCTAAAACCGGCCACCCTCTTCATTCTCTAGGACTCACTCCCACCTCACCGCAACCCCACATACAAATTTGTATATCTATAAGCCTGAAAACACTTGCATTATTTCTAAACAAATAGGGGGAATTTGTTAGGTCCAGATTTAGTCCAGATTTACTGGACTCGCTCCAGACTCGACTACTGGAGCCTCACTGAAGATCTGACCAGAATCGTGTTCTACTGGACCTACTCCAGACTTGGAATCTGGAGTCCCTCTGAAGATTTGTCCAGAAATAATTGAAGATCAGTGAGCATATACTTGTATAGGAAATCTGGAGTATTCTCCAGATTAGCTCACTGGACTTCACCCCAGTCCAGATCAACTCTACTAAAGACATTCTGACTGAAGTCAAAGACTGAAGTCTGAAGAAAGAAGACTTAACAAATGGCGGAGTCCACTGGAAAGTCTTACCAGATCTGTTCACTGGAGGATTGTCAGTGTTCTAGATCCTACAAGTCTGAACACTGATATCAAGGATTGACTTTTGCCTTTACACACTTTCCAAAGAACAATCCACTTGTTCTTTACCAAAGAATATACGTGTGTTAAGGTGGTTGGATAATAGGATACACTTGCACTTGATGTGACTTTATCCTTATTCCTTATCCAATACATTTAATGTTCTTGTCGGATCATTAAATGTATGCAACCATATTTGTACGGCACAAAATTCACTGGTGAATTTTGTTGCCTATAAATACAAAGTCATTCCTTGACAAAAATACTTTTAAGCATTCATTTTGCATTTAAGTGAATTTGTCCAAATACTCTCGATCTTAAACATGGATACTTCACAACTTTAAGTATCTCGATCCTAAAGAGTTATTTGACAAATATAGATCATTTGTAACTCATAGGTTGTTAGGATATATACTTAATTGTATTATCTTGATTCCGCAACAACCTTGTATTTTATTTAAATATCATAAATAAAATACCCATGAAACAATACATAATGTTCCACTTTATTTGTTTATTGCTTTAAGTCTTGTATTACTTTATTTATATACTTGCATTTATATTTAAGTAATACTAGTCCTTTTCTAGTGATTATTAGACTTGTTGTATTTACACATTCCTAGTGACCATCTCGAACTTAAGGGACTCACAGTTAAGTCCCATCATACTCATTTTTATCTTGCTCTTGCTGATATTGGCTTGCAAATCGTTGTATGGAACCTTTAATTCTTCCCTTTTATGGTACAAATACTACCATCTATGACATATTGCCGACTAAACTCCTTTTTAACATTGCACCTACAACCTCTTCCATTTCTCTTTTATCCATACGCATTCCTCGTGATAGGATTTACACAATCCTTATGCTTTCAAATAATCACATCACCACCATCTTCAGAACACAAAACACCTCAAGTCCTTGTTGGTATGAAATCCTTCTTATGTCCATTTTGACCTAGATCTATGAAACTTCCAATTACTTTGCTTGCCAAAGCCTCATGTCCATTTTCAACTTTCTAAGCTAAGCTTCCTTTCAAATACACTAGCATATTGTTGTTAGGAATTGTGATGTATCATAACTTAGGTGAAACATCGGTTACTTCGTCTTTTTCTCAACCATTCGGTTCCCTCCATCTTCCTTTCGTTTTCTTATGGGTAACCATACTCCTTACCGTTTCGCCACTCAGATCCATATCTTACTAGAGTAATCATCATCTTGAATGACACGCACGCAGTCGCTAGTCCTTGAATTTAATTCAGGGTACTCGTCACATCACGTTGATACGGATCCTTTAATCCTAACTCATCACATATGCGTGTTATCCTTATCATGCTTCCGTTCAAACGTTTCATGACTAGCTCTTCCCGGAGTTTGTTGTAACACCCCAAGCCAAGGCTCAGAATATCACGGAAATCATATAGCACAAGGTGGGATTAATGTAGAACATGAACTAAATGCAAATAAAGGATTCAGTGAATCCATACGGTAAGATAAACAAGTATCAAAATACCTAAAGAGCATGTCATCATCAAAGGTTACAACAGAACATCATAAGATGGCTAACGGTTCTAAGTACAATGCAAAAGAAGGTAAATGGATCCTTGATCCATATAAGTCCAAGTCCGGGTTCAACAGCAAGCTAACAATCAAACTCCACGCTCTGGATTAACCTGGTTACCTGAAAAGTGTACTAAGCATAGTCAACACAAGGTTGGTGAGTTCGTAGTAATGGTCCACAAGGAACCATAGACAGAAATCATAAAGTACGAGTGGAGGCTAAACATGACTTACAGTGAGCCTCTAAGAAATACAATAATGTCCAACAACAAGATTACACAAGTACAAAAAGCGTGTAATAAGAAATGCATAAATGATATGAGTATCAATGCAATGCCATATGCGTAAGTAAGCCAAAATGCCTATCTTATGCATGATCTCCGGTCACCTATGCAACGATACTCGCTTGTCATCACCATGAACAAAGCGGCATCTCAAAAACATCGAGATATATATGTCTATATACTCGGGGTCAAGATCTATATCCAAAATGGGTGCATACATCTATACACCAGGATGTCGGCAATCCCCTGCCGAGGGCTCATCAGCAATGTATGCAATGCTTACAATCAATTGTAAATGCATCAATCATAAACCAACAATCAATATACGATGAACCTGAGCCAACAATCAATATTCGTCAAACATAAGCCAACGATCAATATTCAACAAACATAAGCCAACGATCAATATTCAACAAACATAAGCCAACGATCAATATTCAACAAACATAAGCCAACGATCAATATTCAACAAACATAAGCCACTAACCACAATTTAAACCAACTATACGTACATACACTTAAGAGGATTCTACTTTCTTCAAGTCCCAGATGCTTATATATAGGGTCACCCGCAGCCTTCCCACCACATCTAAAACCCAATGAAGGCATAACCGACTTCCATGTATGTACGTCTATCCTAATATTAATGAAATACTTAACAAACACATAAACCAAGTCAATCAAACGAAAAGAACCGTCACATCAATCCAACAATCAAGACAATCAATCAATCAATCAATAAATGCAAGTAAACACGCCAGGTTTACACTTTTCAGCCCGAATCTCAAGCGAGTAGGGAGATACGAAACTCACCTGATCGGCAAAGAAGTTAAGTTTGATATAAAGTCGCGTTACAGTCGTTCAATGATCACTTCCTGTCCAACACCTAAATATCAATCATATACATTCATATCAACTCACTTAAACACATATACGTAGTTATTAAATATTCGGCAAAACCCTAATTAGTTTCCCAAAGTGATTCCCGACCTTAAGTGACTTCTAAGACTATTATTCATTGTTAAATAAGTTAAGGAGTGAGTTAGATCGAAGCTCGATGCGTTACAAAGGTCCTGAAAGTCAAATTAGGTCAAACAAGAAAATCAGAAAATTACAACTGGCGTAAGCTACGCCCCTATGGGCCGTAACTTACGCCCCTACAATTTATACCTGGCGTAACTTACGCCCTCCAGGGCCGTAGGTTACGCCCCCTACTGGGCAACCCACGAACAGCAGCAGCAGAAATGCAGAAAATGAACCCAAAACCCTAATTTCTCAAAACCTAAGACCCTAAATCGACTCATAAGGCTATAGGACCCGTTTTGAAGTTACATTTGACCTTCTAACACCTAAATACACTTGCCCAAACCCGTATTTCCATCCATAACATCATCAAATTCTCCAAATCGATCAAACCCTAATTAAACCCTAATTGACCCAAACGTCATTTTAAGTCGATTTAGAACTTGTAAATGTACGAGATGACTACAAACGAGTAAACTAACATAAATAGAAGTAAATGGGATGAATTAGACTTACCAAAACTTCCTTTCCGAGCTAGAACCCAATTTATGGCAAAATGGGTAAAAATGCTAGAACTTCAACCTTTGATTCTTCAATAAGACGATAATGAGGTATAGATGACTATGATTCTAATGTTATATCAGTTCTAAACACCAAATCGATGAAAGATTAACTATATGATTCTAATGTTATATCAGTTCTAAACACCAAATCGATGAAAGAAGAAGAAGAAATGAAGATGGCTTTCCTTTGCTTTTACTTTAGAGAGAAAATGAGAAAGAGATATAGAAAGAAATGAGAGGAGGAAAAGAAAGATAAGGAGGGGAGAAATGGGTCAAGGGCTGATGGGTCGTGGACGACCCACGGGCTGACCCGTTTCTCTTTTCAAGCCAAAACACAATCATTAGACATTTAAACACCGATCAAAACACATTATCGACCCGAATATAACACATAGTCATTTAATTCACAAAACGACTCAAATACTTCCACATTGTCATTTAATCACCAAAACGACCCGAATACTTTATTAACTTATATTGTTAGTCATATTACACGTAAAGTCAACGGGTCAAAATTCACGGATGTTACATTATCCCCCCGTTGAAAGAATTTCGTCCCGAAATTCAACAAAACACTAATTACTAAATAATTGTAGATACTTTGACTTCATATGATCCTCTCGCTTCCTAGTGAACTCGGCTCCACGTCTAGCATTCCATCTAACCTTAACAATCGTGTAGCGCGTATTCTTGAGCTTCTTGACTTGACGGCCCAAGATCTCTACCGGCTTTTCAACCAATTTAAGCTTCAAATCCACTCTAATCTCGTCCATGGGCACATGATGCGTAGGGTCCGACAAACACTTGCGTAGGTTGCAAATATGAAACACATCATGTACACCGCTAAGCTCTTGCGGTAATTCCAATCGATAAGCAACTTTTCCAACCCTTTCAGGAATCTTGAAAGGACCAATATACCTCGGCCCGAGTTTGCCTCTCTTCACGAATCGGATGACGCCTTTCCACGGTGATACTTTCAAAAGTACGAAATCACCCACTTCAAACTCTAACGGTCTCCGCCTCACATCGGCATACTTCTTTCTGGCATAACT
The DNA here is from genome assembly GCA_034093135.1 of Erigeron breviscapus. NCBI lineage: Eukaryota > Viridiplantae > Streptophyta > Magnoliopsida > Asterales > Asteraceae > Erigeron > Erigeron breviscapus. Next base: position 181,489,744 of record CM067167.1, read on the forward strand.
TCTTTCGTAGCATACGAGCTAGTTGGGCTATTCTCTTAGCTTGAGAAGTTGTTCTTGTCATTCCAATTACTATTCCTGGCCCGCTACTTTGGTTTTCTTCGATTCTTGGCTCATCCAGTGGAGAGTAACATTTCTACTACCCAGTGCTTCGGTCAGTGACATTCGAATACTCGCGTAACACCCGTCATTGCACGAGATTTCCGTCAGGGTCATAAGCACATTCTCTTCACATGTGATCAGTCTCAAGTCGGTTTGCATACCCGTTACTCATTGGATGGCTCCCTGAATTGGAGTTAAGCGACTTTCTTTATCTGAAATGATAGAAATCGAATCTTCGTGCACCTAACCCATTTATTCTACATACTAATGTGCCAAGTTGTCAAATTTTACCGGTCTCGTCGTATCGTGATCATTTCTTGTCGTCGGCAACTTCATGGCGAAATCCATTACAAGTTATTTTCCTTCGAATCCCTCTCCCGGTCTTTCACTACGAGCTTTTTCGCATCTCAGAAGTTTATAAGGGTTTTGACTACGCGCGCGATGTTGGGAAGTTAAGCATATACGAAATTTAAGTTATCGAGATGGGACAAGCCCGGTAAGTCACCCGGAAAGGCCTCGGGAGACTCAAGATTAACAAAGACGACGTTAGTTTTCAGACTCTTGAGACGGTAGCTCTAAGGACGCCTGAGTTTGAAGACTTACACGGGACCCTAAGAATCCTACCGTTAGATATTTTTACACTAGTAACCCTACTACACAAATTTAGAACTGTCTTACCCGGTGGCATTCAGATTACACTCACTTTTTCGTCAAGAATCTTTATATCATAAAGCACAAGGTACGTGAAGAGTTTTGTCGTCTTTTAGAGTCGAGATAGATACACGGGATATTTGAACAAATTTAGTTAGTGAGTCGCTAAACATTCAAAATTGCAAACATATAATTCCAAAACACACGAACGAATGTAACTCAAAGGAGTAACGTTAGAATAAACGAGATTCATAGTCGGTTTCGATATCAAAGGAGTAACGTTGGAATGAACGAGATCATAGTCGGTTTCGATATCGAATAGTGCCGTAACATAACGACCATTAGGAGGAATGTACCTTAACCAACGTTTGGATCACTTTGGTCTCCATTGCCATTCTCTGCAAAAGCTCGGCTACGAGGTTGAACTTGATGGTCTTGCTGGCCACGGCTTTGGTTATAAACGACTATTTGTAGTTGATTGCGAGGAACCGCCACTTGGGCTTGTGGTTCAGTCCATCTAGGACAAGCATTTCTGTAGTGGTCGGGGCTACCACACACAAAACAAACACCTTGATGGCTCCGAGGGTGGTCAGCTTGGGGATAAATGGTTTGAAGAGGTGTTACATTCAATGGTGCCACTTTCGGTGCTCTACAACTCCTAGCTAAGTGTCCGCGCCGATTACAATTAAAGCAAGTCCCACATTGGTTAGTGGGAGAGTGATGGCGATTACACCTTTCACACAAGGGGTGAGGTCCCACTTCAGCTTGTTGTCCAACCCATTTCGGACAATTTTTCATGTAGTGTGCACGACTACCACATCCAAAACACTCGCCTCTTTGTTGATTACCTTGGGGAGGGACGACATGAATAAGAGTCACGTTCGTTGGGCCCGTTCTCGGGGCTCTACAATTCTTGGACGTGTGGCCAACTTGGTTGCAATTAAAACACGCCCTGCATTGAACGTTGGTGGGGTGGTGATTGTCACATCCTTCACATAACGGATGAGGTCCTACATAAGCTTTCTTCACCGGTCCCATCGCCACCCTGGATCTACTCTTATTATGACCATTGGGGTCAACCCTGCCCGCCTTCCTTGCCTCACTAGATTCTCCGATTTCTTTCCTTTTCGATGAGACTCTACTCGACACCTTCTCATCGCCCATAATTACTCTAGCTTCACGCATTTCACTGCTTCTTTGAAGGCTTGCCGTGACTTGGGCTACGATAGTAGGCACTACTAGAAAAACAGCTATTTATGACCCGCAATGCGCGTCATAAATGGCTCAGATGACGCACAAATGCGCGTCAAGGAAGGACGGGGTCATAAATTTTCATGACCCGCATTTGGGCGTCATCCGTCTATGACGCGCACTTATGACGCGCACTTATGACACGCATTTATGACCCTTTTTTATGACGTGCGTTTTTGCGCGTCATAACCTATTTTTTTTTTTTTTAAAATAATTTTTTTCAGTTCCTAATTTTCTATTAAATGAGAATTAAAAACCTGATAATACAAAATTAAAAACACAAATATCAAAATAACGCATTTCATATATATCAAAACAACGCGTTTAATTCAAATACAAACTCATTTACAATTCTAAAGTTAACCATTACACATCTAAATAACGTTATTTAGATGTGAAACAAACTGCACAAGACAAGTAACAGCTTAACAATTGGAAACACCCAAATTTATAACTTTAATACTCAAGCAGAACCTCGTGTATACCAAGCCTTTATTTAGATGTGAAACAAACTGCACAAGACAAGTAACAGCTTAACAATTGGAAACACCCAAATTTATAACTTTAATACTCAAGCAGAACCTCTTGTATACCAAGCCTCTGTGGTATAGCAAATTTTTTAGAACATATCCCATCCTAGCCTGCAAAATATAAATAACATGTATGATCATCTCACACTAAAACTTCCATTTCATATATAACAGTAGCAACTGCAACTCAAAGTATCACATAAGATTGTGCAAAATCTAAAGCTTCTGGCTGAAAGTGTTCTAGATCAATCCTACCTGTTCAAAACATACCCATTTTGAACTGCCCAATTGTCAACTCTAATACTGCATATATGGTACAATAGGAAAAACTTGATAAAAGTAAGACATGGGCCAAACAAGTAACATAATCTGCCACAAAAGGGCACTCAACATGAAATTCATGAGTTCATCAGAGGAGCATTTGTAGGCTGTAGCACCTAAAATGGCCAAGTGACACATAATTATGCATATTCACAATTCCAGTCTTTATACTAAGCTGTTCATTTTATCTTGGTGATAAATACGTAATGGCCAAGTGTATCTATCTATATCCTTCAGAGTCATATATAAGATGCAACTTCAGATTCCATACCTTATTATCTTGACCTTGAGCTGGTCTAGGGATTCGCTCAGCTTCAATGTCATACTTCAGAATTCTGAAGCACTCAAGTCGTTCCTCTAAGAAAAGGCCATATGTGCGCACCATTGGTTGTCCCATATATTGAATACAATAAAAATGAGATTAACGTGTAGTTAGCTAGTAACATAACATAGAATGGTTAGATAAACTGTATATACCTTTTACTACTACTACACACTGCTTGCATCGAATCTATCTATACACATAATAAATCAATCTAAATAAACTAAAAACAATATTAAAAACTGGAAAAAAAAAGAGAAGCAAAAATAACTAAAAATCATACCGTCCAGTTACGGGTCTTGGCTAATCTCCTAGCTAAAGCATGTAAACAATACTGCACATCGGCTCTCGGCCTAATTGCAGACGTATACGCCAATATCTCTATACACAAAACAAACCATCAAGCGAAATGGCCAAGTGTGCATCAACTTCCTAATTTCACAAACAAACCAACCCTAATTATTATTAATATTTAATTATCATAGATAGATATAGATAGATACAACATATAATACGAAATGGCCAAGTACAAAGTACAAAGTACAAACAACATACCTCCCCTTTGAGATTAGAAATCTTAAGTCTCTTCCGTGCACGAATTTCAGTCTCAATTTCACCTTTCACATCCTGATTATTATCATGAATCTTTGTGGGTGCTAAAAGGCCTCTTAACTGATGCATCATATGACAGTTCCATACATAAAGTAACTAATACCGAAAACATTGAACTATGACATATATTTTGCAGCACATAAAGAGTATCATAATAACCCGAATCATTATAAAATCGTACCGCATACCTCATCAACTTCTCGGTTCAACGAAACGACACATTGGTGCAGCATAGCCATCAGTCTTGTTTTCACGTGACCCTGAAACTCATCTCCGACAGCATTACAAAACAACCCATTGAAACCAGCCGGACGGTTTACTGAAAATAAATCTGGCCCGGATTCAACACTCCTAATTTCAATACAAATATCATCCTTAACATATCAAATTCATATAAAGCATACACAAATTACATTAAAACGGAAAACCCTAAGTAGTTATAGATACAGAAAAATTATAATATAAACCCTAAGATACAATATACGAGTATAATTATATATATATATATTATATATATAGAATATAATATATATATATATATAGAAAGAGGGAAAGGGCGGAAACCTTGAGAAAATGAATGATTCGTTTTAGAGTTTGTGATAAATTTGCATTTCCTGAAGATTCCTCAGCTCAGTGGAATGGAATTTTAGTGGTAACAGAAAACAATCCTATTTAGTTTTAAATAACATTGGATAATATGAACTAATATAAGATAAAATTATCAATGACATTTCGACAAACACCTTATGTGCTTCCAAAATTTGTTCTCCATTCACAATGAAAATACATACATCAAGTGAAATAGGTGGATTTATGATATAAAGAACTTAACCGGTAAAAAATAAAATCACAAATATGAAACAATTAATATAAAATATGGATCAATAGTTCTTTATGTTGAAGCATCTTTTTCCGATACTCGGTGGCGGCGGTACGGCGGCGTACCGCATCTTCGCCTTCATTACTCGCCATCGGAACATTGATTGATTGACTGATCTATTGATATATATAAGGAGAGAATAAGAATTGTTGTTCAAGAAGTTTACCTAAACACACCTTTTTTTCATATATACAAAAAACAAAAACCATATCAATTACTAATTAGTGATAATAAGAAGTATTCATTAGTAAATAGAGGGAGAGGAGTAAATACCTTGTGGTGGTCGGATTTGGTGGCCATGGTGGAGAGAATGAGGGAATGAGAAGCAGGTGAAGAGAATGAGAAAGGGGTAAAAGAAAGATAGGGTTATTCATTTGTTAAGTGAAAAGAGGGATATACTGAAAAGTTTGATTTTGGGGAAAATTTTGGGCGGCATATAATGAAAAGTTAAAAGTCCCAGGGGAGGGAAAAAATTGGAAACTTATATTTTAACATATTATGACCCATATGTAATGACGCGTCTGAAAACGCGTCATCCATTTACTCGTAATGACCCTTATTTTATGACTTCTCACTTTGCGCGTCATCTATTAGCGTGGGTCATAAAAAGCGGGTCAAGGATAGCCCTGTTTCTAGTAGTGAGTAATCTAAATATAATATATATATAAATTATATAATAATATATATAAATAGTAATATATATATATATATATATATATATATATATATATATATATATATATATATATATATATATATATATATATATATATATATATATATATATATATATATATATATATATATATATATATATATATATATATATATATATATATATATATATATATATATATATATATATATATATATATATATATATATATATATATATATATATATATATATATATATATATATATATATATATATATATATATATATATATATATATATATATATATATATATATATATATATATATATATATATATATATATATATATATATATATATATATATATATATATATATATATATATATATATATATATATATATATATATATATATATATATATATATATATATATATATATATATATATATATATATATATATATATATATATATATATATATATATATATATATATATATATATATATATATATATATATATATATATATATATATATATATATATATATATATATATATATATATATATATATATATATATATATATATATATATATATATATATATATATATATATATATATATATATATATATATATATATATATATATATATATATATATATATATATATATATATATATATATATATATATATATATATATATATATATATATATATATATATATATATATATATTATATGTATATATATATATATATATATATATATATATATATATATATATATAATAGAATACAATATATATATATATATAGAAAGAGGGAAAGGGCGGAAACCTTGAGAAAATGAATGATTCGTTTTAGAGTTTGTGATAAATTTGCATTTCCTGAAGATTCCTCAGCTCAGTGGAATGGAATTTTAGTGCGTAACAGAAAACAATCCTATTTAGTTTTAAATAACATTGGATAATATGAACTAATATAAGATAAACTTATCAATGACATTTCGACAAACACCTTATGTGCTTCCAAAATTTGTTCTCCATTCACAATGAAAATACATGCATCAAGTGAAATAGGTGGATTTATGATATAAAGAACTTAACCGGTAAAAAATAAAATCACAAATATGAAACAATTAATATAAAATATGGATCAATAGTTCTTTATGTTGAAGCATCTTTTTCCGATACTCGGTGGCGGCGGTACGGCGGCGTACCGCATCTTCGCCTTCATTACTCGCCATCGGAACATTGATTGATTGACTGATCTATTGATATATATAAGGAGAGAATAAGAATTGTTGTTCAAGAAGTTTACCTAAACACACCTTTTTTTCATATATACAAAAAACAAAAACCATATCAATTACTAATTAGTGATAATAAGAAGTATTCATTAGTAAATAGAGGGAGAGGAGCAAATACCTTGTGGTGGTCGGATTTGGTGGCCATGGTGGAGAGAATGAGGGAATGAGAAGCAGGTGAAGAGAATGAGAAAGGGGTAAAAGAAAGATAGGGTTATTCATTTGTTAAGTGAAAAGAGGGATATACTGAAAAGTTTGATTTTGGGGAAAATTTTGGGCGGCATATAATGAAAAGTTAAAAGTTCAAGGGAGGGAAAAAATTGGAAACTTATATTTTAACATATTATGACCCATATGTAATGACGCGTCTGAAAACGCGTCATCCATTTACTCGTAATGACCCTTATTTTATGACTTCTCACTTTGCGCGTCATCTATTAGCGTGGGTCATAAAAAGCGGGTCAAGGATAGCCCTGTTTCTAGTAGTGGGTATGGCGTTTACCACTGCTTGGGCAATCACGGTTGCTAAATCTGGCTCATCGCTATGGCTAGTCGCATTCCTTCTTGATCCCACCATTTTCTACAAGGTAAGTAACGCGTTGACCCGAAAGTTAGCCTCACAATGCTCACATTTTAGTCACACAAGTAGTTAATGCTCTCGTACCATATAACATACTCATTTCAAGTCATTACACTAAGGTAAGAGTGTTAGAATCCTATGAAATTGTTACTTATTATTTTATCATGTCAAGTTCATTACCATTGGTTATCTTTAATTCATGTAATCGTGTCAATACATCCTACCATAAAACTAACTTGCTAACTTCATTCATACAATCGCCCATCTGCTAATACATTTTACACGTGCATTACCAATTATCTCATAACCCGCATACAATCAAGTTTAACTATGCCTCATACGTTTTTAAGTTCACATACCATTAAGCAACATACCCCCCCCCCATTGTTCACCGATTACAATTTACATCGTTAGTGTTAAGATATCGACCGTTTATAATATATGAGAATTAGGATACTTATAACATTGACTCTCTCTAAAGGTGCATATCAACTCATTTATCACATTGTATCCTAACCGTTTATCAACACGTTTAAGTCAAATCATAACAAAAGCATTTACGACCTCAACTTGACCACTACGGGCCATACATACATACATACACATCACACATGCATAACATACATGTTACTAAATCATACTAGTCAACATGTCATTCCACTACTAAATCCAATAATAGTAGTAGTTCTAGAGTTTATGACCCGGGGGTTAGCTTCAAAGTTTCTCTCATGTTAGCCGCATTATTAGTTAGTGTTTTAACGCCGACACACTACACATGTTCAATGTCTTTTACTAAGGCCAACACATAAATATTCTCAATTAACTGTCATATATCATGTTATCATACCAACATACCATACGCGTTTCACATTACTACACTAAGGACAGCATATCAAAGTTCTCAAGTAATCGTTATCTATCATGTTCTCGTGCCAAGTTCACAACAATTGTCCACCGTCAAAACCAAATACTCGCATTAAACACATCTCATTACAAGCAGCTAAAACAAGTCAACTAACACGAGTGGTTTAAAGTATAATCCGAATTCGATATGCTCTCTAGTTATTGACCGGGTATGTATACAAGGTGTACCAATGGCTAACCCTCCACCCAATCAACTTCCATTAAGCATATCGGTTCCTTATTATACTCTAAGCCATGCATGCGCAATCCATGATGTTATTAACTTGTTATAATATTGGGTGACCATAAAAGAGTTGATCGGGTTCTTTTAGGGTTGCCACAATATTATACTAAGTTAATAACATAACTTCATTTTGCTCTAAATCATCCAACTAGCACCAATCAATAGTAACAATCCATATCAATGACACATTAACCACATTGTACTCAATCCACATTTATCACATTAAACTCAAGTCATCACATAAGTGGTTTTAACTACGAACTCACAATATACACTTTCTAGGGTTCACATAATTCACATTGCACACAATTTCCTAACCATGCATGCTATATGAAGAGTTTTAACTTAAGCCGTAGTCTAGGTCAAACCGCCTAATTCTCTACGACCACGCATGGGCCACCATTCTATAACACCTAAAGCCAAGGCTCAGAATATCAAGGAAATCATATAGCACAATGTGGGATTAATGTAGAACATGAACTAAATGCAAATAAAGGATTCAGTGAATCCATACGGTAAGATAAACAAGTATCAAAATACCTAAAGAGCATGTCATCATCAAAGGTTACAACAGAACATCATAAGATGGCTAACGGTTCTAAGTACAATGCAAAAGAAGGTAAATGGATCCTTGATCCATATAAGTCCAAGTCCGGGTTCAACAGCAAGCTAACAATCAAACTCCACGCTCTGGATTAACCTGGTTACCTGAAAAGTGTACTAAGCATAGTCAACACAAGGTTGGTGAGTTCGTAGTAATGGTCCACAAGGAACCATAGACAGAAATCATAAAGTACGAGTGGAGGCTAAACATGACTTACAGTGAGCCTCTAAGAAACACAATAATGTCCAACAACAAGATTACACAAGTACAAAAAGCGTGTAATAAGAAATGCATAAATGATATGAGTATCAATGCAATGCCATATGCGTAAGTAAGCCAAAATGCCTATCTTATGCGTGATCTCCGGTCACCTATGCAACGATACTCGCTTGTCATCACCATGAACAAAGCGGCATCTCAAAAACATCGAGATATATATGTCTATATACTCGGGGTCAAGATCTACATCCAAAATGGGTGTATACATCTATACACCAGGATGTCGGCAATCCCCTGCCGAGGGCTCATCAGCAATGTATGCAATGCTTACAATCAATTGTAAATGCATCAATCATAAACCAACAATCAATATACGATGATCTGAGCCAACAATCAATATTCGTCAAACATAAGCCAACAATCAATATTCGACAAACATAAGCCAACGATCAATATTCAACAAACATAAGCCAACGATCAATATTCAACAAACATAAGCCAACGATCAATATTCAACAAACATAAGCCACTAACCACAATTTAAACCAACTATACGTACATACACTTAAGAGGATTCTACTTTCTTCAAGTCCCAGATGCTTATATATAGGGTCACCGCAGCCTTCCCACCACATCTAAAACCCAATGAAGGCATAACCGACTTCCATGTATGTACGTCTATCCTAATATTAATGAAATACTTAACAAACACATAAACCAAGTCAATCAAACGAAAAGAACCGTCACATCAATCCAACAATCAAGACAATCAATCAATCAATCAATAAATGCAAGTAAACACGCCAGGTTTACACTTTTCAGCCCGACTCTCAAGCGAGTAGGGAGATACGAAACTCACCTGATCGGCAAAGAAGTTAAGTTTGATATAAAGTCGCGTTACAGTCGTTCAATGATCACTTCCTGTCCAACACCTAAATATCAATCATATACATTCATATCAACTCACTTAAACACATATACGTAGTTATTAAATATTCGGCAAAACCCTAATTAGTTTCCCAAAGTGATTCCCGACCTTAAGTGACTTCTAAGACTATTATTCATTGTTAAATAAGTTAAGGAGTGAGTTAGATCGAAGCTCGATGCGTTACAAAGGTCCTGAAAGTCAAATTAGGTCAAACAAGAAAATCAGAAAATTACAACTGGCGTAAGCTACGCCCCTATGGGCCGTAACTTACGCCCCTACAATTTATACCTGGCGTAACTTACGCCCTCCAGGGCCGTAGGTTACGCCCCCTACTGGGCAACCCACGAACAGCAGCAGCAGAATGCAGAAAATGAACCCAAAACCCTAATTTCTCAAAACCTAAGACCCTAAATCGACTCATAAGGCTATAGGACCCGTTTTGAAGTTACATTTGACCTTCTAACACCTAAATACACTTGCCCAAACCCGTATTTCCATCCATAACATCATCAAATTCTCCAAATCGATCAAACCCTAATTAAACCCTAATTGACCCAAAACGTCATTTTAAGTCGATTTAGAACTTGTAAATGTACGAGATGACTAGAAACGAGTAAACTAACATAAATAGAAGTAAATGGGATGAATTAGACTTACCAAAACTTCCTTTCCGAGCTAGAACCCGATTTATGGCAAAATGGGTAAAAATGCTAGAACTTCAACCTTTGATTCTTCAATAAGACGATAATGAGGTATAGATGACTATGATTCTAATGTTATATCAGTTCTAAACACCAAATCGATGAAAGAAGAAGAAGAAATGAAGATGGCTTCCTTTGCTTTTACTTTAGAGAGAAAATGAGAAAGAGATATAGAAAGAAATGAGAGGAGGAAAAGAAAGATAAGGAGGGGAGAAATGGGTCAAGGGCTGATGGGTCATGGACGACCCACGGGCTGACCCGTTTCTCTTTTCAAGCCAAAACACAATCATTAGACATTTAAACACCGATCAAAACACATTATCGACCCGAATATAACACATAGTCATTTAATTCACAAAACGACTCAAATACTTCCACATTGTCATTTAATCACCAAAACGACCCGAATACTTTATTAACTTATATTGTTAGTCATATTACACGTAAAGTCAACGGGTCAAAATTCACGGATGTTACATTTTAGTTGTTTGAAACTTAGTTCAGCGACCAACTTCCTTGATCGTTGTGGTAGTATGTGCCTTGACTTCTAGCTTCGTATTCCTTATTTGCTTTCACTACTAACTTAGCGATTCCATGTTGTCTTCCTTCTTTACTTGTATTGGACGTATACCTCTTTGGTTCAATGGTTCTTGGTGGTTCAGTAGGTGTTCACAATTCCTTTTACTCAAGTTCATCTTCTTTTAGCTCACCTCTCTACGGACCGTTGATCTTGGGGAGAAGGCCATCACAGCTTATCGTGCTTCCTCTACTTATCGACCATACTTCTCTTCTTTAGTAAAGCTATCCTCCATTGGGTGTTGAGCGTATGCTGCTTTCGCTTAGCTTAGTTGATATGCTCTACTAATAGCTTGTCTTTCGATAGAGGTTTTTCAATTGATTTTCAAAGAATAATGCGTGGAGCGCCATAAAGATGAATACATCTTGAACTACATCTCGTAGATGACGTCAATGCCTTCACTTTATCGTTTGGGTTAAATCACCTACCTTTACTCTACTTTCTACTTCATATCTCTTTCAATGACGCTAGTGAATAACTCTTCTTGAGAGATAAAGTGTAATCTTGCGTTTCATACTCCTTGTTCGAGTATCTTCCTTGTTGTGATTACCCCCTTAACATTTTTCCTCTAGAAAAATGTAAGGGATTTCCTGCTCTTCACTTCATCTCGCCTTCCTTGACGATCTTCAATTCGCCAAATTCCTTATTCCTTCGTGTAGCAAATCTCCATCTACACGGGCGTGTTGAAAAAGAAAAGGGATACCTCGATTAACATAGATAGGAAAGACCTTCAATTCTTTCTCCAAGTTAAGGCTTAGTATACTCTTCGATTAGGCTTCCTTGTATTTTGACTGACACACAACATATCTTCCACGTCCTGCGTTATGTACATGATCCAATAGCATCTTCTATGCCATATAGTTATCCCAAGTATTTCACTTATGGACAACTGATGTATGAACGTCTTTCGCATCCATTGATGTCGCAGCGAGAACAGGGTACTAGTTACTCGATTTCGCCATTGCGGAATGTTACGTAAGTGAGTTGTGTGTTGTTAGGTTACTAACCTTTGAAGAGAAACGGTGGTGACCATTACTTTGAATAATCAAGAATATCAAGGAATTAGAATTTGGTTTCGAATGAATGAAATAGGAAATACAAAAACAAAAGAATCCTTAAGGCTCGAATCAGACTCCTTGCGCGAGTTAAAGAAATCACTTCTATGTCTTTCGTTGCCCAAGGGACTCCCACTTTCAGTGATGTCAATATATGTCGCACCGACTTAGATAGTATGAATAACTGTTCGTGTATGCGTGTTAGAATAGAGGTATCGCACCAAATTTTGGAGCTACAATCCCCAGAATGTGTCGTCTAGATACATATATCGGAATGTGTTCTACCAGTGTTGTTGAATCGTAATTTAGCTTTAATACCACTCGCCCTTCATAAGTCTCCAACTTCATCCTATGTCTCCATATGTTTCGCACCATCCCAGATCGAATACAAGGGTTATACGAAGTATCTAAGAGGATAGAGTCACGTCATATCTTGGGGCTACAATTCTTAGAGTATATTGTCCAATGTTCGTGGGAAGATGCTCCACCGATGATATCGCGTTGTCGTATGTCCATATTGAATAGTGGTGTCATAAGAAATAGGATGTGGGATAATTTCAAAAGAGCACGAGTGAACGAATATTGGATTGGAGGGGTACTTAATAACAACTTCCATACTTAGAAAATATCTAATTTCATAATGAATTTCTCAGGGACATTCACTAGTTCTCAAGCGGTCAAATCTCAACACGCAATATTTATCTCAATAGCAAGGACTAACCACATTGTCATCATATCGTGCAATACTAGTTCTCAATAGTCAAATATTAGGGCACAATAACTATCTTGATACTAAGGCAAGACTATATAATCATTACATCATTCACGCGCTAGTCCTCAAATAGCTCAACCTTAGGGCGCAATAACTATCTCAATAGTAAGGCATGACTACACAATCATCGCAATATTCACACGCTAGTTTTCATATAGCTCAATCTTATGGGTGAAGGCTCTAATATCTCTATGGTTCATAAAATTTCCTATCAACTTGTCATGCTCATATTCTTTTTCAAATCAATCAAAAATAATCAACCTCATTACCCCATAATGTAAACAAGTATATCCCTAAATGATTTCATGCCTCATAGTAATCACATTATTTTAAAGTGCATATGCTACTTAAATTTTGTCATAAGTCATAAAGCTTTAACGCATGCATTTCTCACATAATTTCCACATTGCGCATTCCAAACTTTCACATTGACATTACAAGCTTTCACATTACACATTAACAACTTTCACATTGCACATTATAAACCTTTCACATTGCAATGAAATCATGGCCAAATCCACATGTTATAGCATATAATAGTATGTATCAACGAATATCTTCAATCTTAGATTCATTTCACTTCTATTGTGCATAAGGGGGAATCCTACTAGACTAGCTTAATCCTTAAATATAGCAAGTCTCGAATCATTATATATACTTAGGTGAATGTCTAAATGCAACACGTATGCTCATAAAAACGGATTTAATAAAGATCTTTTTTTTTTTGAAACGGAATCCTTTTGAACATAAGTCCAAGTGGCCGTTTGAATTTTACATGGTCCTCTCATAATTAAACATAGATTCATGACTCTATGTTTAATTAGGGTCCTACCATGTAAAGCTCAAACTAGTCCGCTTAACCTCATGCTCGACTCGACTATAAAAATTGTTTTGAAAAGTGGCTATAGTTTTGAAATTCCCGGAGGAACTCCAATGTTCTCTATAACCTTAGGCTCTGATACCATTTTCTGTAACACCCCAACTAAGGCGGAACAATGAGATGTACAGAAAGTCGAGTATTCCAAACAAAGGATAATAGATAAACATTCACCATAGCTTTAATTGATAAAAGGATTTACAAATGTACAAGCATGTGAACTAATCCCCAAGTACAATGCGTCCACCGTACTTGGATATTAAGTCCACGAGACAAATAACAATTACATGAAACGGTATACTACAATGATCAGGGCGGATTCCATTGCCCATCACAAGGTTTGATCTTTGACTCCAAAGTGCAATGCAAACAATCATGATGCATATAATTCCTCAAAGCTTATGCTAAATCCTGAAAAGCATGAAGAAAAAGTGTCAACTATGAAAACGTAGTTGGTGAGTGCATAGGTTTTCAAGTAAACCTCGTTACATATCCATTTCAAAACTTAGAAAACACATATCAATATACCCAAACCACATAACCGACGAATTTCCCATATCAAACTATCAAGTTTTCCAAATACCATAATGTTATTTCAACTGTTGAGAATCCATGGTAACTATAAAGCTCTCACTTTTCAAAATCATCATGAGAGGAAAATATATCAAACGATTAATCATATATCACACCCAAACCGTATGTTCAATCAATAATAACCAACCATCCATAATATTAACAACACTTGGTCGAAGGCATAAATTGATGAGTTTGGCTTGAGCCACTACTAAGACCATTTTACGTCAAAATAATAATTGATAATATGTCCCGGAGAAATGATAATAGAAGCACATGTTGTCAATCACGTGCAATAATAATAATAAATGGGTCGTGCCATGGAGACGACCAATAATATATATAAAGTAGATTAGAGCACCCCTAGGCAGACCGGAGATGAGGGCGGCCACTTAGGCGGCCACTCAACCCGCTACCATCTTGGTGAGTGAGGGGACGAATCCTAGTTGCGCAACCCTCTAACTACAGGCCTCAATGAGTTAATAGTAGTGTATAGGGGACCACCGTTTGACAGTACTCAAGCTCATCATATAACATATAACACGTTGAACATACAATGTAATTCCCATATCATAATCATTCTTTCAATATAGCATTTTCATAAAGAAAGTCATTTTAGTTAATCATGCTTTTCACCCCGTAAGTAAAACACATAAAAGAGTTTGAAAGGGGGCTATGACTCACATGATTAGAGAGTGTTACTTCTTGGCAATGCGAGAGTTTCTCCTAGTTGTGTTCCTCACCAAGCAAGCCTAAACCATAGTATATATATGCACGACATAAGTTCGTGTGGCATGAACTAGTAAGCTAGATCATGAGATGTGTACTAGTAGACTTGCCCATCTTTGATTGTGTTAGAAATCCAAAAATAGTGATAAATTGTAATCTAGATTAGAAGAATTTCTTGTTGTTAAGACATAGATAAATGATCACTAAGGATGAGGGGCTAATTGTGACAATTAGCATAATTGTGTAATTAGACTATAAATAGCCCTCTCATACCTTAGAGATCATAACTTACACACAACACTTGTATAATTCTTTCACAACTTTAATACCAGATTTACACACAATTCTCTCTAAAAACACACACAAACACCAAGAACATACACTATTCAAACCGCCATTGATGGATTGAATTCAGTAGTAAAAATCGTGTTATAACAAGTGGTATCAGAGAATAACATCGATCTGATGACGATCCATACCTGAATTCAATCACAAATTCATCAAAATCAAATTTATTTACAATTTCTGTTCGTATTTTTCACCTACTGGTTCATCAAAATTCACACTTCAAATCACATAAAATCACAGTTATTTGTTCACCAATAGATTCGTGGTTATTGATAACATAATCCTGTCAAGTTTCAAGTTCCAATTCAATCTAAATCTCGAGATTGAATTTTGAGTTTTTGGCGCGAATTTTGAGGGATTTGAATCTGTTGTGTTTTGTGTTGAATTTTGTTCGTAAACTTGTTGCGGACATGAATTCAATCAGTTTGCCAGTGATTTCGTGATCTAACTCCCAGTAATTCAAAAGATATTGAAGTTTTTTAAAGTTGTTAATGGAGTTTTTCTGGAAAACTGATAAAATGAAGAAGATGACACCAAAACGATCTTCACTAGGACGATCTTCCTAAGATCGTCTTAGTCGTTCAAAGCTCGTTTTTCATTCTTGTGCTTTGTGGCTTGTTGGACGATCCTCACAAGATCGTTTTAGACAAGAGTGTGTTGTGTAGTGTTTGTTTCTGGCTAATTAATCCGAAAGGATTGGTTTGGTCAATTCAAATACTTATAAGTTTTGAGAAAGAAAACAAGACGATCTTCACCAAGATCGTTTCATTTCTTCGAAACCTAAGACGATCTTCACCAAGATCGTTTCATTTCTTTGAAACCTAAGACGATCTTCACCAAGATCGTTTCATACCTTCGAACCCCAAGATTGTCTCATTTCCTCTGAACTTAAGACGATCTTCAACCAAGATCGTCCCAGTTCCTTGAATCATTTCAATCCAAAATCACTTTAATACAAGACCGTTTCATTTCAAGATCGTTTCAATTTCAAGACTTAACCAAATTTCATCAAAATACCAAGACGATCTTACCAAGGACGATCTTCTCAATATCGTTTCATTTTCTGTTCTTTTCAAGATCGTTTCATTTCCGGTTATTCTCAAGATCGTTTCACTTTCTGTTATTCTCAAGATCGTTTCATTTCTGTTATTCTCAAGATCGTTTCATTTCTTGTTCTTCTCAAGATCGTTTCATTTTCTGTTCTTAATTCAATTCAATTTTTCAAATCAAATCAATTTCAAAATGACTTCTCGTGAAGCATTGGCATTGGGTTCAGATACTAGACCTCCAGTTCTCTACCGTGGTTCCTATGGACTATGGAAGAAAAGATTTATGGACTATGTGGAAAGTCAAACAAATGGTCATATGATGAAAGATTCCATCCTTAATGGACTTGCTGTTCATCGCCATCCCACTACTGATGCAATTATTCTAACTCCTGATCTTTTGAATGCTGAACAAAAAGATCGAACAGCTGCAGATAACAGAGCTAGGTCATGCCTATACAAAGCTCTACCGGATGAAATCTATGGCTCTGTTGATTCTTATGATACGGCCAAGGAGATATGGGATGAGGTGGCTAGACAGATGGAAGGAGCTGACATGACTTCGACGATAAGATTGACCAATATTTTGACTGAGTTTGACAACTTCGCCAAATTGCCTAATGAATCTCTTGAAGCTGTCTACTACAGATTTTGCAATGTCATAAATGAACTGAGGAAGAACAATGTCAAGAAAACAGAGATTGAGTTAAACATCAAATTCATCAAAGCTCTTGGTCCAGAATGGGAAGATTTTGGAACACAGATCAAGCAACATCAAAATCTGACAAGTTCACCATTCATACTCTTTATGAATCTTTCAAACTCAATGAAAACCAAGTACTAAACAAAGCTTCATCGAACAAAATGCCAGAAGTTGTATCTTCTGATCCTTTGGCATTGATAGTTGAGAAGAAGATTTCTGAAGCTCTTAAGAGGCAAATGGTAGTTGTTTCTTCATCTGATGAGGAGGGAGATGATCTGATGGCTACAAGAGATGGTGTTTCAGATGAACTATATCAAGCTCTTGCCGCGGTTACAAAGCATTTCAAGAGGAAATTTTACAAAGCGAGGCCAACAAACAACAATCTCCGCACTTCTTCTACAAGTGCATTTCCCAAGAAGGAACACTATCATCCTAAGAGTAATGAGCAAGGTGAAGCTAATGGATCAAGGTATGGTGAAAAGAAGGAAATTTATGAGAAACAAGTTGTTGAGAAGGGTAAGGGATCAGACAAAAAGTGCTACAATTGTGGTATTCCTGGACATTTTGCTGTTGATTGCAAACAACCTCGAAAGCGGAACTATGAGTATTACAAGCAGAAGATGCTGTTAGCCAAACAAGTTGAAGCGGACATGCATTGCTCGCTGAAGATTACAAATGGCTGTTACTCACAGATGATGAAGATCAAGATCTCTCTGCTAATGTTTGCTATATGGCAAGGTTGGCCAAGAACAAAGTCTTTGACGAAGAAAGCACTGATGATGAATACCCAGATGATGAGGTAAATCTCGACTCTACTTTTTCTTTGATTAAGGACAAAGAGTCATGTAGATTAGCTTTATCAGATTTAACAACTCATATCAATTCTTTAACCAACAAAAACAAAAAGTTGAAAAATAGCATTTCATTTTCTAAAAGTGAATTTTCAAAACTTCTTGAAGAGCATTCAAAATTACTTTTTGAACATGATGCTATTAAACAAGATTTTCAAGCTTACAAAGATAAGATGTTGGTTAAAGAATGTGAGTTGAATGTCTCTCATGATTCTAAGTTATTACAAAAATGTCAAAATCTAGGAAAGACCATTCATGATCTTGAAAAAGCCAATCAAGATCTTGAAATTCAAAAGACCAATGAATGGCTTCGGGCAAATGCAAGACAAATGGATGTTGATATTCTCAATAAAAAGCTTCAAGAAGCTAAACCAAACAATGTTGAATTCGAAAGGAAGATTTCTGATTTAAATCATAATTGTTTTCTAAAAGGCATTGAGATTGAGAATCTTGAAAACAAGTTGAGGAATTTAAAAAGAATATACTTTTCTATCAAGAAAAGTTATATAAAGTTGAACAAAATCCTCTCTTGAATTTCACTGCTTATTTCAACAAGTCAAAAATTGACAAAACAGAACTTCTTCTCGGGTTAGGATTTGAGAATATCACACCATTGCAAAAAGCCAAAGAGGAAATTGAACCCTTGTATGATGAAAAATTCCTACGACTTGGTATGATACAACAATTTATTCGTCCATTGGATGACGAATTTGAGACTGATGAAGTTGAGAGAATTCCAAAACAAGAATTTTTGGTTAATTATGATGCAATAAATGATTCATACAAAACAAAAGAATCTTCAATTTTCAAATAGAAGGTTTACAACAAAAGGTGGAATCTCAACAAAAAGTTATTGATCATCTCAAGTCTCAAAGTCCGAATTCAGAGGATAAATGTATTGTTGTTGATACTAAAAAAGTTTGTGAGAATGCTTCTACTCAAACTGACCAAAGTGCTTTAGTAGAAAATTCTACCCAAACTACTTGTGATTCATCCACCAATACCTCTACTCAGACCTTGACTGATTTTCTTGAATGTACTTGTCAAAATAATGCTACATTTATAGCTGATGATTATGTGCAATCTGATTTATCTAATGAAGAACTTGCACATAGTTTAGTTTTGATATGGTACTTCTATAGGTTTTTCACATACAACACTGTTGATGAGTTAGTTGTTCACCCTAAGCCTAGTGCTAGTATAGGTGTTGATACTTCTACTCAAATTTCTTGTGAAACCAAGATTCCTGATTTTTCAACACTTTCAAATGAATCTGAAACTAATCAATCTCCATTGAAATTTTCTTTTTCCAAAGATTTCACAAAGAATGATTTTGATAAATTCATGGAGGGAGAATATGTTTTTAATTCAGAAACTGAGAAAAAGATTGAATCTACCAAAATCAAAGTTGAAACAAAAGTGGAATCTCAAAAACCATTGTCCAAGGCTCCAACTTCATATTACTCAAAGAAACGAGTTAAGACCAAACTCGTCAAGACTGAACCAAAGACCATTAAGTTAGAAACCTTTGTTGCTACCCCAGTGAAACATGTCAAAGAGGAACAAGTTGAGACCCCACACAAGACAAAGTACACCAAAGTGAAACTTCCGAAAGACTACTCTACTGCTTCTTAATCTAGCTCTCAAACTAGTTTTATACCTAAGGTGTCTAAGTATAGCTCAGTTTCGCTAACTAAGGATGCATCAAATGGTACAACTAGATATAGGGATAGATATGGATGGTTTTCTCATGATAAACCAAAGAAGCAAGAAGTTTCCTCACCTCCAAAAGATTCCAAAAAGATGAAAGTGTTTAAAACTTCTAGTTCTAATCTTCTAAATTTCAATTCAACAGGTGGAAAGAGCATAACTAGTGGTACTAGATGGGTTGCTAATACTTTAGTACCTAAGTTCACTAGTAACCAAAAGGATGTTGAGAAAAAGAAGAAAAGAAAGAGGAGAAAGAATGTTAATAGAAGGAAGGGTGTTCATGATAATCAAAACAATTTTTCTTTGTCAAATAATGTTGAAAATGCCAAGGCAAGACCTTGTGAGCTTGTAAACAATCTTAATTCTAGTACTTGTGTATCTGATGTTGATGCTTGTAGACATGTTACCTTTAATTCTCATGTGAATGTTCGTACTTTTTATTCAAATGTGTTTGTTGATAATGTGCTTGTTAATGCTTATGTTGATTCAAAAACATGTTTGAATGCATATCCTAAGTTATATACCCTGCCTGTTTTAACTAACCATAAAGGACCCGTCTTCAAGTGGGTACCTAAAAACGGTTAAATTTCCTTGATTGCAGGAAATAACCATCTGTGTTTGGATACTCGATTCCGGGTGTTCGAAGCACATGACTGGAAATAAATCTTTGCTCAAGAATTTTGTTGAAAGATTCATGGGAACAGTTCGCTTTGGAAACAACAATTTCGCTCCTATCTTAGGTTATGGAGACATTGAAAGAAATGGAATTATCATCAAGAAAGTTCACTATGTTGAAGGATTAAGTCATAACTTGTTCAGTGTTGGACAATTCTGTGACAACAATCTTCAAGTTCTGTTTCGAAAATCTCTTTGCAAAGTCCAAACTCTAGATGGAGTTGATATTCTTTGTGGTGATCGTGATGATAATCTTTTTACCGTCAATCTTGATGATAACCAACCAACCGATAATATTTGTCTCATTTCAAAGGCTACTTCAAAGAATTCTTGGTTATGGCATAGAAGGCTTTCTCATCTGAATTTCCAAACCATCAATACTTTGGTCAACAAGCATCTTGTTGAAGGCTTACCTGACTATAAGTATGAAAGTGAGTATGTTTGTCCTTCTTGTGCTGTTGGGAAGATTAAGAGAACTTCTCATAAACCGAAGAAATCTCCAAATTCTTTAGCACCTCTTCATTTGCTTCACACGGATCTTTGTGGGCCGATGAAAGTTCAAAGCCGAAATGGGAAGAAATACATCTTGGTTATTGTTGATGATTATTCAAGATATACTTGGGTCAAGTTCCTTGCATCCAAAGATGAAACAACTCAGATGTTGATAGATTTCATCACTAATACTCAAGTAAATCTTCAACTTCCAGTTCGTTACATCCGTTCGGATAACGGAACTGAGTTCAAGAATGCTGTTTTTGATGAATTCTGCAAATCCAAAGGTATTACTCATCAATTCTCAGCAGTTCGCACCCCACAACAAAACGGTGTTGTTGAAAGGAGAAATCGATCGCTGGTGGAAGCAGCAAGGACAATGCTTGCTTATTCCAAATTGCCATCCAATATGTGGCTGAAGCTGTTGACACTGCTTGTCACACTCAGAATCGGTCCATTATCAATCAGCGTTTCGAAAAGACTCCTTATGAGGTTGTTAACAAACGCAAACCCAACATTAACTACTTTCATATATTTGGGTGTGTTTGTTACACTTTGAATGATCGGGAGAATCTTGGAAAGTTCGAGAAGAAAGGTGATGAAGGATATTTTGTTGGTTATTCCAAAACATCAATTGCCTACCGAATCTACAATCGCCGAACAAACACAATTCAAGAAACAATGAATGTTTGGTTTGATGAGATGTCAGGCATGATTTTTGAGCAAGAAAGTTTGCTACCAACAAGTAATGATCCAAATACTTCAAGTACTCCTACAAGGAATTCTACCTTAGCTTCTAAATTCAAGAAGTTTCCAACTCCTACAAGTGATGAATTAGATATTCTTTTTGAAGAATTCTATAATTCAAAACCGATTCATGATCAAGAACCTCAAGTCATCGTTAAACCAATTCAAACCAATGAACCTCTTCATAACAACGATCCAGTTCCTGACAATATTCATGAATCTTCATCAAGATCTTCAGAGCAAGAATCCTCTTCTACTGATACTCCTCCACCATCCTCTCAGGATAATACTTCTCAAGTGAATGTTCAAGAACAACCTTCTCGATTAACTCAGACATCAAATCCATTGAACACTCCAAATGTGTATGTACCACTTGACTTTGATCATCCAGCTTATGAGGAAAGAATTACACCAAGTTATGATACCATCTCTCAACAAAACTCAAGCTTTAATGATGATGATGTTGATCTTCAGCAACAAGATCTTCTTCCTCATGATCACAAGTGGACACGTATGCAGAAATACCATCCTACTGAACAAATTATTGGAGATCCACAAGCAGGAGTAACTACTCGTACTTCAGTAAATGAGTGTCTTGTTGCACTTTCTCTTAGCAATATCGAACCCAAAACAGTATCTGAAGCTCTTCAGATCTAGAGTGGGTTAAGGCAATGCAAGATGAACTCGCACAATTTGAAAGACTGAAGGTATGGAGATTAGTTCCAAATCCTAGAAAAGATGATCCAATCGGAACAAAGTGGATATTCAAAAACAAAAAGGATGAGAATGGAGTGGTAGTAAGGAATAAAGCTTGACTTGTTGCAAAGGGTTATTGCCAACAACCTGGTGTTGACTTCGACGAAACTTTTGCTCCAGTAGCAAGAATGGAGGCCATTCGAATATTCTTAGCTTATGCCGCATTCCGAAACTTTACTGTGTTTCAAATATATGTTGATGACATTATCTTTGGGTCGACCAGTCAAACATTTTGCCGAAACTTTTCATCTCTTATGGTTAATCATTTTGAAATGAGCATGATTGGGGAAATGAATTACTTTTTGGGTCTTCAAATCAAACAATTACCAACTGGTATTTTTATATCACAAGGTAAATACATAAATGACATGTTGAAAAAGTTTGATATGACTTCATGTTCTTCAATTTCTACCCCAATGACTGCTCGAACAAACATAAATGCTGATACTAATGGGAAACCATTTGACCAAAAGAGATATCGAAGAATGATTGGTTCATTGTTGTACCTAACAGCATCTCGCCCAGATATAATGTTTGCAACATGTATGTGTGCTAGATACCAAGCTGCTCCAACTGATTTACATTATCAAGCTGTGAAACGAATCTTTCGTTATCTGAAGGGTACACCCGATTTAGGTCTCTGGTATCCAAGGGATACTGGATTCAATCTAACTGCATATTCAAATGCAGATCATGCTGGTTGTAAACTTGATCGCAAGAGCACTTCCGGTACTCTACAATTTTTAGGTGATAAAATTGTGAGTTGGTCTTCCAAGAAACAGAATTGTGTATCACTGTCAACGGCTGAAGCTGAATATGTGGCTGCGGCTAGTTGTTGTGCTCAGGTTTTATGGATGAAGACTCAACTAACTGATTATGGTCTGAAATATGATCATATCCCTATCTATTGTGATTCTCAGAGTGCCATTGCCATTGCAGTCAACTCAGTAAACCACTCTCGATCAAAGCATATTGACGTTAGATATCATTTTCTCAAAGATCATATTGAGAAAGGTGACATCGAGCTCTACTTTGTGGGAACTGACTTTCAACTTGCAGATTTGTTCACAAAACCATTAGATGAAAAGAGGTTTAACTTTCTTATCTCCAAGCTAGGTATGTTAAATCTTAAACCTTAACTCTTTTTCCATTTGAAGGAATTCTTGACACATTCCAGAAAAACAAAATACAAAATTTGAAAAGAGAAAATCAAATAAAAATTGCAAATTTTCAAAAATAAACAAAAAGTATTTATTTCAGTGGCTTGCATATACTATGTGTGCAACCCGTTCTTAAATGATATATTTATTTTATAGTGTTTTTACATTCTAAGATATTGTTATTATACATATAGATTGATATAAGATAACAAGGAATCGAACGCCTTTGTGTACTTCCAAGTGTTCTTATATGAATATGTATGTGTAATTACAATCAAATTTTTTTCAAATAAAGTTTTCAAACTCTCAATTGTTGATATGAGAAGCGAAGGATCGAACGCCTTTGTGTACTCCCTTGTTGTCTCATCTTGAACAATTGATTGGATTTTCATTTGCTTAAATGTTTTAATTGCCTCCAACTTGTTGTTGTAAGATGCGAAGGATCGAACGCCTTTGTGTACTCCCTAGCTGTCTTACTCTCAACATTGTTGTTGAAGCAAAACTTTGTGTTTCTCAAATAAAAATCTTGTTCACAATAGACTCTCAAATTTTCCGAAAATATCAAAACAAAGATTTTACTCATTTTGATCTCACAAAACCAATTTTTGCTCCACCTTTCTATGAAAATTTTTTTTGATCTATTCTTGCATAGATTAAGGAGGAGTTTGTGATTTCAACAACCTTCAACACTTCGAATGTGTTTCAAAAAAATTTTTATATACACACATTTGATGTTTTTCCAATTATTTTTAATCAAAAGAAGTTCGGTGATTAGTTTGCACATGAGCGATAGGTATTTCTCAAAATTTACTCCATGAATTTCATCATCGCCGATGAGTTCTAACCCCGGAGTATTCACTTCTTCCATTAGATAGTGAGGGTATTTTGAGTGATGTTGTTTTCGTGCAAATAGATTGGAGGGAGTAAAGTCGAAAAGTGAGAGGTTAAGGTGATATGATGTGAGAAAGAGCTAAAAGAAACAACAGTCCTCCCCAAAATTCTCCAAAAGCCGGGTAAACACGTTTCTATCGGATGTCATTTGTTGATATCTCGATATTGAAGAAGTCTTCATGGACCCAGTGAAGCGATGCACATCTTTTCCTAACCACTCAAGTATTTCTTAACAAATACTTGTTTCATTTCTCACGGAGATTTTCACATTTCTATTGACTCTTCATTTGGAAGATGTTGATATTGAAAAAGGGCGACATTCTGCTCCAGTCCCCGACTTCATTTGCTCACGCTGTGTCTAGAGCTATCTTGTTTGGTCATTAATTTGATCATTATTCATTTTTTATATAGGACACATTCGAGTCATATCTTTGTGATATTATTGCTTATCTTTGTGATATAGCCGGAACATTCGTAGTGATATCTCAATTGATATTCCACGATGATCGAATGGAAATCCTACCAATGCTAACATCTTTTCCAACATTGAACGTAGGTCTCATAATTACATTTATGTGATTATTGAGTTAACAAGAAGTCTAAGTGACCTCGGTTTTTCCCTAAAAAGTCTTTAAGGATAAAATTGTGGTTATCAAATGCTTCGGTAGTGTTAACCATGATTTATATTCTTTGAAGCAATCTCGTGGTTGCAAAGCCGCAGATCGAACTATGTTAGAGACTTGTTTTGTGCATATCTCAATGATACATAGGAAATCCGAAAAATGTTATACATTTCAATCGGTCATTTCATTAATCCTTTCGATTTTTGAACATGCTAACGGATCATTCTTATCCGGTTTCATTTCTCTTCACACAAACACAGAAAACACCAACACCATGATATAACGTTGTCCCAACAACTTCAATCTTACATTTTAGTCACTCCTAGGATTTCTTGGGTTGGGCTAATGGTTTGGGTTGATGTTTTGCTGGATGACATTTCTTTATGATTTCTTTTGACATTTAATCAATCAATTGGGACATAATGACATTGGTTTCCAATTTTGTCATTATGAGGGGGAGAAAATCTTATGATTGATTTACTGATTGATAAGGAAACAAGGAGAAAAGTTCGTGTTTGGTTTGGTTGTTTCACTAAGTTTTAGGCTTATCAAAGTTCTAGGATTATCAAAGTTTGTGTATAGATGGAGAAAATTCTTCATGATGTGTCAATAGTTTCAGATTTTCACTAGATTTTAGTTGATTGAGAATTTGATTTTAAAAAGGGGGAATCTGAATTGATGTCAAAGATAAGAATGAAACCGAAGATGAAAAGTTTTTCACTCAAGATGCTTCAAAAGTCCAAAGACGCTCCAAAATGTTTATACTCATGGATTGAGGGGGAGCATGATTACTTCATAATAATTTCATCCAAACTTCATTCAAATGCTTACTCTCCAAAGTGTTCAAGTTGATGTGAAAAAGATCAAAGCTTCAAAAAGGTTGAAAGATTGATTAGAAGATTCAAGTCAAAGAAGTAAAGCTTCAAAAGAGTCTTCATCAAACACACTTCATTCAAGATCTTCATTTCATACAACAACATTTTATCAAGAAACTCCAATGCATACATCAAGGGGGAGAGTTCATATTCATGAAACTTTATTCCAAGAAGATGAAATTCATTCAAGAATTAAAACTGAAGAATTAAAAAGTTGAATTTCACTCAAGAATCGAAGATTGATACATTCGAAACCAAGATTCATACCTTCCGCATTTCAAAAGACAACTCTGATTCATGATTCAACAATTCTCGAAGATTCAAGTCACACACATTTGTTCGACTTCATTATCCTTTTTATTCAAGACTCACACGCATTCATTATTCTCTGTTCTAAAAGAACATTGAGAATCCTCACATGATTTAACTTCAAGAAGTTCAAGACCAAGACCAAGACTGAATCAAGTTCTCCAAAGACAAAAGAGAAAGCTTTGAAGACTTGTTTCAACTCTCCAATTGTCTTCACCACCGGGCTCATCAAATACATTCCTACAAGACAATATAACACGTACTTCATTCATTACAATATATCACTAAGGGGGAGAATGTTAGAAATCCAAAAATAGTGATAAATTGTAATCTAGATTAGAAGAATTTCTTGTTGTTAAGACATAGATAAATGATCACTAAGGTTGAGGGGCTAATTGTGACAATTAGCATAATTGTGTAATTAGACTATAAATAGCCCTCTCATACCTTAGAGATCATAACTTTACATACAACACTTGTATAATTCTTTCACAACTTTAATACCAGATTTACACACAATTCTCTCTAAAAACACACACAAACACCAAGAACACACACTATTCAAACCGCCATTGATGGATTGAATTCAGAAGTAAAAATCGTGTTATAACAGATTGTTATTAAATTATGGAGTTCAAGTGTATTACATTGCTCACAACATTTGGTTAGAGGATATTTGATAGAGAATGTCGATTTCTCATTATACGTATTTATACATTGTTGGAATTTCGGTAACTTGGCTTTGATTTTCATGGTTCCCATTGTGTGCTTTGCTTAATCATAATATTTGACATTAGTAACTTTATAATATTAATATTTATGAATACTTTCTGATTTATAACCATTTATTTAATTTAATATTATTTAATTAATTATTTATTCATTTTCTTGATTTATTAATCAAATAATTCTTTAAAAATACTTTTAAGTACCTCATTTGCCTTTATAATTTATGGCTAATTATATTTGGGTTATATTCTGACTTTTATGCATTGTAACTTATAATATTATGATTTATATATTTATTTATGAAATTTTTCCATTAATTTAATAATAATGATTTATTAGTGATTTTTGCTCATTTAATTACTTCTAAAATCTCTAATACTTGTTTCTTTACTTATGATAATTATTTTCCAGTAGATTTTATTCACTTTTACCATTGGATATGAAGGTTTAACCAAATTCATGGTTTATACAATTTATTTATTTATTTATTTTCCTTTTTAATTATCATTTAAATTCAATAATTAATAGAAATTCTTAGAAATCACCACATAACTTTTTGGCTAAAAATCACAGCCCTTTTAGGCAAACTTTTATCATGGTAAATTCATATCATTTCAACCTCTCTTGTGTCTTGCTCATTTTGTGGACTTTATGCTTAATAATCATTTACCGAAATGGTGATTTTAGCCTCATTTCTTAAGCAATTCAAGTGCTTCAAAATGGATTTTCATCCTTATTTCAATATTTCCAGAAAGTTCATCATATTTTGGTATTCCAAGTCGTGATAGTGGTGGTGGTGTGATAAGTGAAATTTAGAGCTTTCGGTTAGTGCTTATTTGACCCGAAAAGATGATTTTTGAGCTTATTATTGCCATGGACCAACCAAGTTGAGTTTTGTAACCTTAATATCATTTGTATACAGTAACTTTTCAGTATTTTTGTGGTCATTTGATTATGGTGCATGTGTGTGCTCAAAATGTCTTTTTACTTGATTTCGATTTATGATTTCTAGCTTATTTTAACTTGTTTTGCTCCAAGCTTCAAATCTTTGTTATTTCTTCATTATTTCCAGAATATTAACATTAAGATTAACATATTTTTTACTCAAGACAAGTCCATATCCATCTCATAATCCAACAAAAGATCCAACTTTCTTATATCTAACATGCATGCATTCATCTCATCCTTTTCAATACAAATCTTTATAGATCTATCATCTAACAACATAAAAGCTTTCATTTTATGAAAAATCCCAGAAATATATTCATCAAGATGTATAAAAATATATTCATCTTTCAAACAAAAAGTCACTTTTATAAGATATTAACATAAAACAACACTTTTGGGTCTTGAACTTGTTGAATCCTTGAATCTTTCTTCAAGATTTCGACATGCATGGACATGAGGAAGAAGATTCTATCAACTTGCCCTCATCAAGTGTGTTTTTCAAATAAAACAAGAGGAAAATATAGACTTTTGATAAAGATCTTTTAGTATATGCAAAAACAAGATTAAACTAGTAAATAGATGGAGATTTATACCCTTGATGAATTCGATTTTGATGATGGAAATATGGCAGAATTTTCGTGCCCTATATGCTCCAAATAACCCTTATTCCAAGCTTGATATAACCCTTAAACCTATCTTGAATCAACCCTTGCTTAATCCTTTCAAAAACCCTT
>CM067167.1:181519737-181554637 GCA_034093135.1 Erigeron breviscapus
CCTCGTCGCAATTTCAACAACAATAACAGTGGGTTCAACAATTCAAACAACAATCAAAGAAACAATTACCGAGGAGGTAATAATCGGGGACGAGGTCGCGGACGAGAAAGGAACAATGGCAACCTGCGATGTCAGGTTTGTGGCATACCTGGTCACGCAGCTTTAACCTTCGAATAGGTTAACAGTATGATGTGTCATATTTTATACCATTTCCCACGCGAATTTAGGACCATTTATTCGTTATTTATATAGTCTTATTTCCAACTTTCGATGCTTTGAGGTATGTTAAGTGTTTTCAGGTTGAAAAATGATTATGCGGATGAATTGATCGATTTTGATGATTTATGGAAGACTCGGGAGAAGGATTCGGGTGAAACCAAGTGAAAGATGAAGAAAGCGGAGTCTGGAAGGTGTAACGGCCGTCACATAGATGACGGGCGTTATGGATCTAGGTCAAGTGTAACGGGCGTTTGAAGTGTGACGGCCGTTACGAATCAAAATTGGCGAGTTACTGTGACGGGTGCCCAACGGCCGTAAGCTTTTCAAAGGATATGTAACGGGCGTCACAAATGTGACGGCCGTCATGGATTTCGATGGAGTGTACGGGCGTTACCATTCGTAACGGGCGTTACGCGTCTCTTTCATATAAATAGCTGGCCAGTCTGCATTATGGACGAACTTTTGGGAGATTTTTCCTTAGGGTTTTTGAGAACTTTATCCTTTCCAGGAGCTGCTCTATTAGGGTTCTATCAGGTTTCCAAGCAAGATTTCTTAGGCGGATCCACTGAAGATTCACGAGCACCCATCTGGATCGTATCTACTTATTGTCTTGCAAATTTCTATTTACTCAAACGATTGGTACAATATGTTCTATTATAATTTCTTTTATCAATTCAATTTAGCATGATTGGCTAGATCTATTATCATCCATCTTGATGTAACTAGACGAATGATGTGATTGCTATGTTTTAATTCAAAGAGTTGATTTCAATTATCATTGTGTCGAGATCTTGATGATTTAATTCCTTTATATTTATTTTATGATATTGGTTGCGTGTGTGTTCTTCGTTAGTGGTACTAGTCGAACTACATATGTGATTTTCAAACGGTTGCTTGTCTATGAGCAATTATCACTAGTTCATGGTATGATAGTGAATGTCATTTAATAGAAGGAATCATTTTGTCAACGTGTTTTGTAACGGTTGGTGGTACCACGTTATTTTCACATAGGCGCAATTGGTAATTTGATAATCAAACAAACTAGTTGTTGGTAAGGTTGTCTAGGCATTGGTGGTACCGGCTTGGGTAATTAAACTAGCAGTTAGGTGTTTGGGTGACTTGTGAGCGGTTGGTGGTACCACGCTAGCATTTCATTCTCTCACGTTTATCGTGTCAACTCTTAACGAATTTGGTCTTAATTGAAAGCAATCATGTTTGAAGTCTAGCGGAGTCAAGGTGGATGATATTTACCATTATTGTTTGAGTTTACCTTACTTTTATGCAATTTGTCTTTTAGAGTAATTGTCGAAGTGAGAATCAAAGCAACACCATTTTTCCAAACCATTTGACTAAATAATTGATTCATCCCAATCCCCGTGAACGAACCTGGACTTACTTTTTAACTATATTGCATACGATCGGGTCCACTGCCCGATAGTGTGTAGTAGTGAGTTTTTAGGTATTTCTTGTTTATAAATTTTAAACTCGATTTAGCACATCAAGTTTTTGGCGCCGCTGCCGGGGATTGTGCGCTGTTTTAGTTGTTAATTTAGTGGTTTGATCCTTCCTCATGCGTGAGGAAGTTATTTGCTTTAATTAGTTTAGTTTTGCATTTCTTGTATTACTGCAGGTGCAGTTGACGTGTTGGTTAGTTGTGTTTTGCAGGTCTACTGTTTGGTTGATGAACTTGCGGTCTTCTGGTTTACCTCTTAATAGTCCGTTGAGAACACCAACTAGGCGTAGGTTTAACTACACTACACCAACACCATTCTCGCCCATCGCTAGACCCACTCCTGATTCAGACGAGGAGGGGTTCTATTTGGAAGAATTGTTCAATCTTGAAGTTAAGTTAGAAGAGACCGAAATGGCAGACGAAGAAAGGGACCCAAATGATATACGGTATGGCGAGAGGGTTCGTACTATTCCCGCAAACCGGGGTAGTCCTATTAGACCTCCTCCAATTGCTCATGACTTCAACCTAAAGGGTAATCATCTTAAGAGCATTGAGGAGCAACAATTTGATGGTAAAAGGAAGTGGGATCCGTATCAACATCTAGAGAGATTTGAAAAGTTGGCTAGGTTATACCAATACGGGCAGAATCAAATGAATGCCGTAAAACTAGAGACATTTCCAATGTCTATTACCGGCGATGCTCTTGATTGGTTCAATGACCTTCCGGAAAATTGCATTACGACTTGGGACCAACTTAAGCAAGCCTTTATTGGTGAGTTCTACTCACTTAGAACCCAAAGAAAGTTGGAGAACTTGATAAGGTCGTTTGCCCAAGATGAAGATGAAGATGTTGTTGATGCGTGGATCCGATTTAAAGAGATGTTGAGAAACTGCCCGGGTCATAATATGACTAGAGAGCAATATGTTGAACTATTCTTTGATGGGCTCGATAAGAAGTCCAAACGTGAGCTAGGTTATGCTTTTGGTGGAGGGTTCAATAAGATCACACCAAATGAGGGATTTGAAATCTTAGAGTCCATGGCGAAGGATAATGCAAACATGGACGATGATCGATTTTTAAAGAATGAGAGAAGGTTGAAGAAGGGAACTAGCCAAGGCCGAGTTGCAAAAGCGGAAGCTAGTCATGATTCGGGTATTATTGGAGAGATGAGAGCGCTATCTGAGCGTATGGAGAAAGGCTTTGCTATGCAAGAGAGTCGGTTTGGGGCCATTGAAAGGGATGTGAAGGTTGTTGCCGATGGATGTGACCATTGTGGAAATATGCATTATTCGGAAGATTGTCCAAGTCGGGGATCCGAAGATGTTAGTTACATCCAAAATCAACAACAAGGGAGCTACCAACGCAATACCGGTTACCAAAACCGTCCTTCAGGTAATCCCTCTTATAACTCTTCTTTTCCTACTAACAACTCTCGTTTTTCAGGTAACAGATGGCAAGGAGACAATTATCAGAATCAACCTCAACAACAGACACTCAAGGCCAAGGATCAGGATCTTCTAATGCCTATCCAAATGACGAGTTGAGGGAATGATGAAGCAATTGGTAAATAATCAAGCCGAAACCAACAAGAGCATACAAATTATTCGGGATGATACCAAGGCTTTGAGCGAGAGGTTGGATGCAATAAACGGGAAGGTGGAGATCAACATGAAGAATCAATGTGTTAACTTTAAGGATCTCGAGAGTAGGATGGCAGCTCTTTCTAGACCGCCGGGTACTTTACCTAGCGATACTCAGCAGAATCCTAGACCTCAGTTTAGTCAAGGAAAGAATCAGTCGAGTAATCAAGGATCATGGAAAAAGGATACCCAGCCTAATGTCAGAACGAGCATGTGAATGCTATCACTACGAGGGCAGGTAACACTTATGATTCAGCTAAATCTTCACCTAATGATTCGTTTCAATCTGTGCAGGTTAATGAAGAGGAGGAGCAAGTTGATGACGAGATTGAGATGGAACCGGAACTAGCCGTGCCAACCGGCCGTTCCATCCGAACCCGTTGCTAAACCTGTTGAGATGCCCGCTGAGGAACCAACTGTTAAGACATATAAGCCGAAGGTTCCATTTCCCCAGCGATTGGTGAAAAATAAGCTGAAGGAACAGATGGATAAATTTGTAAGTCACCTCAGAAAATTGCATATCAATATTCCATTTTTAGATGCAATTGTGCAGATGCCAGGATATGCAAAGTGCTTGAAGCAGATTTTGATGAATAAGAAGCATCTGGAAAGGGTGGCTACTACAGTGCTAGAGGAAGTTTTTTCAGCAGCTGTAACAGGTAAGTTGCCCAAAAAACGAGGAGATCCAGGTAGTTTTACTATTCCCTGTAAGATTGGTAACTTAACGGTAAAACGTGCCTTAAATGATTCGGGCGCAAGCATTAATCTTATGCCTTCTTCTCTTTACTCCAAGCTGAACTTAGGAACACCGAAATCTATTAACATGAAGATCAATTTGGCCGATAAGTCTGAAATAAGACCTATTGGAATATTAGAAGATGTGTTAATTCGGGTGGGAGGTTTGGTTTTTCCTGTAGATTTCATAATTATTGAAGCTGACGAGGCATTAAATGTGCCTCTTATTTTAGGGAGACCATTCCTTGCCACGGCCGATGCTAAACTTGAAGTTGGTCGTGGTAAGCTTACATTGAGAGCAGGAGATGAATCCGTTACATTTTCGAACACATGTTCTGTTTCTTTACCTAATGTTGCTAACTTTGTTGAAACTGCTTGTGTTAGTTCTTTGGATTCACAGATTGATAAATGGTTGGATGAGAAGTTAGAGGAGAAAGTGGTTGAATTGAAGTCAGCAGCAGTACCTGGTTCTAAACTGACGGATGGACCGTGTGCTAAGATCCGAAAGCTTTATAGTCGATTGAGGTCTGCCATTTCTCATGGTAATATTAAGTTATCTGCTGAGTTGTGTTCTAGCTTATCAACAAATGAGAAAGCTGAGTTAATGATGGTGTTGATACGTCGGAACGAGCGAATGATTGGATCCTTGAAAAGGTGAAAGGTAACTGTTTCTCTCCTTTCAAGGGAAGACCGCCCAACACTTTAAGTGTGGGGGCGTCGGGGTCCCAACGTTGGTAATTATGAGAGGATTGAGTCTAGCTAAAGACTCGTGAATAACTTAAGCGCTTCTCGGGAGGCAACCCGTGTCTTTTGTTGAATTGTATTTTCTTTTCATTTGTTTTGGCATTTCATTTTCGTAAAATCTTAAAAATCCATAAAAATTTGAAAAACTTAGAAAACCCAAAAAGATTTTTGTTTTATTAGTTTTCCATTTTATTTTTATTTTGTTCGAATTCTCATGCTTTTATTGAGAAATTGCAGGTCCGAAGGTCGCCTCGAGTGTTAAGTTAAGTAATTCGGCAAAGGTAAGTGCAGGTGTCGTTAGTAATTGGTCATGATTGGTCCTGTCGTCTGTTAAGTATTGACGAGTCGTTAAGTGGTGACTTGTACTTGGCCGTGTAACGCCCGTCACCCTCCTAACGCCCGTTAGGAGGGGATTTTTGGTTCTTACTGTAACGTGCGCGTTACGGCCGTCATGCTCCATTTAGTTTTGTAACACCCGTTACCATTATGACGCCCGTCACGATCTATGTTGTGAGGTAACGCCCGTTGCCACATGTGACGGCCGTTACGTGGAATTTTCTGAGGATAAGAGGGTCGATTCTGGGGCAGACCTCACAAATTTTAAACATAACCACACACACATATCGGCAGGCAAAACAGAACTAGGGTATTGTTTTATTGTTTATTCCTCTCTTTTTCTTCCATTAATCACCACAGACCTTCTTCAATCTGGTATGTTTCCTTCAATTTTTTCTTTTACTTTTTGTTTATTTAATTCATTGAAGGGTAGTTTTTGTTTAAGAGGAGAATATGTGTGTTAGGTTTTGATTCAAGGTTCTTGGGGTATGGTTATTTGCTTGATGTTGATGTATAGATGCCTTATGCATTCTTTATATTTGTAGAAGATGATTGTTTACCCCATAGTTTAGGTTAAGTATGGGGGAGGATTAAGTGTGTTTGATTTTTGAGAAGATGGTATGATTTTGTGAATTGATATGGATATGATGAGTAAATTTGGGCAATGTGGGTAGTATGATAATTTTAATTGTGAAGTATTATGTTGTTGAGATTATTTGTGGCCTTATCAGTTATTTTTGATTTTGTAGATGGCCACCAAGAGACAACGTGAGATGAGAGCAAATAGGGCTGCTGTAGCTGAAGGTTCAGGTTCACAAGGACGGCAACCTGAAGCCCCTATCATTCGCACTCCCGAGCAGGTACCTGCTGAATATCAACCTAAGGTTACCCGGGAAATGATAAGGACTAGACCTTTTGTAGCCAACCGAAGGTTAGATCTTGATAATTTGGAAGAATTGGGTTTGGATATTGATGAGTTGAATAGTTTGTTGACACCCCAATGGAGGGTTTTGTTTTCCATCAATACTACTATTTGGAAGGAGTTGTGTATAGAGTTCTTTAGCTCTTTCAGATTGAACACCGATGAGACTAGGTGTAAGGCCACAGTTATGACATTCACTTTGGGAGCTAGGGTTCACACTATGTCATTTCAGGAGTTTGGGGTTGCATTGGGTTTATATTCGGAGGAAGAGGTGAGAAGGACCTCATTTACCAAGGGCATTGTTCAGTGGCCTGCAGGTATGACTGCTGCTCAGTTTTGGAATTCTGAAGACTTGAGCGATCAAGCGTATCATAATACTATTAAGCAGTCTGCTGTGAGAAACCCGGTGTATAGATTGGTTCTGAGGATGATAGCCGAGACCATTTCGAATAGGAACAACTGCCCTAATAACGCCACCAACACAGATTTGTTTTTCTTCTACTGTATGTTGAAGAAAGTTCCTTGTAACCTGGCTAGGTGCATAGCTTATTACTTGTACGAGCGGGGACATGGTAAGACTAGAGGGTTTATTGCTGGTGGGCACTTTGTTTGTCACTTGGCTAGGCGCATGGGGTTGATCCAGCCGGATCCTTTTGGTCATATTCCGGGATTTCAGGCTGTTTGCCATAGTATGTTACTTGACAGGGCAGCTTTGATTCGGATGGGTATTCTTCTGCAGCATGAGAGTAGTAGTAGTGAGGAGGATGATGATATGGATGCTGATGATGGTGGTGATGGGGAGCCAGTTAGAGAGACCCCTAGTGTTTCAGCACCTACTGGAGGAGTTGGTTCCAGTTCCTCTGTTTTTGATTTTTCAGGTCTAGGGCAGCGCGTGGATGAGATTTTTCACGGTGTGACAGGGTTGCACGATAGGATGGACCGTCAGGATGATTGGTCCCGTTTCATTGGCAGCCAGGTTAATCGCCTGGCCTATCAGCAGGAGTACTACCAGCCACACTTGCAGCGCTGGATAGATTCTACACCTCCTCCACCTGGTCCATCCGATGTGCCTCCGCCACAGCAGCAGCAGTTTGTGCCACCACAGCTTTATCCGATCGGCCAAGCTGCATTTGATCACTACTATCCACAGCTGAGACAGCCAAGACCTTCAGGTGATGGTGCTGGCAGCTCGGGTCAGGTACCTGATAGCAGGGCGAGGTATTCTGGACCTGCTTTTGATTACTATGGTGCCGATTTGTTCAGTGAGAAGTATTATGGTGATAGCACCCCATCTGTTTTTCCACCACCGGAGTGATTGGCTTGATGATGTTGATGCAGTCAGTTGGTTGGCTTGATGGCTATGGTTATGCTTGTTTGAACAATTTAATTTCCGTACCTTTTATTTCTTTTATAGTTTGGTTTGTAATCACCCTTGTGGGTGAAAGACTTAGTACTTTTTATTTTTCTTTTATGCTTAAACAGCAGGAACTATGATATGTAGGAATTCTTGTGGTTTGTTCTATGATGCGATTTATGCAGGTTTAGTGATGGCTATGGTGAAACCCAAGTGTGGGGGAACCCGTTGATTTGTTTGATTTTGGAATCGTGTTGGTAGCTCACTGTGATGTCATGTGCACATGCTGGCAGTAAGTTCAGCGCTATATTTTTGTTTGACATCTTTACTGACATGGTTTGTCCATCATCCGGTATGTGTTCTTATTTTTCCATTTTTGTCGCTTACCCCTATTTACCCTTTGGTTTGACCGAATATGGACATTGAGGGCATTGTCCATCTTAAGTGTGGGGGGGATGGCAAATAGGTTTAAGCTACCGGGTATATCACTTTTGTTGTTTTGCCAGTGAGATTTCTACCGGTTTTGTTGATGTGTCCCTCTCATAGGCCTTTGGATTTTATCCGAGGGTAGGAGTCTCCATTTGGTTTCCATTTCGAGCTCTTCACTATGATGTGCATGTTTGAGATTGGTGTTTTCGATTTGGTGGGATGATAGAAGTCGATATGGTTTTTGAACTTGAGTTGAGCTTGTCCTTGTGGTAAATTGCTTTTGTCACTTAATTCATATCTTAATAAGCAATTTTACTACAAAATTTTTCCTTGGCAAACAATTTTAATCGGCGAAATGTGTTCTGAACGGTCATTTGG
This sequence comes from Erigeron breviscapus, assembly GCA_034093135.1. Lineage (NCBI taxonomy): Eukaryota > Viridiplantae > Streptophyta > Magnoliopsida > Asterales > Asteraceae > Erigeron > Erigeron breviscapus. Next base: position 181,527,949 of record CM067167.1, read on the forward strand.
CTAGTCCTTCGGGATTGATAACATTACTTGCATGCTCTAATATATCCAAAACACCCAAATTGTGAGATTCATCATTTCATATATAGTTGTGTTAGGTGACGGTTTTGGTTTGATTGCTTTGTAAATACGTCCCTCTCTTAGGCTCTTGGATTTATTCGGGAGTAAGGGTTTTCATTTTGATGCCCTGCACTAGGATGTGCGTGTTTGAGGTTAATCTTCCATTTCCGGGTTCTTTTTGTTGATTTGAGTGTGCCGGTGGTGTGTTGAGCTAGAACTTGGCCTTGTGATCGTGACGAAACCGCAGTGAGATCACTTTTGTGATAAAAGTACATCGGATGACGAATTGGCATATAGGTTTGACCCATACTTTTCTTTCTTTCTTCATTTTCATTTTTCCTTTTGTAATTCATACCCTTACTATACTTACATATACTTCATTCCTTTCTTTTTCCTCCTTTCTTATACATCCCTTTAACTTAGCCTTTTCCATTGTATATATCCATTTAAATATGTAAATTATACCTTCACTATACCGATAGTCTAATCTGGGGGGCCATTGATTGTCATTGGTTTGTTGGACGGTTTGGGAGAGCTTAAATGGGGTGTAGGTGGAATATTGTTGGTTTTTGGGAATGTTTTGGATTGTTCAAAAGAAAGTATGTGTGTTAGACATTGTTCATCATTGTAAGAGGGTGCCTACTAGTAGAGTAAAAGTGGTTCAATTAAAAAAAAAAAAAAAAAAAAAAAAAAAAAAAAAGAACTTGGGCTACTAGTGGGTACTTCTCATTTTCATATGTCTAGAGTTTTGTTGTATCGTTAAGAATGGAGAGGTTGGTTGATTTGAGTTGTTTGAAGTTGATACACCACAATGGTGTCGAGTTTGCTTGATATTTTTGAGGTGTCTTGGCGGTTAAGCAATTTATGGGTTCATGGTTTGGTGACAATCAATGGTACGGGTTTTTGATTAGACTATTTTGTTCATATTTCATACTCACCTTATTCTTTGATTGTTTCATTTCATTTCTAACCTACACTCCCTCACCATTGTAAATATCCATTACATATACCTTAGCTTAACTATACAACCAACTTATATGCCATATTTTGATGATGTACTTGGTGCTTACGCCATGTCGGTGGAGCTATGATCCTTGTTCAAGCCTATGGTAAGATATGCATCACGACTGCGCTATGAGTGATTCTTGACATATTCATCCCCAAAAGTAAGTTTCTTGGAGTAGAATGATATTGATAGGTTCATTTGTTTCACTTGTGCATAGTCGTGTTATTGAGGCTTGCGGATTGTTCAGGTATTGTCAAACATTTCGGGTTTTCATTTAAGATTAAAACTGCTTCACCCAACCTTTTTGTCATTTGACATGCTTGGTGTGGCTTCTTTTTGATACTCGTCATTGTTTATGTTGCTCCATTGTCAAGGATTACTTTATGCTTTAATTCCGGATTTGCTTGAGGACAAGCAATGCTCAAGTGTGGGGGGATTTGATGTGTCATATTTTATACCATTTCCCACGTGAATTTAGAACCATTTATTCGTTATTTTTATAGTTTTATTTCCAACTTTCGATGCTTTGAGGTATGTTAAGTGTTTTCAGGTTGGAAAATGATTATGCGGATGAATTGGTTGATTTTGATGATTTATGGAAGACTCGGGAGAAGGATTCGGATGAAACCAAGTGAAAGATGAAGAAAGCGGAGTCTGGAAGGTGTAACGGCCGTCACATCCATAACGGGCGTTAGTTGATCTAGGTCAAGTGTAACGGGTGTCACAAGTCTGACGGCCGTTATGTATTGAAGTTGGCAAGTTACTGTGACGGGTCCCTTACGGCCGTAAGCTTTTCAAATGGAAGTGTGACGGGCGTCACATAGGTGATGGCCGTTACGGGTGTCAATGGATCGTGACGGGCGTTACAAATGGTAACGGGCGTGACACGACATATTCATATAAATTGCTGGTCAAGTTTCTGCATTATGGACGAACTTTTGGGAGATTTTTCCTTAGGGTTTTTGAGAACTTTATCCTTTCCAGGAGCTGCTCTATTAGGGTTCTATCAGGTTTCCAAGCAAGATTTCTTAGGCGGATCCACTGAAGATTCACGAGCACCCATCTGGATCGTATCTACTTATTGTCTTGCAATTTTCTATTTACTCAAACGATTGGTACAATATGTTCTATTATAATTTCTTTTATCAATTTCAATTTAGCATGATTGGCTAGATCTATTATCATCCATCTTGATGTAACTAGACGAATGATGTGATTGTTTTATGTTTTAATTCAAAGAGTTGATTTCAATTATCGTTGTGTCGTGATCTTGATGATTTAATTCCTTTATTCTTATTAATTTGATATTGGTGGCGTGTGTGTTCTTCGTTAGTGGTACTAGTCGAATACATATGTGATTTTCAAACGGTTGCTTGTCTATGAGCAATTATCACTAGTTCATGGTATGATAGTGAATGTCATTTTAATAGAAGGAATCATTTTGTCAACGTGTTTTGTAACGGTTGGTGGTACCACGTTATTTTCACATAGGCGCAATTGGTCATTGGATAATCAAACAAACTATTTGTTGGTAAGGTTGTCTGGGCATTGGTGGTACCGGCTTGGGTAATTAGACTAGCAACTTAGGTGTTTGGGTGATTTGTGAGCGGTTGGTGGTACCACGCGAGCATTTCATCTTTGCACGGTTATAGTGTCAACTCTAAACGAATTTGGTCTTATTTGGAAGCAATCATGTTAGAAGTCTAGTGAAGTCAAGGTGGATGATCCTTATTATTATTGTTTGAGCTCTTCTTTATTTTCAAGTATTTTATCATCTAAATTTACTTCAATTTAATCGTCAAAGTGTTCCACCCTTTTTCCAAGCTATTTTAAAGACAACTGAAACAAACCAATCCCCGTGAACGAATTCGGACTTACCTTTTTGCTATACTATATACGAACGGGTCCACTGCCCGTGAGTGTGTGGTAGTCAGTTTTAGGGTATTTCTTGTTTATAAATTTTAAACTCGATTTAGCACATCAAAGGCTTTTGTGATCGGTATAGATCACACTTTTGGTGCCATACAAGTAATGCCTCCAACATTTCAAGGCAAACACAACCGCTCCCAATTCCAAGTCATGGGTCGGGTAATTCTTCTCATGCACCTTCAATTGCCTAGATGCATAAGTAATCACTTTACCCCGTTGCATTAAGACACAACCCAATCCTTGCCCGGATGCATCACAATACACAACAAAATCATCGGCTCCATCGGGCAAGCTTAAAATGGGTGCATCACACAACTTATCTTTCAACAATTGGAATGCTTGTTCTTGCTTTTCACCCCAATCGAACTTTCTTTCCCGTTGAGTCAACAAGGTCAAAGGTTGGGCAATCTTGGAAAATTTTTCAATGAATCGCCTATAATAACCCGCCAACCCAAGAAATTGGCGAATCTCGATTGGCGTCTCGGTTCGTCTCCAATTCTTTACCGCTTCAATTTTACTTGGGTCCACATGAATTCCTTCCTTGCTCACCACGTGACCAAGAAAGTGGACCTCTTGAAGCCAAAATTCACATTTCTAGAACTTGGCATACAATTTCTCTTTCCGGAGAAACTCTAAGACTTTCTTCAAATGTTCGGCGTGATCTTCTTTAGTCTTGGAGTAGATAAGGATGTCATCAATGAAAACAATGACAAACTCATCCAAGTAGGGCGAACACACCCGGTTCATCAAGTCCATGAACACCGCCGGTGCATTAGTCAACCCAAAATGCATAACCGTGAATACAAAATGCCCATAACGTGTACGAAAGGCCGTCTTGGGGATATCATCTTCATGTACACGTAGTTGGTGGTAACCCGATCGCAAATCAATCTTCGAAAAGAAACGAGCACCTTGGAGTTGGTCGAATAAATCATCAATTCTAGGAAGAGGATAACGATGTTTCACCGTGAGTTTGTTTAGTTCTCGATAATCGATACACATATGGAAGGAGCCGTCTTTCTTCTTGACAAATAGGACCGGTGCACCCCACGGTGATTGACTAGGGCGGATGAAACCCTTTTCTTAGAGTTCTTTGAGTTGGGCGGCCAACTCTTGCATTTCGGTTATGGCTAAGCGATAGGGTGCTTTGGCCACGGGAGAAGCATTTGGAATGAGATCAATACGAAAATCGAGTTCACGAGATGGGGGCAAACCCGGTAGGTCATCCGGGAATACATCCATGAACCTATTAACCACGGGCACGGCTTTTATTTCAACTTTTGTAACATTGACATTATATACTTTTCCTTCCCACGGCTCGGTCGTCTCGCCTTGAACCACTAACTCTTCACCATTTTCTAACGGAGCTTGTTGTTGAGCTTGTTGTTGTTGTTGGCCTTGATTTCCCCGGTTTTGATTTGGACCGGCAATTTGAAGTTGATTAGGGTATACGGTCACTTGCACTTGTTGGCCAATGAGATTTGGCCACCGGTTACGGTAGTGATCTTCGCTACCACATTCATAACAAGTACCCGGAGCCATCGGGGGACGTCTCATGTTAAGAGGAGCAACATTCAAAGGAGCAACTCGACGGTTAGTAGGACAAAATTTTGAAGTGTGACCCGGTTGTTTACAATGAAAGCAAGCATCACACCTCACATTAGCCCAATGATGACGATTACACATTGGGCACAAAGGACTAGTCCCCGCATAACCACCTTTTGGGGGCTCAACATGCGGCACAACCGCCGCAAAAACTTTACCACCACGATTATGACGCTTGTGATCACGCCTCTCATCTTTCTTGGTGCCGCTTGACTCGGCCACATATTTTCTCTTGACATCATTCTTACCTAGTTCACCACCCTTCACAAGCTCCATTGTGACACTAGCGGTTCGGGTAATGGCTTCATTGATGGTTAATGGCATATATATAAATACTAACAATACAATGGGAGTGGTACGGAACTGGACCGCGAAATAGCATTAGATGGAAAACAAACATCCACAATTATTCAGTCATAGATTTCAACATTAGTTTCAACTAAATTTCGAGACGAAATTTTCTCAACTGGGGAGACTGTGACATCCGTCACCAAAACTGGTAATTTATTTTAGTCTCTAACTTGAATTCATAATTTCTTGAATAGTCAATGTGCCTACATAGTATAACAAGTGTAGAGATGTTGTGATCATTCTAATATGTGACTTTTAATTACTTGGATTCCAATAGTTTAGGATTTAGTCACTCTATCTTCCTAAACTTAGATGGTTATAATTATTTCCGTTGATATCTAGACATATAGTAATATGTCATATTCATTTCTAGACATTAATAAATCTCTATGATCATCAAAGTGAGTTACAATAGTTACATGAGGTGAATTGATAATAATAACTTCATTAAGCAAATTTAGGAAATAACCAAATTACCTAACGGAACAAAATTATTAAATAAAAAGCATATAACGAATTAAGTGATACATGTCTCCTGGTTAGTAAGTCGGTCAGAAGCAAAAGGGATTTAGAGTCCCATTTTAACTCATTCTATAATAATAATGATAATACTAGATAATTTATCATTTTAAGTAAATTAAGTACAAGCAAGTTAGTCATAATCCAACATCAACACAATATCCTATATGCTAGCATGGAATTCTCGGTTTAAAGGGAACTATATCCCAACAGAATTCTTGAGTATAATAATTTATTATCTATCTTAATTATAAACTAACTCAAATACTTATCCCTACATTTATAAAATATATATGCATCATTAATGATCAAAACAAAAATCTAAAACACAACTTCTGTTGCTTCTCTGCCGTCGAACACAAAAACCAAAACACCATCACAACATCTAATTTTCTTAATCACTTAATTGTCAAAGCAATCATCCTAGAGAATTCTTGGATTTTGGTGAGTCTAAATTAACTTTTCCTTATGTTTTTAAAAGATCTTTTATATAAAATCTATGGTTAAAATTTTATACAATTATTGTTTACTTTGTCAAGGTATCTAAGGAGTGATCATCAATCTTGGGGTAAATTACTTATCTTTAATTTCTTTTCATATATATAATATATCTACTTATTGATCTTTTGTTATAAGTAACCTATTTGATGAATATATATTATGGCAGAATTTACAAGAACTAATAAAAGACTTTTTAAGGTTAAATTAAAAGCTTGGAGTAGATCACATTAATCTTAAAAGTTTACGTATTAATTGTAGTGTAGTAATTAATATAATCTAAGAAACCTACTTATGAAGACATGTACATCATAATAACAGATTTAGGTAACTGTTGGTAAGATCGGAAAGTCTAGATAGATATTTAGTTATAGTAGTCTTTAAAAGAGTAAGTTGGAATTATTTCAGAAACTTGACAGATTCAGTTAGTCAACTTTGAAGGGTTGTATCTTGGTCATGGAAGATGGTTAAGTCACGTTTTTGGTGTCTAAATTTAAGTTCAGGAAGTGTACTTTCTGTTGGAATTGGTTTCGTGTCAAAACATGAAGTTTAGGTTGGTAAAACGAATTTGATAAGAAAACTTCGCAAAGCTGAGTTTTCCGAACAGATTTGAGTTGACTTCAAATAATTATAACTTGGTCTATTTTAAGATCTGGAAGATGTTGTTTCTTCTGGAACGTGTTTTAGGTGTTAGAAGTTGATAGCAAAAAGAACGGATTTTTTTGAAGCTTTAAAGGTCTTTAACTTTTATAAAACTTTTTAATGCGCAAACAGTGACTTTTCTGACTAGTCTGTAATTATGGAATTTTTAAAAATAGTTAACATATAAAACAAATTCCGTAAAAATTTATGTAAGTGTCTAACACTCTGGAGTTACAGTGGTAAAAATTAAGGGTCTTGGTTAGTTCGTTTCATCCTGATTAAAAATAGATAAAGTTACCAAAAATTTCAGTGAATATGAACTTGTAGAATTCAATGATAAATCATCAAAACAAATACTCTATGTTAAGTTATGTGACTTTTAACTTAACAAAGTATGACAAATCATGTTGTGAATATTTTGAAAGGAGCCATATGTGTATTTCATCAAATACGGGTTACAATGGACGGTTATTGACCATTTCCATACTTGTAACTTGTGCTTATATATGTTGTGTAGAACTAGTGATCTTTTGGACTTTGCACAACTACTTGCTTGTTGAGGTGAGTTTCGTGGCCCCTTTTTATATTATTACTTTGGGGGAAAATGATGCTCAAAACATTTTTTATTTCTTTTACTAGCTGTGCCAAAACTAGTTTGTTTTATTGGACAAATACGTGTAATTATGAAATGTGTATGCTAGCTTTGCTTGTGTTGATTACAATGATCCGATAGATGTCTGCCGATATCTATTGAAGACAATTGATTGCAACGGATAACAGTGATAACAATTAGCCAACTATTATACTCCAGCTGGTAGTTTGTTGGTAAACAATGTGTGATTGAGTTGTTGGGAAACAGTGATGTGATTGAGTTGTTGGAAAACAGTGATGAGATTGTGTTGTTAGAAAACTATGATGGAAACAGTGATATGTTTTTAACCAGTAAGATTTAAATGCGAGACAAGAGGCATTGGATGGAGTTGAGTTCGTTCAGAGGTGTGTGACTTGTGCTCAAGTCAAGGGTGAGTACCAAAAGCCTTATGATAAGTTACAACAGTTAGATATTCCAGAATGGAAGTGGGATCACATTACCATGGATTTTATAACAAAATTACCTAGGACGCCTAAGGGTAATGATATGATATGGGTCATAGTGGATAGATTGACCAAGAGTGCTCACTTCTTGGCTACACGTGAGACAACATCGCTGAATAAGTTGGCTGAGTTATATGTGGATGAGATTGTATCGATGCATGAGGTTCCTTTATCTATCGTTTCAGATAGAGATAGTCGATTTAATTCTAACCTTTGGAAGGGTTTGCAACGAGAATTGGGTACTAGAATTCATCTGAGTACCGCGTATCATCCTCAGACTAATGGACAGAGTGAAAGGACCATTCAAACTTTAGAGGATATGTTGAGATCTTGTGTGATTGAGTATGGTGGTGCTTAGGATGAACATTTGCCTTTGATCAAGTTTTCTTATAATAACAGTTATCATTCGAGCATTGGGATGCCGCCGTTTGAAATGTTGTATGGGCGTAAGTGTAGGACTCCTGGTTGTTGGTTAGAACCTGGAGAAAAGCAGTTTGCTGGGCCAGAAATCGTTCAGATAACGGCTGACAAAGCGAATATTGCTAAAGAAGCGATTAAAGTTTCTAGAGATCGTAAGAAAACTTATGCAGATCAGAAGAGACGACTCTATGGAGTTTAAGGAGGGTGACATGGTTATGTTATAAGTGTCACCTTGGAAGGGTATTATTCGGTTTGGTAAGCGTGGTAAGTTGAGTCCTCGATTTATTGGACCATTTAAAGTCTTGGAGCGGGTCAATCAGCAAGCCTATAAGTTGGATCTTCCTCCTGAGCTAGATGATATTCATAACACTTTTCATGTCTGTTACTGAGAAAGTGTTTGGCAGAGGAAATGAGTGTAATTCCTTTGGAAGATATTAGCATTGATCCAAAGAAGAAGATGGTGGATGAACCGGTTGAGATTCTTGGCCGGAAACAAAAGAAGCTTCGTAGGAAGGTAATTGACCTTGTGTTGATTAAATGGAGGCACAATAAGGTGAGAGTTTAACGTGGGAGACTGAAGCAGTAATGAGGGATCGTTACCCGCATTTATTTGTTGCTGAGTAGATTCCGAGGACAGAATCCTTTCAAGGAGGAGGTAATTGTAACATCCCGAACTCTTTTATTCATTTCGTTGACTTCGACCGTTAGTCAATGTTGACCTATCGTTAAGTGGCTTTATGTGGGCTTTATGTGAGTTATTACGTGGTTATTAAGGTAGCTTAAAATGTGTGTCCTTTAGTTGGACGGGATATGTGTTCCCATTTAGTGTGACCTATCGATAAATGTTTACCAAAATGCTTGTTATGTTGTGTGTATTCCCGTTAGGCAATATGTGAATTTAAAATGTAGTTACGTAGTTTGAGGGCTTAAGTGTGGACTGCTAAAAGTTGTAGTTAGTGATTAGAGATTAATCACATTCTAGTTTAGTTTCTAAATGCAGTCAAGAAAACTTTATAAGTTATAATATCCTTTTTGAGTTTATTATATGTGGCATGTCCTTGTGGGCCATTGTGGGCCATATAAGAAGAAATTAAGCGGCAGCCCAAAAGCCTTTGATTTGGCTTATAGTTTTATGCAGCAAGCCGTAGTAAACAAAATAGAAAAATATAAGGGTTCTTGTGCTTGTTGCCGCAGCAGCAACAAAAAGAGAAAAGAAGGCAAATCCATTTATTTCATTGGTTCATTGGTGTTTCGTGCGGCTCAAAAGAAAAAGGAAAAAGAAGCACTAATTTCAATCTATAGGTATGATGTGTTATGTTGCTTTGTTCAATCGAAAATATATGCAGACATATTATACACTATATTGATTTATGGCTAAAAGAGGAGATCCATGTGAGAGGTGTGGTGTCCTTTTTCAAGTTGTTGTATCTGACAAGTAAAGAATGGTTATTTATTTTGATCATTACTAAAACCAAAACTATACATATATAAAAGATAGTAATATTATTATTTCAAATGGGGTCATCATGTAGTCTTTTGCTGTATTTATTTTGGTTGGTTCTTTAAATTTTGCAGTAGGTGTCCATCCACAATTTTATGGGGAGTAATGTTTTCAGTTTTGTTTTGGTTTGGGGACACTTGCTAAGATGTCAAAGTGATGGTATAAAACAATTGTTTTGTTTTAGAGATTGCCGAAAGTGCAAAAGAAATATGAATGTTTTTGTGGTTTTATGCCATCGCGAGATAGAGAAGAAAAATTTTAGTTGTCAATTCCCTATATTTTTGTCACATATATATATATATATTAGGATATTTTTATGCTTTCAAATATAAAATAAAAAAAGGTATTGGTGTTGGTCGTGTTGTGACCTGCTGTTGGCAAATAGGCTTGGCAACACAAAATTCATTTTTGTTGTCTTCTGGTCATGTGACCATTGAAAGAATATAAGGGTAAAATCAAATAGTATTGTTTGTCTTGGTTTTTGCATTCAAGGATTCATGGACTAAAAATTAATAATAATTAAAAATAAAAATAGAATGGTGTCCTGGTGGTGGGCTAGGCATGTCGAACAGAAGAAAAAAAAATATAAAGGAAGGAGTTGTTGTGATTATCTCTTATATGTAGTACAACATCAAATAAATTGGTGGTTTTTTTAGTGTTGGTTGCTATAGATTCACTATGGGAAAGTATATAAACATAAATGGTCCTTGTAATCGTTATTTGTTAGTATAATACGTATATTGTGTCTATTTTGCCTAGACGTTTTGTTTGGCTTATTTTAATTATTGGTTATTCATAGGTTGTCGGGAATACATAACAAGCTTGGTAAACTATTATTATTTGTGGTTTGTGAAGCTGCAAAAGGTAAGATAACTTACTTTTGACACACGAGGGACACAACAAAACATAGATTTGATAATTACTTCCCCTTTTACGATGTTTTAATTATCTCATGCGTATGTTGGGTATGGGATGCATGTGGGGGGTTGCTTGTGGACATTTTATGCATGATTATGTATTTATGCTTGTGATAAATGGTTTGTTGTGTGATAGTTGTTTGTTGTTGGCTTGTACACATAGTACACTAGACTTATTTAAGTTGCCATGTCACAAGCACGTTAAGGGCCCTAATAATGTAACGAGGAATTATCGTGTGTTAACGTGGAATTTATAGTGTGTTTAAGTCTCGAGCATAACGTGGAAAAGTGTTAAGCTTAACCCACATTAGTCCAATGGGCTCTTGTGTACGTGGATCACTCGGGGGCAATGTACATGCTTCCCGTGTGACTCAATCATCGTGGAAAGAGTATACCGGGTGGAGTGATTGACCACCATACGTGCGGAAACGGTTTGCTCATGGATTTGGTTATGCCTATCCATAACGACGCCGATGGACCCCGAAAGGTTACCCATCATGTCGGGTGTGAGGTTCCTGTAAGGTCTTATGACCGCCTACACACAAACCTTTTATTGTTGACTATAATGGCATAACTATACGTGGATATCGTGGAACGTGGAAATTGTGTTGTAACGTGGAATAATAAGGATTGCTAGGCACTTTATAGGATTAAATATCCCTATAATGTTGTTTACGTGGAACTGTGTGATTGTGCCTATACATATGTGTGAGATATATTCTTTATTAAAATGTTTTAATTGGCAATCCTTGTTTTGTACTAACCTGTTATCTTACTCGGCTTTTAAGCTGACACTTGTGTTTTGTGGAAAAAAAAATGTTGTGCCCTCAGGTTAGGACTTGAAGCTGATCGATAGATGGTGAGATGGGTAGCTACTTGTGGAGCTTGAGGATTGTGGCTTTAGTTACCCATAGTTGCATTTACTTACGTAGACATTTATTTAGCCGTTTGGCCATTATTATGTTGGTTGTCTTTTACGTTGATTGTGGATTTCATTTGGGTTATTGTGATGATACTGTTGGTAACACCTTTTAAGACATTTATTATGTTTTATTGATTCCGTTAGGGATCAAATGGGTTTTTAAAACGTCGCTTCCGCATTTTATTAACGGTGTTATATTTAAAGTGTAAATTTTTTTGAAATTCACATTTTTATAAAGCATGGTGTTACATAAAGACTTCTTTAATTTTTAATAAAAAATAGTTGAATGTATATATATTGCGTTTCATTGCCTAAACATCAATCATGTATAATAACATACTTAATACAATTATTATTTATAGATGTTTCAATTTTCAATTGTCTATACATCAATACATATACGAGAGAAAGTACCCGCGTGTTGCGGCGGTGAGATGGTGGAGGTGATAGATCATAGAGTGTGATGTGATAGGTCATAGGAGGTGATATGTCATAGAGTGTGATAGTCAAATGCCTTAGCCGTACGGGCTCCGCCCCCGGATTTAAAAATTCGTCGAAAGTATATCGAATGACATCTCTAATGAAAAAGCATGAAATTTTAAGAACACCCATATAACTTTTATAATTTACCGAAGTACGGTTTTGAGATAAAAGATTTTGAATGAATTAGAGGAAAATGATTTATGGAGAAGAGAGAAAAAAATGAGTGGTTGAGATTTGAGGAGAGAGTTGAAAATGAGTGGCTGAGATTTCCTCTAAGGGTATTATAGTTGAAAAGTTGAAAAGTTGAAAAAATTTTGACAGGAACAAATGCTTTATAATGTAGTAGAGATAATAAATAAAATGAAGTATAAATTAAAATAATTATGAGTCAAACCGTGCAACGCGCACATGTATTAGTACTAGTATATAGATATATAGATAGATCGGTAGATGGTAGATAAGTCATTTAGGGCTCTCGAACTTATCGAGTTATGAATATGAATCAAGATAAGGGTGAACAAGTCAATAGTTAAGCTCGATTTAGGCTTGAACTCGTCTAGGCCCAGCTCAAAACAAGTCTTGTACGAATGGAATTCATAGTGCTTGGGATTTTAATTTTATACTAGGGCCTCACCGAAATTCCGTAAGAACATCCAAACTCCGAATCGGAGCGCCAAAGCTTTTTCACGCGCACACACAAGAAAAATACACACATTCTTTGTAGACATAACTATTAACTATCAAAATCTTTATTACCCAAAGCATAATAATGAGGTAAAGTTTACATTTTTCTTTTAAATTACTCCAAGAAACTTATAATTACCTGTTGGGTCTTTCTCAATTTCCCTATTTTAATATCCTTTTTTCAGTATTAAGCCCTAGAACAAGTGTGTCTGGAGAGCTGGCAATGGAGCTTGATTACAACAAAGTTAATGTAAGTATTTAGAGTTAGCCCTTTGTTTATTCATGACATAGTTTGTCAAATTTTGATGATTTTGAAATTTGGGATTTGTTTCGGTTAGTTCGTTATGATTTGAAGAAAAGAACAGATTTCCGCTGCTGGATTGATAACTCATACATAGTCTTGTTTTACTCGAAATGTGAAAATTGTGAACTTTTGCATATATCGTAGTATATTTGTTTCTTGTAGTGTATTGTGACATAGTTACATACATGTATAGGAGGTTGTTATCGTAAAACCAACATGTATGTAATCATATATATTACAAATAAAAAGTATCTGAATAGTTGCTGGGAAAAAAATACGGAGTAATTATCTTGGATTTGCAGAATTAGTGAGTTTAGGTTTTGGGAATGAACCAAAGTTATATCTACCGTACAAATCAAGATACTATCTTTAGATGACAATATATTCTTACATGATTTATTTCAAGGTTGAAAGGGAATTTAGTTATTGCTATCATGTTGCTAGAACAAGTAGAACTATATTAAGGGGTTTTGTGTAACTTATGAACTAGTTAATATCTTTCTTTAATTGGAATGTTCTTGGAAATAACACCACAAGGGTGTTTTGTAAATATACCGAAGTATGCACATCTCTCGAGAAGGCATTGACAAAGTTAGAGGTGAATATAGAAAATAGGACATATATGGTGGAAGATGTAGATGTCATTCCTTTTCGTTTTTCTCTTTTTCTGTTTTATGGTTTTGTATACCAAGTTGAGGTTGAATTACAAGCAACATGAGGGGAATGATATGTGTTCAGATTTTTTACCATATATGAACTTACTCATACCAACTAATCCAACTTATATGGCCCATTTCACAAAAAACGGGGTGCATTTTGAAGGCCTATCTTGAGTTTGGCCGAAAGTTCATAGGCCCAAGTAGTTTATATTCTTTAGCTTTATGCAGTGTTGTAAAAGTCTGATTCCAAGGACGAGTTATTGATGAGTCCTCGCTACAAGATCAGTCACCAATGCGAGTTAAGTTATATCCGAGTAATCGCTACATGATCCACAATTTGGTCAAAATTCAGTCAAACTTTGGTCAACTTGGAACAAAATTAGCCAACTCACAGTTAACTCGGTCAGAAATTGGTTTGAAATACTTAAACAATTGTGTTAATGTTTCTAAACATACTTCTGTGAACAATTATATGGTCCTATGAACATGTAATATATAGAACTTGGAAATTTGTGTATAAAAATTCCAATCTTAGTGCTCCCCGAGTACTCTCCACCTAGGCCAATTACTACCTCTAAATTTCCCCACGAATCTAGTACTGACTATTTTTGGGAAACATTAAGAAGTACTTTATGCAAGTCTGGATAAGCATTTAGAAGAAATAGTAGATTGGGTATTTTTTTGTTGTCGGCACAAGAATTACTTAAAATATCACACCCATTCACATAAAACCCTAATTGTCTATGAGTTGATTGATGGCGGACAGACAAAAAGCGTATAGCCATTCCCAACTTTCTCTTTTGAGAAAAAGATCAAATCACAAGTTTTCTCGTTTTGGAAAGGTTAGATCGCCCATTTCATATGTGACGTTGATTAAATGCCCATATGGATTTTTACCTATCTTATACTTTTACAGAATGTTACCCAAATATGTTTGTTCAATTTTATTGTGGATCTTCCATTTGCAAAGTTTGTTTGTCCCGTTTTATAAATTCTACTTGTGATTAATCATAATAAACAGGGTAAAACCCTTTACCCAAAAAGTTTTGGGAGACGGATTCTTCCTTCATTTAGCACATGTGTTGTTGATACCCAATAGCATACGGATCATGATAATAATGATATCGGGTTTACCCACTGATGAACTTCCCTTATCCAAGGAATGGAAGATTCGTTTTAATTAGTGTTATCAAATTTTGATCAATAAATGCTAATATTTATGCCGAAAGTGAAGTAGTTGGTGCTTCTTATATATGTTGATATGTATATGTCCAAGCTGTTGCGATAATTTCCACCTCTACCAAATGTGGATTTTTGATACTGCTAAATGTTCTCTGTTCTGTACAACTAACATCATGAATATTCTGTTTATGGCTCAGTTACCCGAAGGAGTGGCTCCATTCACACATATTACCCGAAATGAACGTTCAGGCAGGAAGTAAGTTATTTCTTGCTCATGCGTACTATGCTCTATCTTTCTAGCTCATTCAATGAGTCATAGAACCCTGAAGCATATTCTTTTTGATCATTTTCTGCATTTATGTTTTTTCTATAATTTGTATACAACACATTCCATGTGCACTGATTATTGAAAAGGACAAAAGTCATAAAGCATATATATTGGTGAATATAGCCTGAAAGGGAATGGAGCATGAAAATATGTAAATGGGAGGATAGATTGTGGAATTCAGATAAATGAGCATAGTACATGCACATCAGATAAACGAACTTTTTAGGATGAGAGTTTAACAGTTTCAATGTGTTTATCAGTTTAGGGCTATAGACCCATGACCCATCTATCTTATAGTAATTTCGATTTTCATCCGGTAAGACAAAGTATCTACATACTTTAGGTGCAAAAGTATCTGATAAGTGGGGTTCATGCAAGGGCGGCATTGGTGATTGAGATCGTAGCTCTTTTGGCCTATTTGCCCTTTTATCACTGCCAAATCGTCTGAACTGCAGTGTTTTTTACTATTCATTATGAATCAGTAGGGTAAAGAATCAGAAACACTTTATCTTAGTAGGAACGGAGATGTTATCTTAATCATTTTTGGTAAAGAGGGTTTATGAAGAAGGCTTTGTTTGTAGTGTTTCCTTTAGATGAAGACGGAATTCGTTTAAAACTAATTATTTGATCCCTAAAGAATCAGAGTTGGAGTCGGAATCACTTTATTAAACAACAAAAGTTGATTATAATCTGTTGGTCCCTCGTCCCTCTCTCTCACGAACAACAACAAATACTAAAACTATTCTTCTTATTATTTCAACCGTAGGTTTACAATATATATAGTTTTCCAACAGACACATACGAACCATCATACCTCTTCACTAATTGGTATGAATATCTAACAGACACAACTATTCTAAACGACACGTCCCTTCACAACATAACTGCCTATAACCGAAAATAACTTCCATTCGGTTGTAGACTTTATTTCTGACACATTAAACCCCTTAACTTATATACGTAACTATTTGACACACATGGATTAATAGATTATTATCCAATACTCCCCCCTAATTTATTAATCCATGCCTTCAGTTCTTCAAGCGCCTCATTGTCTTTATCCTTGAACTTTGGCTTGTTTCCACTTCCTTTGTCTTGATCTTTAACACGAAATATGTCTTGAACTTCTTTCTTGATTTCACTTCTTTCTTCCTTGTCTTCAATCTCATCTTGATCATCCTTGTTAACTTTGTCGGTATCTTCCATCATTTGTATCATCTCATAGTCTTGAATCTCCAACAATGTGTTTCTTGTATCACGATCTTCGGATTCAACTTTCTTGTTTCTTGACTTGATGTCTTTCTCATTCTTGCATTCCTTTTGAAATCTTGATGGCGTCTCTTGATGCTTCTTGCATTCGCCATTGTCAACTCTTGGTTCTTCTTCTAGGAGTTTCTTATTCGAAAAAACTCCATGGTTATCTTTCTCAAACTTTTCTCTTTTTGTCTTTAACTCTTTTATCTCTTTGCTTGTGCAATCTCTTAACTTCTTCAGGTTCTCTAACTCCTTTTGCATTTGTTTCTCAAATGCTATCTCTCTATCTCTCATTTTCTTCTCAAACTCTTGTTTCTCCATCTCAAAGTCTTGAAGCATTTCAAACTTCCAAAACTCTAGTTTACTTCTAAAGTCAGTTTCAATCTCTGACCTCATATCTTCTAACTTTCCTTTTGGAATTTCATCTTCCTTAATGAGAATTCCATTTCTTTTCTTTTCTTCTAAGGAAGGATTGAAGAATCAAACATGGGTTAACAATTAGGGGGGTGAATGTTGGCCTTAATTGTTCAACCCAAGTTTGATTGTGTAATGGGTCAAAGTGTTATTAGTCTTAAGTATGTATTTTATGTTAGAAGTGTATTGTTTAATTAGATAAGGGGGGTTAATTGTAAGTCTTATAGAAACCGGTTTTAGTAACTGCCATAGAGACCTGTTGCGAACAGGCATGTTGGTTGGATAGGTCGGTTCAACATGTATATATATACCCTATGCGCGTCTGTAAAAAACCAACCCACAAAAAGTTAAATAAAACATAGTTTGTTTGGGTTCATCCTTTGTTTCTTGTTCTTATAGTTATATTGTGATTCTTGATTATGGATTGGCAATGATTCTGGGACAATAATTGGTATCAGAGCCGAGGGCTTTAAAGAAGATCGAAAATCATTGTTGCAATCCAGAAATCAAAGAATCAAAGGTGTTCTTCTGATCAGTGGCGTTTTCTTTTCTGTTTTTCTTCATTCAATCCGGAAAGAGATGGCCGATCATCATAAGAAGATTAGTGGTATGTTTTTCTGTGTTTAATCCAATTAGTGAGAGTGAGCGATTTGTTTGTCGAGAGAAGGAGGGCTGTTTGTGAATCGCAAAGAAAGACAGAACGAGAGGAAGTTGCTGTTGGCGATGCAGTCAAGAAGACAAAGAATCGTTGTATGTGTTGGGATTATGGCAGAAATTGGTGAAGAATTTAAGAGGGTGTTCGGTCAAAAGAAAAGCAAGATGGTTGATTGAAGAACATTAGGGAAGAAGATTTGTTGGTATTCTCGGATACATCAGAAGGTTAAGATCAGAAGACACAAATTTGGTTATTGTTTGTTGCTGTGCATTGGAATACAGAGACAAAGTCATACGGGCTGTTGTTTTGTGGAAAGTGGTTCATCAAAGAAAGGCCAGAAGGGCTGTTCGTTGTTGTATGAGGAAAGATTGGAACCAAAAGTGTTACGGGACATGTGCAAATTCAGGAGAAGGCGCAATGCGTGTTTCAAACGTTGTATGGCATATCCATGAGGGATTAGAGCGGCCATGGCTGAAAGCAAATGGGTCAAGAGGACCAGAGAAGATTGCTTGATAAGAGGACACGATTGGATTCTCAAATTTGCAAGATGGATTTGTGAGAAGAGAAAGTATGTGGCATGCAACAAACAGTGGTGTTACGGAACAAGAACAAGGAAGGATTGAAGAATCAAACATGGGTTAACAATTAGGGGGGTGAATGTTGGCCTTAATTGTTCAACCCAAGTTTGATTGTGTAATGGGTCAAAGTGTTATTAGTCTTAAGTATGTATTTTATGTTAGAAGTGTATTGTTTAATTAGATAAGGGGGGTTAATTGTAAGTCTTATAGAAACCGGTTTTAGTAACTGCCATAGAGACCTGTTGCGAACAGGCATGTTGGTTGGATAGGTCGGTTCAACATGTATATATATACCCTATGCGCGTCTGTAAAAAACCAACCCACAAAAAGTTAAATAAAACATAGTTTGTTTGGGTTCATCCTTTGTTTCTTGTTCTTATAGTTATATTGTGATTCTTGATTATGGATTGGCAATGATTCTGGGACAATATAATCAACAGTCATTTTCATAACCCAAATCTAACATCCTTTTTCATGCTTTTAGATTTGGATTCTTTTGTATGAAAAACCTATAGCTCCCAGGCTAATGTTTTGTATTAAATTTTTTTTATATAGTATGTTTGAGTGAACTGTAGATTTGGTGCCTTCCTCATTTTTAAGTTGTAGTTGCGGAACTAGGAAACATTAGAAACATTAAGGTAATACAACCCAGCCTTCTTGAAAAATCCTATTTGCAAATTTTGATAATAGGTCCATTCTTTCATTGAAGTTCTTCAGCATCAGAAGGCTGTCTTTGTACTTCTGGGATGCCTAATTACTACGACTACGGGTTGATATGGCTTTAATAATCCCGTATTCTCATGATTGTCTTATACATTCATGTTTATTTTCAGTTGCTTTTGATGCTTGGATTGGAAACAGTCTTCAAGCACTAGCATAATCTATCCCATAGGCCAAGTACATGTGTGTGTGAATTAAAGGTGGCTATTTCAACTCATTTACTTATTAATGGGTTGATTCGGGTTATTTTATATATCTGACTAGTCAACATGGGTTAATAAAGTGGGTCAAAAGTTGCCCAAGGTGTAATTATATGCATAAGACCTCCTACTAAGTACATGTACATTTCTTTTCTTTTTCTGCCGATTTTCACTGATACTTTGAACTTGAAAATTGTGCTGTTCAGAGCTTTAAGTTGTAGTTTTAAATGCAGATTCAGTTATTTTTCTACTTCCCAGCTGTGGTTCTAAGAAAAAGTTACCTCTAACTTTGTATATGAACTGGATATAACGTTCAACTGTGATTCTGAGACTCTTTATATGGTTGTAGGCAGATAAAGAAAAAAGAAGAGGATATCGCTGTTTGCGAATGCAAGTTTGATCTGGGCAATACTAATCTTTCGTGTGGAGAGAGGTGTTTGAATGTCCTGACCAACACAGAATGCACACCTGGTTATTGCCCTTGTGGCAGTTATTGCAGGAACCAGGTAAATCACGTATTCATTAATGTTTGTAATTACATATATTCGTTACTGTATAGTTTTTTTTTTTTTTTTTCCTTTTTTCCTTGAGCATTTATACAATGATGTTTTAAGGTCTCAGGTCTGCTAATCACTCATCTAGCTCTACTAATCAATGGATTTTAGTTGTAAACTAGGACAGTAGGACTTCATATTCATTTGCTTTACTGAAAACAGTGAACTACACCATCCCTTCTCCATCTGTTGAACGTCTATTGTCTTTAAAAACTTTTGAGAGTATATTGTATGAAACATTTTCATTGATTGTTATCCATCATTGGCTAACTTTTTGAGTGTTATTAATGTGAATCTTTGGAGAAGAGGTCACAAGTTTGTTGGACTGTCCTTTTATGATCTAGTGCTTCATCACAACCAAACTCTTACTTTTGAAACAAAAAATAATGGATTTATTAATTCCAAGACCCTTGAATAACCAGAAGTAAGCAATCAGAGCTATACAGAAAGAGACACAATCTTCCATGAAACCCCAACTGTTATCTGAACTCAACAATGATGGGTATATGAAACCGAACACCTTTGAATTACACCAAAGCTAGTTATTGAAGTCAAGGCGCTACAATTCAGAGGAAGAAGCCTAGTGGATAAGCTGGTTGAGAAATGCAAGCCACATGTTTAATCTTGCAAGACCTGAATTAGTTCCATGATAAGAACCAACTGAAGAAAGGGACGACCCTCCTAAAACCTGTATTCTTAAACCTCCTATTTATAGGAGAATTCTAGACTCCTAATAAGTACATAGTGTAAGGCCATTGAGTCAAGTTATTTAAGGTCATAGTGGAACTAGGCTTCCAAAATATCCCATCATAATGGTCATTTTCAACTCATGGCTGATTTCACTATTATGAAGTATGTTTGGAAATGTGCTCTCAATATTTTAAGACGATATGTAGAAGTTCAGCTCAATAAACATAATGCTTAATCTAGATGGCCTTGTCTTGTTGAAGTATCGTTAATTCCTAAAGTGGGATGTTGTTGAGGCGTGAGTATTTTTTATTATTTTTTTTGTTGGTGGCAAGTTATCAGCCCGTAATGCATTTTTCAATGGAATCACTTGTAAACATGATTTCATAAAGCTTGTAAAGTATCTCGTCTTTTTTTCTTTTTCCTTTCCTAATTGGTTTCATGTCTGTTATGACTCGTGGCGTGAAAAAATTGTGCCAAGATGAAGTTACTCAATTACACTGACCTGTACCAGGAAAACATTCAGAGAAATTTAACAATACACATTGTGCTGTTACAGAAGAAAATACAGTACAAGTTGACCAAGAATCATGTTATTGAAGCTTTAGGCTTTTCTTGTAGCAGTCAAATTCCGTTGGAAAGATATACCATCCCAATCTTGAAGTTTGACCTGCAGTAGTAGTAGTTATGTCTGATGTTTCTTGTTTTTTCTGTAAGGCTGTAAATTTGTTGAATATGATCTTTATCAGTGTTCAGAATCTTTGTCATGTTTTTGTGTGCCACGAAGAGACAATATTTTGTGATTTGGTGTTAATATATAGTTCTTCACCACTTGCAGAGATTTCAAAAATTTGAATATGCAAAGACAAAGTTATTCAAGACAGAGGGACGTGGATGGGGTCTTTTAGCTGATGAAAATATCAAGGTATCGACTACTGGCTTATGTATATGCTAATTGTTATGTGGGTCAATTTGGGTTATGTTTGATCTCTAAATGTTCAAATGGGCCAAATTAGAGAATTAGTTAAAGAGGCAATGGTTCAAAACCAAAGTGTATTTTTTAATGAATAGAAACAACCATTTCCGCATGAGTGCCCTATTGGGAAAAAGAGATGGGATGAGGGGAAGGCCCTTAGGTCAAACCTAAGCCCCTTGCTTTTCTTTTGTGGGAACAATCGTGATCTATCTCCCTCATGTTGGCCTACGGAAAGGGTTCGGAAATGGTCACAGGGATACCCAGGTTAGGCGCATGATTTGAGTCAAAGACTCGCCTTCCTTGGATAAGAACCTTCTGTGTGTATCTTTTTATCTTGATCCAGGGACAACGTGTAGGGGATCCCCTTTTTTTTATTCATGATACCTTGTAAATCATTTCATGTCATGCAAGAAAGATTAACATTTTGAGGATGTAGTTCATCTGTTACAAGCTCATTATTTATAAAAATATTGGACAAAAAGTGTTTTTTTTTTTTGTCAACCCAACCCGAATCACACTAACTGACCTGTTTTGAACCGTTCAAATGTTGAATGGAGCCCATTATGACCTGTTAACCAAGATGCTCTATCCATGGATGTTGCCACCTCTAAATTTATCGTATATCATATGCGTTGCTCATCTGTTGGTTTTCTGGATTTTTCTCTGCTTTTCATATGGTTAGGCTGGGCAATTCATTATTGAATATTGTGGAGAAGTAATTTCTTCAGAAGAAGCAAAGGAAAGATCTCACACTTATGAAACTCAAGGTAGAATGTGTGGGTTTATTGGGGTGGGTATGTGGATTGTTGAACCAATCAACATACTATATTATTGCTAACTACCTTTTGCATTTAATGTAGGTTTAAGGGATGCATACATAATTTCTCTTGATGCTAGTCACTATATTGATGCCACCAGAAAAGGAAGTTTTGGTAGATTTATAAACCACTCTTGGTAAGTTACTTTTGTAGAACTTAGAACAAAAGATTATTAAAAGATATCGATTAGAGGCGGCAATCGCTGTATTTACTTACGAATGGTTGAGTTTGGGTTAATAAAGTAAGATATACGTAGCTTAAGTGGAAACAACCAAACAGGTTAAATGGATTGTCCAAAGTGTATTTTTAAAGCCTAAAACCTCTTCATTTTAGTAGTAAGATTTGGATTATTATGAAAGTATTATAACTCCTCTTCCTTTTTTGGACAACCGTGGGATCCAGCCTTTGGTCCGCTCACTATATATTCTAACATTTGAAATCATACCTGACACTACTTTTCAGTAAAATATTAATAATTATGGACAAAAGCGTTTTGGGGTGACCTGACTCGACATGTACCAGAAAGTACTTATTTTGATCTGCTATAATACCCGCTCATCTTGTCATCTCTACTATATACAATGAATTGTACCTTCCTGAGGTGTGAACTGGGTTACTATCTTTTTGGTGCTGTGCAGCCAACCGAATTGCGAGACAAGGAAGTGGACAGTTTTGGGGGAAACACGAGTCGGGATTTTTGCAACCCAAGATATTTCTGTTGGAACGGAACTGGCATATGACTATAATTTTGAATGGTATGGTGGTATTAACGTGCGTTGTCTCTGCGGGGCTCCTAACTGTTCTATTTTTCTTGGTGGAAAGTCTCAGGGTTTCCTGGTAAAAATCTTTTTAAGATATTGCATGTCTTCATTTCTTTATTCAATAATTTCGGGAGTTCTATGAACATGATGTACACATAATATTCCCTAAAAAAATTAGAGTGGACGTTTCAACCAGTTTTCATATAAATTGGGCCTTTTTTATTGTTTATATCAAATGGCTCTAATCAAGCGGTTTAGCAAATCTCAGGAATGAGTCAAATTAGTCGAATGCCTTCTAAACTCTATATTACCTGTACCGATGTGATATTTTTGCTGAAAAAGAGGTGATCGATCGTTTTTAATTCTTATACCTCGTTACATCATCATATCTTTGTTAACTCATTAAAAGTAACCTTCATGTAATTGTAGAGCCAATTTGGTATTATTAAGTGAATTTACTTATAATTCAATTTCAAATTATAATCATGTTAGATCCCACATGTTCTTGACTCTTCAATTTGCTTAATTTTCATTTGTTTTTCCAATATCTGTCTGTCTTGACCTTTGGAGAATAAAACAATAAATTCTTGTATTGTACCTCATTCATTGTTTTCTTAACAGGAGCATAACCATGTGTGGGAAGACGGTGATGACAGGTAGTATATTATCAATTATGCATATCCGTATAGATGTCTGTGAGTGTGTTTCATTCTGGTGTATTGTTGCTTTTGCACAATCCCATGGCAAATAAACTTGAACATTGTTTTTTGCACATAGCATGTTAGTTATAAGATGATAGACATATAGGCTATAGCTAGCATTTACAAAATGTTCATGGAAGCATTGTGTGTCACACAGTGTGTGAGTATGTGTATTCTTTAAATCACATTAGGTGAAACTGATAACTTTGGATTATGAGATCTAGCTAGCATTTAGAGGGTAAATGGGTGGAATAACATGTTCATCTTCTATTAGACATATAAATTGATAACCACTCTTCTGTTTATTTTAATCTACAAGATATCCTTTGAGAATCAGTATTTGTTGAGGCTAGCAAGGTTGAATTCTATTTACTTAATCTTCTTATTACATGTTATTAATTATGTATGTGGGGATTTTTGCTATGTCAATTGAAAAATGGAATCCAGCATCTACTTAGTTTAGGGTCTTACATGTCATCTCAGTTCGATAATTGGACAATTGGTTTACATATTGTTCGATAGCATTCTGTGATGATTTACTGGTCAGAGAGAGTTTTAACTAATATACAATAATGATAATCTGATACACTCCAAGTACATAAATCTTTGGAACTGCATAAAATCTAATATACTTTCTGGCTATCTTATGCTATACTTTATTTTCTTTGTAATATTTTCTTCTAGTTTCTTCTTTTCAAGAGTTAGTACATTGAATATCTATATTGATTGGAGGTGGCAAAACAAATCTATTTTTAAGTTAAACTATAGTACGAGTATTATACAAATCAGGTAATATTGAAAAATGTCAAAATGGAATGACGAGTTACAAGTCGTCTAATGTATATTCTAAAGCTCATATTTCTTATTTAGACGAATCATCGGTTTTCAGTGCTTGTCCCGTTATACCAAGAGGACATACCACATGATCTTTAGGTGTTTTATGACCTTTTGCGATTAATAAATTTAACCGGATGTACTTTTCCTCTTTCCATACATTGCTTATTACGAAGTTAATGAAATACACGCACCTTAAATTTGTCGAGCCCATTTTTATCTGTTATCCTACCAACCCGAACCCAATTGTCTTGCCACTTCTATCATTCATGTTTCTTTTTTGTTTTTTTCTCCCTCAGATATACTGTTGATGTGTTCCCCCTGTATGATTCTGCTGAGGATGAGCCTTTGGATAAAGTCAACAAAATTACAGACTCTACTATTCAGGAGGCCTCCATAACTGTCAAAGCTGAGAATGATGCTCTAAACAACAATAGTTTTGGGTACGATCACAAGACAAGTTTGTCAGGATTGGTTGCTGGTGGGGCCATTGATAAGGTCAATCTGGAAGTTGAAGGCAAGAAAGATGGTGATCAGCATGCAATGGTAGTTTCTGGACCAAGGAGTAACGATGATTTTGGGAATTTCAACAATGGATCGGATATAAGTTCTGCAAAACGGGCAGCTAAACGCATCCCAAACAGAAAGCAAAAGCTTTCTGGTAGGAAGCAGGTCAATGGAAAACGTATTGCTCAACTATTTGCTTCAAAGAAAGTACAAGATGAACTCATAAAATGTGAGGTAAGAATGGTCTCTTCATATTTATTGCTTTATTAAACAATTTTCAGAGGCGGTAAGTGGGCATGTTGGGTATTTATATGGGCCAATACAAAACGGGGACGGGTTGACTCCAAAAAACTGTCTTTTTTAGGAATAAAAATAATAATATTTTGTGTTGTATATAATTATAAAAAATATATCTTACCAACAATAATCTAGCTATTTGAATATATTTATTTACTAGGTTGTGGGCAACAATATCCACAGAGGGCACCTTTTGATCGATTCAATTGAAATAAAGTTTTCTGTTTACCTTTTTTTTTTATTTTTTTTTATTTTACCCATTCACAAGGGAGTTGAAATTGTAAGCTAATTTTCCCTTGACTTTGATCTTTACCTTTTCATACATTGTATTTAATTAGCCTAGTGGTAAGGCAAACACTGTGACCTTAAGGTCTCAGGTTCGATCCCCGCTGGGCACAAAAAATAATTCCTTTAAGGTACCCGTTACCAATGAAGCCTAGACCCATATGTGAAGTTTAAATACGCGGGTTTGATCCTTCGGGGTGCCCAGATCATGTGGGGATTAGGATGGAGGTATTTTATCGGCATCATATGGCTCATACCGGGGCTAGGGTTCCCCCCATTATCCTTTTTTTTTTACATTGTATTTACTGACTGAATATTATGTTCCCTCCTATTTAACTTTTAAAAGAAGTCTGATGGTATATATAATCAATGTACTTCAGTTTGAGAATGAGAAATTTGTGAGCGTGGATGTTTTTTGTCCCCATAAAGTACTGGAAGATGCATTGAACGAGGAATTTTCACTGTCAGGGTCAAGTTATTGACGATCTTTATTACATTCCCCCCAATTTACCAAGTAATGCTCCATTACCCATTATTGATTAATGATTGCATTACTTACACATAACCAAGCATGATTAATCATTCCCTTACCCATTCCTTACCCCATAATACCCCCAACCAAGCACCCCCTAATTTTTAATCCTACCCTTTTGATTTCATACAACTCTTTTACTTTGCATCTTTTCTCGGTTAAATGCTTGCACCTGCACTGGAAAACACTTCACTCAACACATGTATATTATTTCATCTCATATATAAAAAACTGTAAATAAGAATATTCTTTAATTGACATTAAATTAAGTTTAGAGCTTAACACCGGCCCAGAAATTGTTATTCGTTAACTTTGAGAGGCGTCGAGAAAAGCGTTTTTGTTTCTGGCTTAAGACCCAACCGAAAAATATGTTTGAGATTATCAGATTAAGGCATCATTTTCCCCTTTTGGTAGATCTCAATTCACACTTGTGTTTATCATTTGTGGAGTAATTTCACTCTACATGTTTCCAAAGTTTTTATCATTTATGAAAACATTTCAAATTTGTTTATTAATCACACTCATGAAGAATTTCAGAGCAAACTGAAGTGACGAATTTGCTGATTCCGATAAAAATGGGCGGATAAAGTATTTGAAAGGTAAATCAAAGAGATCCGAGTTAACATGTAATTAAGTCGTATTCATTGTCTTGGAGGTGGTGTTTGTTTGACAGTTAAGAATTCATGGTTATTTCATGCTTCTGATCGCAGCGAGCATATATGTTGCCATTTATTTATGGATTTGATTCAATATTTGGGTGTGTTTTTATGGCTGTAAAATTATCAATATGGGCAAAAAAGTCATATTAAGAATT
>CM067167.1:181555637-181570637 GCA_034093135.1 Erigeron breviscapus
TCTTATGCAAAGGGGTAAGGTTATTGCTTATGCCTCTCGTCAATTGAAAGTGCATGAGAAGAACTACCCGACACATGATTTGGAATTGGGAGCGGTTGTGTTTGCTTTGAAGTGTTGGAGGCATTATCTCTATGGCACCAAATGTGTGATTTATACCGATCACAAAAGCCTCCAACACATTTTTAACCAAAGTGAATTGAATATGAGACAAAGGCGTTGGTTAGAACTATTTAGTGATTATGATTGTGACATCCGTTATCACCCGGGCAAGGCAAATGTAGTAGCCGATGCCTTGAGCCGAAAGGAGAGAGTGAAACCAAGATGGGCTAGAGCTATGAGCCTCACGGTAGGGCCAAATATTCGTGATCGGATCATTGAAGCCCAAATTCAAGCCACCCTATCGGAAAACTTTGGAGACGAGAACCTAGATGGCATGGAACAACAATTCGACCGGAAGAATGATAATGGGCTATACATGGTTGAAAGACTTTGGGTTCCTATTTTCGGCGACTTAAGAACGCTTATGAATGAAGCTCATCAATCGCCTTATTCGGTCCATCCCGGGTCGGATAAGATGTACTTTGACTTGAAAAACTTGTATTGGTGGCCGGGCATGAAGCGTGATGTGGCTAAGTATGTGAGTGAGTGTCTTACTTGCTTACAAGTAAGCCGATCACAAGAAGCCACCCGGATTGTTGGTGCAACCGGTGATGCCCGAATGGAAGTGGGAACATATTTCAATGGACTTCATTACTAAACTACCAAAGACGAGAAGCGGTCGTGACACGATTTGGGTGATAGTAGATCGGTTAACGAAGTCGGCTCACTTTTTAGCCATTCTTGAAACCGATAAATTTGACACTTTGGTTCGATTGTACATCAAGGAAGTAATATCTAAGCATGGAGTGCCGATTTCTATCATTTCGGATAGAGATGCCCGTTTTAAATCAAAATTTTGGGAAGCCTTTCAAAAAGCAATGGGTACTCGACTCGACATGAGCACGGCATTTCATCCTTAAACGGATGGACAAACTGAGAGAACCATTCAAACACTTGAAGACATGTTGAGGGCATGTGCAATTGATTTTGGTGGAAGTTGGGAAGACCATTTGCCGCTAGTTGAGTTTTCATACAACAATAGCTATCATGCTACCATTCAAATGGCACCCTTTAAAGCATTGTATGGTAGGGTATGTCGTTCTCCTCTAGCTTGGGCGGAAATTGGAGAAAGTCAACTCATCGGGCCAGAAATTGTGATTGAAACGACTAAGGTAATATCTCAAATTAAGGAGAAGTTGCAATTGGCCCGTGAACGTCAAAAGAAGTATGCCGATGTGAGGCGGAGACCGTTAGAGTTTGAAGTTGGTGATTTTGTACTTTTGAAAGTGTCACCTTGGAAAGGAGTCGTACGTTTTGTGAAGCGGGGAAAACTTGCACCAAGATATATTGGTCCTTTCAAGATTCTTGAACGGGTTGGGAAAGTTGCTTATCGGCTAGAATTGCCTCAAGAGCTTAGCGGTGTGCATGATGTGTTTCATATTTGTAACTTGCGCAAGTGTTTGGCGGATCCTACACATCATGTGCCTATGGACGAAATTAGGGTTGACTCGAATTTGAACTTTGTTGAAGAGCCGGTAGAGATCTTGGACCGTCAAGAAAAGAAACTCAAGAAGAAGCGCTACACCATTGTGAAGGTAAGATGGAACGCTAGACGTGGAGCCGAGTTCACTTGGGAGAGAGAAGACCATATGAAGTCTAAGTACCCGCATTTATTTAGTAATTAGGGTTTTGTTGAATTTCGGGACGAAATTCTTTCAACGGGGGAATAATGTAACATCCGTGAATTTTGACCCGTTGACTTTATGTGTAATTTGACTAACAATCTTGTTGAATGAAATAATTGGGCCCATTTGTGATTTTATGACTAAGTGGTATGTTAGTCGAGTCGTTAATATGTTGTTTGGCGTTTAGTTGTGTAATCGATTGAATTATGTTTGTGGGAGAAACGGGTCGGCCCGTGGGTAGTCCAAGACCCACCAGCCACCCATGACCCATTTCCCCCCCCCATATCTCTTTCTCCCCTCTCATTTCTTATCTAACTTTCTATCTATCTTCTTCCACTTTTCTCTCAAGCAAAAGACCCATTTCAACCTTCTTCACCATTTCTTGCACCAAATTAGTGTTGGATCGATTATAACATAGAAATCATAGCCATCTTCATCTCATTTGCATCTTATTGGAAAATCAAAAGCCAAGTCCAAGCTTTCTTCCATTTTTGACCTAAATTGGGTTCTAGCTCAAGGAGAAGTTTGTGTAAGTCTAATTCAACCCTTTTACTTCCATTCATGCTTGTTTTTATGTTTTTAGTCGTTTTGATGTGATTCCAAGACTTAAAAGTGGTAAAAATGGAAATTAGGGTTAGGGTTAGGGTTTGAATGATTTGTGAGTGATTGTGATGTTTTGGTCGAATTTGTGAGTTGGGTTATGTGTATTTATGGTTAATGATGTTAGGTTATGCTTCAAAACAAGTTACAAGTCTTCACAAGTCGATTTGGAATGGTTTGGGTCGAATTTGGGGGTTTTGGGTTCGTATTTCCTGCATAAACTGCAGGTGCTGGCTGCAGATTGTGTTCATTGCGGCGCAGTGAGCTCTACCCTTGCTCACTGCGGCGCAGTGCCTTGTTTCTGGTCCTGGTTCGATTTAGCCACTGCGGCGCAGTGAGCATGGTTCTGGCTCACTGCGGCGCAGTGGATAGTTACTGTGAATGTATGCGCGTCAATTTTCAAATGTTAATAACTTTTAATCCGTAACTACAAACAAGTCTTATGACCTATCGTTGGAATCGTAAGAGAGTCTAGTTTCTAGTAGTAACACTCTTTTTGCATGAATCTCTTCTCATTTCTAAAAAGGTCTAGTCGAATGCGTCTTGTTCCTACTAGTTAAAGTGGTAAAGGTGTTTAGGGTTTGTGACTTGACTTAATCATGCTAAACCAACTTGTTTATGATTGTAGAGTTGACATTACGGTATTATGATGTATAATTATAGGTTGTGGACGTGTGGACCCTATTACTCGTTTGTAATCTTATACTAGCTTCTTTGCCGGACAAGGTGAGTTTCGTATCTCCCTACTCGCTTGAGATTCGGGCTGAAAAGTGTAAACTTGCGTGTTTACTTGCTTTCATTGATTGATTGATTGATTGTTCTTGTTGTTGGATTTATGTGACGGTTCTTTTCGTTTGGTTGACTTGGGTTATGTTTTGGTTAAGTATTTCATTTATGTTAGGATAGACGTACATACATGGAAGTCGGTTATGCCTTCATTGGGTTTTAGATGTGGTGGGAAGGCTGCGGGTGACCCTATATATAAGCATCTGGGACTCGAAGGAAGTAGAATCCTCTTAAGTGTATGTACGTATAGTTGGTTTAAATTGTGGTTAATGGTTTACGATTGACGATTATTGATTGTTGGCTCATGTTTGGCGAATGTTAATTACTGGTTCAAGTTCATCGTATATTGATTGTTGGTTCATGATTTATGCATTTACAATTGATTGTAAGCATTGCATACATTGTTGATGACCCTCGGCAGGGGATTGCCGATGTAACATCCCAAACTTTTCTTTACTAGTTGACTAATGCCGTTAAGTCAATATTGTGTGTGTCGTTAAGTCTATCTTAGATTTAATGCTTATATGTAGTTAATGTGTGCTATGTGTGAGGCTTGTAAGCCTAAATGTTAATGTAGTATAAATGTGTGTAATATGAAGATTAATGTCTATGTAGTGACATTTAATGAAGGATTAATGATGGATATGGTCAATAAAGTAGTTTGTGACCAATAATGAAGGATTAGGAAGCTTAGGGGCTAGTTTTGACATGTGTGCAAAGTCAAAAACGGGTTTAGAGGCTTAGGGGTTGTCATTAGAGAGCCATTATGCAGATTTTCTTCCCCCTAAACAAGCCCTAGCCGATCCCCTCCCTTCCCTCTCAAGTTTCTCACTAGGTCTATTCGTTTTGGAGCCAAATCGATCGTGTATTGCTTAGATCTTGGATCTTTATCACCGAATACAGGTAATATAGGTATTCCTCTTCTGAGATCTGATTGTGTGAGTCTTATATTAGTCTTAATCCAGGCCATAAGGGTTTGGGTTGGGTTATTTGATTAAACGTTCACCAATTTCATGTTATTCGGGTGATTAAATGATTGATTCATGATGTAAAGGATTAAAGGATTAATAGTATGGTTAAAGGTGATGAAAGTGCAATTAAAAGGATTAATTTTAAGTCCCCAGGTTGGATTTGGGGTATGGGTTCGTATGGAATTCGTTTGATCAAAGAACAAAATTGAGTTGCTGGTCTGCACCCCAGGTGCAGCGCACCACTGGCCAGTTTAGGTTTTTGGTTTTTTTGATGGGAGCCGATATGCGACGCACCAAAGGGTAGGTGCGGCGCACCTATTGTTGATAGGAATTCCCTGGAGGATTGGTGCGACGCACCACATGGAAGGTGCGGTGCACCACATGTCCAGATTTCACAAAATGTGTCGTTTAGCTTATATTTCGATCTTATACTTGTTCTAGGTTATTGGAGACACCTAGTCATCGTTGTATTGTGCTTGTAGCTTGTTGTTAAACCGTATCGAGGTAAGATACCTACTTTTGTCACGCTGAGGGTTCAACAAGCAAAGGTTTCATACTTATAACTTCCTTAACGGTAACTTATGATATATGTGGGTATCTCGGGTTACACGGGAGGTATTATGGGATATGTAGTTGACCATGAGACCTGAAATGCAGACCCTAACGTAGTGAAATGAAGTATTGCTTAATGTAGTATATTGTTATGCAGTTTATGTAGTATTACGAAGTAGCTTGTGATGCTTTGAGATGTAGTATATGTTGTTGATTGTTGATATGTGCATGATTGTATGGCTTGCTCAACTAGTTCACTAGACTTGTTAAGTTGCCATGACACGTGCATGTTTAAGGGCCCAAAACGTAAAAGCAGTAAACGTAGTAAATGTTTTAGGTAATGCAGTCACCTAAACTAAATAATGCAGGATCGAGCTCGTTAAACTTTGATGCAGGAAAGTGTTAAGCTTAACCCGTACTTGCCCTAGCCCGGCTAAGTGCGTTGACGTAGTTGTTGCTTGGGTGGATCCTTGCAACATGGTCTTTATAATGCAGGGCGAGTAATACGAGGGGTTTGACCAACCTCCACATACGGATTACTCTTGGATTGGCTTGCCATTCCTTAACGACGTACGATGATTAGCCTTTGGTTGATCATCCAGTCAGGTGTGATGCAGGGCACACTTATATGCAGATAACGAAGATATGTGTGACAATGTGTGAACTAATGCAGGATAGGCACATTTAGGATGATTATCCTATTTGATATGAAGTTGATATGCAGTTATGTGTGATGTGTGTTGTGCCTAATGAGTTCGTCTAATAATGAAGAAATGTTTGAATTGGACAAATGCTTTCAAATTAAGTGTGATCTTACTTAGCTATCCTTATAGCTAACACTTGTTTCTTTAATGTGGTTGTTCCCTCAGGTTTAGCTTGATGGACTAGTGACGCAGGACATGTGAGCTTGGGTAGATGCAATGAAGGAGCCTTAGCTACCCATAGACGATTCTTTCTTAGACATTTAGTTACATTTCGTACTTAATGTCGAATTTATGTAGTGTCGTGTGAACGGTTGTTTATGTTGGGCAACCGTTGGGTTTTCATTTGAACTAATGTTTGATATGGCATGTAACACCAACAAAACGCAGAAACCGAAATGTTTTTATCGGTTTTGACTTTTACGATCTTTACTTCCGCAATTTAACACCGTTAGGTGAAAGATTTTTGAAAACCCATATTTTTAAACGTCGGGTGTTACAGCCGACATCCTGGTGTATAGATGTATGCACTCATTTTGGATGTAGTTCCTGACTCCGAGTATATAGACATATATATCTCGATGATTTTGAGATACAGCCTTGTTCATTGCGATGACAGAAGGGTATCGTTGCATTGGTGACTGGTGTTCACGCATAAGATATGCATGTTGACTTATTTATGTATTAGTACTTGCATTTGATATTTATATCATTGAGCATTCATTTGCACGCATTTTCGTACTTATGTAACTTTGTTGATTTGATATTGTTGTGTTACTTAGAGGCTCACTGTAAGTCACGTCTAGCCTCTACTGGTACATTATGATTATTGTTTATGGTTCCTTGTGGACCATTACTACGAACTCACCAACCTTGTGTTGACTATGCTTAGTACACTTTTCAGGTAATCAGGTTCTTCCAGGGCGTGGAGTTTAGTTGCCTTGCTTGCTGTAAACCCAGACTATGGACTTATGGATCAAGGATTCATTGGCCTTCCTTTTGCATTATACTTAGGATTAATTGCCATCTTCTGATGCCCTTTTATAACTTTGATGGTTATTGCTCCTTTGTATTTTGGTACTTGTTTTGTAATTTGTTTTTGGATTCACCGAATCTTTAATTGCATTTAGATCTTGTTCTATTGTAATTCCACCTTGTGCTATATGATTTCCGTGATATTCTGAGCCTTGGCTTGGGTGTTACAATATGGTTCAGTGGTGGTAGTCGTATGGTGTTAGAAAGGTGGTGAGTTCAATATAATATATATATATATAAGTATACATGTATGTGTGTGCGTGGATGTTTTGAAGATGAGGAGCCGTGAGGTGTTTTATATCTTTGTTATGCATTGATTGAAACCATGATATATATATATATATATATAATAGATACCTGTTGTTTTGTTTTCTACTTGAAAACTCACGAAATGCACAATGAATATCAAGTGAAGTTGCCACATTTGAATTTCAGTCAAAGTTCATTCACCGACGATTTGTTTATTTATTGATCAATCATCTTTCCATATAATATTTGTTTGTTTGCAAACTTTGGCTCCTTTCATGAATTATTATTGCCATCATCCTTTAATAGTTTAAAAATACTCAGTAGTGCATTATGGCTAATAAAAATTTATCTTCATTAGCTACGTGTTAGACTAAATTGTTTATTAATTCTTTATCCGCTCCTACTATATCATATGTCTTATGTAGAATTTCGGATCATATGTTTCAACTTTTCGTGATCAATCATACATAATATATTGACTTTAATTATGAGCTTTTTGGATTATTGGGTGATCATAATGCAGATAAGAGTAAATACATATTGTCATCCAAAATAGTGGGTTTTATCAATAGATTTAGGAACAACTACAATCTTTCTATGGATGCTAGTTGTCACTTACTCACATGTGTATTATAAGCCATTTGTCTGTATCAACTTTTGATAAAAGTCTTTTGTAAGCTCATTAAAATGTTATGACAAAAATCTTTATTTTAAAGCTGAATGTGGACATATTGATTAGTATAATATACACCCATATTTACATAAAGTTATGTCGGCCTTTGTCCCATTAATAGAATTATTAGATAATCACCGACACTGTGCCACCGACACTGTTTACTGTACATTATACTTAAGGTTTTGTATATACATTTTCCCTGTTAACACAGTTACTCAATTATCGTCTATAATATCACTTATGGGCCAATATCATGGTCTTGCAACATGGGCTTAATTCTAGAAACCCCATTATGACATTATAATTGGCCCAATTTACAGATAAATGAACACAATTAGGCCCAAAATTTTCGTTTATTAAAGTAGTTAATCAAATTATAAGTACAGTCAAACGGGTAAAAATTACGGATGTTACATTATGTATGTAACATTTGCTTTTTCTTTTCGGATTCATCTTTCATGTGTATAACTCGTGTTTCTAATAGTAGTCTAAAGGTGGCGAAAATAGACAGAATAAGACTACATATCTGGGGTAATAGTCTAAAAGTGGCGAAAGTGGGAAATAGACAGAATAAGACTACATACCTGGGGTAATAGTCTAAAAATGGCGAAAGTGGGAAATAGACAGAAATAGACTACTTACATGGGTAATAGTCTAAAAGAGTCGGAAAAGAAAAAGTGGACAGAAAGAGCCTACTTACCTGGAGTAATAGTCTAAAAGTGTTGGAATCGAAAATAGACTAGTTGGAGACAAAAAGAGATTATTTACATAAGGTAATAGTGTAGCATTTGCCATTTTGACCCGTTTACTTATCGTGATTTATGTTGTTAGACTTGGATGAATTTATGTTTCGGAAATGAATATTTGAGAACTTTAGCGTAAATTATGCTTATAGGCATTTACATTATACTCGTGTCGAGGTAACTAGCTATTTGTGTGGCATTAGTGGGATAATACCAACCTATTTTTACTTCTCCCAAACCGGCCCCACATTTCCCCCCTTGTAGTGGATCCTCTTCCCTCCCACCCACAAATTTCTTATCTTCTCCCTCCCTCACCCACATTTACTCTCTTATCTCTTTTTTCCTTTCTCTCTCACTAAATGCAAACCAACCCAAAACACATCCCTACTCTCTCTAAATTCTTGAATCATAAATTGTGTTTCCAAGTGAGATTTGTAATAAATTCTTCATCATCATCATCAACTTAACAACATATCAAAAGATCAAGATTTAAAGTGCAAGGATTCTCCATATTCGGGTTAAATTCGGGTTTAAAGGTTTCCGGAAGATTTGGTAAGTAAAAACTATCTCATATTAACCATTTTATGTTGTTGAACGTGTCTCTAGTCAAATCTAAACGTTTTTGGGTCTCGAATCGAGTCAAAACCGGATTTGAGTCGAATTAGGGTTTCATTTAGGGTTTTGGTTGATTTTGAAGTGAATTCGGATTTGTGTTATGTTATGGGTTTTGTTCCTACACGTTTGTTATACTTGAAAATGAGTATTTGCACTCCTAAAGTCGTTTCCTAGGTCGAAAATGAAGTTTTGGTCCATGATGGCTCGTTTTTGGTTCAAGTCTCATTCAGGATCGGGGTTAGCTGCGGCACAGCCGCTGCCCGCTTTCTTCCTTTATGTCTTTAACTCGTTTAATCCTTGTCAAAGTCAATTCCTAACATCCTTCTAATCACATATCCATCCAACAAACATCATTTTGATTCTTATGATCAAACGAGTCTCGAATCATGAATGTATGAACGTATATTGATATGTATGCATGTATAACTATAGGTTGTGAACGTGTGACGAATATCGTACGCTTGTAGCTCAATCTTAACTTGTCATAGCCGCTCAAGGTGAGTCTCGTAGCCCCTACGTTTATCATATTTTGGGGTGGAAAGTGTACTTGTCGATTAAATGATTGTCGGTTGATTTTACAACGTTATGATATGAGACGTGACATTAGATACTTGATTGTTATTGTGATTACGTGTTGGTATACGTTTATACATGACGAAAGACGTTTATTATACTATTATGTATGACGTGACGGTGGATTGACGAATATACACCCGGTATGATCATGGCCACTTTATTGGCGTATATTATATATTATTATTATGTATTGACGTGACGGTGGATTGACGAATCCACACCCGGCATGATCATACTCGGGATAAGGGTCTTTGAGCCCATATTATGACTTATATATATATTGACGATTATTGTGACGTGACGTTTATTGTATTGTCTTGTATCGAGATGGATCCTTTTAGGGTTCCTTTGACGTGATTAGGTATTCTAATCCTCACTTATCGATAACGGTTGATATCCCGACACTTGATTTTCATTACTTAAACCTACGAACTCACCAACTTTATGTTGACATGTTTTAGTACACTTTTCAGGTGAACAGGTTAACCAGAGACGTATTGGATGATTGCTTGATTGCATGTGCTAGGATTGGACTTGGACTATTCGTGGATCCGTGATTCATAGTTCCCGCTTCTGGGTTATGCTTAGGATCATATGCCATCTTTTGTACTCTCTTTTGTAAACGTTTGATGGTCGTGCTCCTTATGCATTTTTGTATGATTCCGTATTTGTAATTGATTGAATTGTATGGATTGTCCAATCCTTTTATTGCATATAGACTTGTCTCTACTTAATTTTCATGTCGTGCTGTGCTTAGTACGTAACCCTCATGATTCCGCCTTGTTGGGGTGTTACACTAATAACTTATTAACCAATCAAATCGCTCAATTTCATCAAATTGATTCCCGCTTATGTCATCATTTAATTTAGTTATAAATTAAAAATCCTAATAATCATTATCCAAATATATTATTATATTAGTATTTATATTAATATTTGTAGAAAAAGTCTCATTAGTTTACACTTTTTTGTTTTAAAGCACGATTTACAATAGAGGGTTACTTGAATACTAAATCCAAATCAATATGAACTTTATTCAAGATTCATTTTATCTCTCAATCAAAAAGGT
This sequence comes from Erigeron breviscapus, assembly GCA_034093135.1. Lineage (NCBI taxonomy): Eukaryota > Viridiplantae > Streptophyta > Magnoliopsida > Asterales > Asteraceae > Erigeron > Erigeron breviscapus. The sequence goes on from CM067167.1 coordinate 181,565,995, forward strand.
ACAAAAATTTTCTCCCTCTTTATATATTAGTTTTACGTATTAATGTTTAATGCTACAATTGTCACTCAAATCAAGAGTCCTAATTATTATCAAAGAATATGAAAACAATCATAATTGTTATCTAATTATCATAAGACAGGTGATTGAAAATAAAGCTATTCATGTTATGAGCTCCATCATGATCAAATACATATATTTTAATGTCAAGTACAGGATAAGAAGTATGTATATTTTAAGTCTTAATTATCTTTCAAAATAATATCACATTATGAGTATAACTGTTTTCAAAAAATTATATAATAGAGAAATTATTATTTTTTTAACAGCAGTGGTGATTGGACTCAGCGGCATTGTCTCTTCATCGTCCGGTAGAGATCGACCACGTCACCAGCACAATCAATCCGAGGGCATGACTGGCGGTGGAAGTCCCACTACCGTTCTGGAGGAAACCAGCTAAATGCTAGAGAAAACCCTCATGCCCCACCTCATTGGCAAGGACTTCCCAATATGCATTTCAAAGGTTTCGAACCCGTGACCAACATTTGGCTGAAAGACATAAGGGGCATTAAATATCCAGTAGCGTTAAATCCCAAGAACAAATAATAGAGGAATATTATTTTTTTAACAGCAGTGGTGATTGGACTCAGCGGCATTGCCTCTTCATCGTCCGGTAGAGATCGACCACGTCACCAGCACAATCAATCCGAGGGCATGACTGGCGGTGGAAGTCCCACTACCGTTCTGGAGGAAACCAGCTAAATGCTAGAAAAACCTCATGCCCCACCTCATTGGCAAGGACTTCCCAATATGCATTTCAAAGGTTTCGAACCCGTGACCAACATTTGGCTGAAAGACATAAGGGGCATTAAATATCCAGTAGCGTTAAATCCCAAGAACAAATAATAGAGGAATTATTATTTTTTTAACAGCAGTGGTGATTGGACTCAGCGGCATTGTCTCTTCATCGTCCGGTAGAGATCGACCACGTCACCAGCACAGTCAATCCGAGGGCATGACTGGCGGTGGAAGTCCCACTACCGTTCTGGAGGAAACCAGCTAAATGCTAGAGAAAACCCTCATGCCCCACCTCATTGGCAAGGACTTCCCAATATGCATTTCAAAGGTTTCGAACCCGTGACCAACATTTGGCTGAAAGACATAAGGGGCATTAAATGTCCAGTTGGGCTAAATCCCAAGAACAAATAATAGAGGAATTATTATTTTTTTAACAGCAGTGGTGATTGGACTCAGCGGCATTGTCTCTTCATCGTCCGGTAGAGATCGACCACGTCACCAGCACAGTCAATCCGAGGGCATGACTGGCGGTGGAAGTCCCACTACCGTTCTGGAGGAAACCAGCTAAATGCTAGAAAAACCTCATGCCCCACCTCATTGGCAAGGACTTCCCAATATGCATTTCAAAGGTTTCGAACCCGTGACCAACATTTGGCTGAAAGACATAAGGGGCATTAAATATCCAGTAGCGTTAAATCCCAAGAACAAATAATAGAGGAATTATTGTAGCATGTGCCTTGTGGAATGACTACGACAAACAATTCCATCAATATGTCTCAGCTAATAATGACAGTGACGAACTGTGATTATTGTACTACAACTTGCAAAGTATAACACTTGGAACCGTATATCTTCAAAATTATAAGCTTTTATGACTTAAATGTATGAAGATCTAATATTGATAATATCGTAAATCTCGTGTCCAGTGTTGGACACGGGTCTAAAATCTAATGTTTATTATATAAGGATATTTTTGGTTTATATCTTAGTTTTGAAAAATCGATTATCAACTTTACTGGTTTTCTATCAATTCAAGAAGTTGTAGTTTTGAAAAGTTATATATCTCGTCAATTAAACTAGAGAATTTTTACAGATATTGTGGGTATAGGCGTTATAGCTACATCAATTGCTAACCATCGTCATGGCGTCTCTGTTCAAAGATATTATTAAAAAAGCTACAACAACTTACAGCCACAAACTGTTCAAAGAAACTCGAGCAAGAACAGCTCTCAAAGAAACTCGAGCAAGAACAGCTCTGAAAGAAACTCGAGCAAAACAGCTCTCAAAGAAACTCGAGCAAGAACAGCTCTCAAAGAAACTCGAGCAAGAACAGCTCTCAAAGAAACTCGAGCAAGAACAGCTCTCAAAGAAACTCGAGCAAGAACAGCTCTCAAAGAAACTCGAGCAAGAACAGCTCTCAAAGAAACTCGAGCAAGAACAGCTCTCAAAGAAACTCGAGCAAGAACAGCTCTCAAAGAAACTCGAGCAAGAACAGCTCTCAAAGAAACTCGAGCAAGAACAGCTCTCAAAGAAACTCGAGCAAGAACAGCTCTCAAAGAAACTCGAGCAAGAACAGCTCTCAAAGAAACTCGAGCAAGAACAGCTCTCAAAGAAACTCGAGCAAGAACAGCTCTCAAAGAAACTCGAGCAAGAACAGCTCTCAAAGAAACTCGAGCAAGAACAGCTCTCAAAGAAACTCGAGCAAGAACAGCTCTCAAAGAAACTCGAGCAAGAACAGCTCTCAAAGAAACTCGAGCAAGAACAGCTCTCAAAGAAACTCGAGCAAGAACAGCTCTCAAAGAAACTCGAGCAAGAACAGCTCTCAAAGAAACTCGAGCAAGAACAGCTCTCAAAGAAACTCGAGCAAGAACAGCTCTCAAAGAAACTCGAGCAAGAACAGCTCTCAAAGAAACTCGAGCAAGAACAGCTCTCAAAGAAACTCGAGCAAGAACAGCTCTCAAAGAAACTCGAGCAAGAACAGCTCTCAAAGAAACTCGAGCAAGAACAGCTCTCAAAGAAACTCGAGCAAGAACAGCTCTCAAAGAAACTCGAGCAAGAACAGCTCTCAAAGAAACTCGAGCAAGAACAGCTCTCAAAGAAACTCGAGCAAGAACAGCTCTCAAAGAAACTCGAGCAAGAACAGCTCTCAAAGAAACTCGAGCAAGAACAGCTCTCAAAGAAACTCGAGCAAGAACAGCTCTCAAAGAAACTCGAGCAAGAACAGCTCTCAAAGAAACTCGAGCAAGAACAGCTCTCAAAGAAACTCGAGCAAGAACAGCTCTCAAAGAAACTCGAGCAAGAACAGCTCTCAAAGAAACTCGAGCAAGAACAGCTCTCAAAGAAACTCGAGCAAGAACAGCTCTCAAAGAAACTCGAGCAAGAACAGCTCTCAAAGAAACTCGAGCAAGAACAGCTCTCAAAGAAACTCGAGCAAGAACAGCTCTCAAAGAAACTCGAGCAAGAACAGCTCTCAAAGAAACTCGAGCAAGAACAGCTCTCAAAGAAACTCGAGCAAGAACAGCTCTCAAAGAAACTCGAGCAAGAACAGCTCTCAAAGAAACTCGAGCAAGAACAGCTCTCAAAGAAACTCGAGCAAGAACAGCTCTCAAAGAAACTCGAGCAAGAACAGCTCTCAAAGAAACTCGAGCAAGAACAGCTCTCAAAGAAACTCGAGCAAGAACAGCTCTCAAAGAAACTCGAGCAAGAACAGCTCTCAAAGAAACTCGAGCAAGAACAGCTCTCAAAGAAACTCGAGCAAGAACAGCTCTCAAAGAAACTCGAGCAAGAACAGCTCTCAAAGAAACTCGAGCAAGAACAGCTCTCAAAGAAACTCGAGCAAGAACAGCTCTCAAAGAAACTCGAGCAAGAACAGCTCTCAAAGAAACTCGAGCAAGAACAGCTCTCAAAGAAACTCGAGCAAGAACAGCTCTCAAAGAAACTCGAGCAAGAACAGCTCTCAAAGAAACTCGAGCAAGAACAGCTCTCAAAGAAACTCGAGCAAGAACAGCTCTCAAAGAAACTCGAGCAAGAACAGCTCTCAAAGAAACTCGAGCAAGAACAGCTCTCAAAGAAACTCGAGCAAGAACAGCTCTCAAAGAAACTCGAGCAAGAACAGCTCTGAAACATCAAGCGAGTAACCCCTTCCATCCATTTCCTGCAAAAGCATCTCTACATCAACATAGTGATTGTTCTTTAGATATCCTTGGAGAAGAACACGGTAAGTAACATTATCTGGCGAGCACCCACTCGCGTCCATTTTTAAAAACAACTTCTTTGCATCCCCCCACAAACCTTCCCGACACAAACCACTAATCATGACATTATATGTCCGGACATCAGGTTGCAAACCTTTAACCATCAGGTCTTGGAAAAGATCCCTTGCAATATTGAACTTTTGGCATTTACTTGCACCGTCAATAAGAGTATTGTATACAACAACATTTAAATTTAGCTTGCTACTACCCAATAATTTGAACAAAGAGATTGCATCATCTACTAAATTATTGATACAAAGACCTTCTAAAATAATGCCATAAGTCAATTCATTTGGAATATTGCCTTGTGCTCGTATGTCATCAAAGAGTTTACGTGCAGCCCCACAACGTCCGGCCCTAAACAATCCTTGTAACATGGTGTTGTAAGTGACTGTAAACCATTTCTAGTCATTTTACTAAAAATTTGCAAGGCCTCATCTATTTTTAAACTCTTACAATACCCATTCAATAAAGTGCTGTAAGTAATAACATTTGGGACGATACCTTTAGACGCCATGGAATCAAAAACTGTCCTTGCTATGGTCATTTCACCTCGCAAACAATATCCATCGATAAGTGAGCTGTAAGTCACTA
>CM067167.1:181575637-181599961 GCA_034093135.1 Erigeron breviscapus
GTATTCCCATTAAGTCATTTAAGCTTTAAGTGTGAAGTTGTAAAGTTAAAGGGCCAAAGTGTGAGGTTATGAAAGTTGCTCCAGCTGAATTAGGGGTAATTAGGAGTTAATCAAAACATAATTCAGTTCTACTATCCTCCTCTCCAAGCCCTAGGCCGCCCCCTCCCTTCCCTTGATCAATTCTTGCGTGTTACGATCATTTCTTGGTGATTTGAAGAGGTTTTGATCCATAGTTTGCATCCTTCTTGTAATCTACAGGTATTTGAGGTATTATTACATTGATTTCATGTCCTTTCAATCCCTTGATTCGTTTGATTACTGGTCTAGGTCTTTAGAGGGTTGATTGGAGTCATAATCGTGTGTTTTAATCGATTCGGTAACCTAAAACGTTTGTTATTGTGATGCAAATCAAGTAGGGATTAATCAATGATTTCATTGCATCATTATGGTCTTAAAATGATGGATTTTGAGGTACAAAAGTCGTTCATAAGGTTTGGGGTCGTTTGGGGTGTGTTTGGTTAAGTTTTGGAGGTTAAACAATGAGGTTTGTGCAGAATCGGGGCCAGTTGCGGCGCAACTACTAGGTTGCGACGCAACCAAAATACAGTGACTTAAGTTGCGACGCAATTTGCTCATTGCGACGCAATAGCGACAGAAATTTCAAATGGCCATAACTTTTGAACCGTAACTCCATTTTTGACAAATAAGCTATCCACGGAATCGTGAGAGAGTCTACTTTCTAATGGTAAGGCTTTTAAAAGATTATGATGATGTCAAGTTTCCAGAAAGGTTAATTTAGTGAGTGAATGTCGAGTTCCGTCGAGTTATGTAAGCCCTTAAGTATTAAACGAACCTCGGATGCATCAAGCATTGTTGTGAGTCATATATATAGGTATTTAGACATGATTCATGACCATAAATAAGTGGGTTTTTGGTTAGCTCATTTATTGGTCGTTTAATGATTATAGGTAGTCGGGAATACTTGCAAAGCTCGGTAACTTGCGTTATCATTTGTTGTACGCTTCTACGAGGTAAGATACACTACTTTGACACACTGAGGGTTCAACAAAAACATGGTTTTCATATAATAACTTCCCAAATGGTATCTTGTTTGCTTATGGGTATTCGGGATTATACGGGAGGTGATATGGGCTATGTAGATGAATATTGAAGCCTGAAATGATACCCCAATGATATGAGATGTAATGATATGCTATGAAATGTTATGCAATGATATGAGATGTAATGATATGCTATGAAATGTTATGCAATGATATGAGATGTAATGATATGCTATGAAATGTTATGCAATGATATGAGATGTAATGATATGCTATGAAATGTTATGCAATGATATGAGATGTAATGATATGCTATGAAATGTTATGCAATGATATGAGATGTAATGATATGCTATGAAATGTTATGCAATGATATGAGATGTAATGATATGCTATGAAATGTTATGCAATGATATGAGATGTAATGATATGCTATGAAATGTTATGCAATGATATGAGATGTAATGATATGCTATGAAATGTTATGCAATGATATGAGATGTAATGATATGCTATGAAATGTTATGCAATGATATGAGATGTAATGATATGCTATGAAATGTTATGCAATGATATGAGATGTAATGATATGCTATGAAATGTTATGCAATGATATGAGATGTAATGATATGCTATGAAATGTTATGCAATGATATGAGATGTAATGATATGCTATGAAATGTTATGCAATGATATGAGATGTAATGATATGCTATGAAATGTTATGCAATGATATGAGATGTAATGATATGCTATGAAATGTTATGCAATGATATGAGATGTAATGATATGCTATGAAATGTTATGCAATGATATGAGATGTAATGATATGCTATGAAATGTTATGCAATGATATGAGATGTAATGATATGCTATGAAATGTTATGCAATGATATGAGATGTAATGATATGCTATGAAATGTTATGCAATGATATGAGATGTAATGATATGCTATGAAATGTTATGCAATGATATGAGATGTAATGATATGCTATGAAATGTTATGCAATGATATGAGATGTAATGATATGCTATGAAATGTTATGCAATGATATGAGATGTAATGATATGCTATGAAATGTTATGCAATGATATGAGATGTAATGATATGCTATGAAATGTTATGCAATGATATGAGATGTAATGATATGCTATGAAATGTTATGCAATGATATGAGATGTAATGATATGCTATGAAATGTTATGCAATGATATGAGATGTAATGATATGCTATGAAATGTTATGCAATGATATGAGATGTAATGATATGCTATGAAATGTTATGCAATGATATGAGATGTAATGATATGCTATGAAATGTTATGCAATGATATGAGATGTAATGATATGCTATGAAATGTTATGCAATGATATGAGATGTAATGATATGCTATGAAATGTTATGCAATGATATGAGATGTAATGATATGCTATGAAATGTTATGCAATGATATGAGATGTAATGATATGCTATGAAATGTTATGCAATGATATGAGATGTAATGATATGCTATGAAATGTTATGCAATGATATGAGATGTAATGATATGCTATGAAATGTTATGCAATGATATGAGATGTAATGATATGCTATGAAATGTTATGCAATGATATGAGATGTAATGATATGCTATGAAATGTTATGCAATGATATGAGATGTAATGATATGCTATGAAATGTTATGCAATGATATGAGATGTAATGATATGCTATGAAATGTTATGCAATGATATGAGATGTAATGATATGCTATGAAATGTTATGTGATGTGATGTGATATGTGCTAATGCTCGAGCTATTTTACAGAGATGAAAGTGTTAAGCTTAACCCGTACGTGCCTTTGCCAGGGTAGTACGTTTGATGTGGTTGCTTGGGTGGCACCTTGCAACGAGGTACAACGTGAAGAGTAATACGGGAGGTCTTACCAACCCCACTTGTCTTGAACATACGGATTACTCCGGGATTGGCTTGCCATTCCTTAACGACATTGATGTACAACCGTAAGGTTTGTCCATCTAGTCGGGTGTGACTTATGTCACGCCTAAAGTAAGTGACTTAAGTCACGCTATACGATGATGCTTATATGCTATATGTTAAGTAAAAAATGACTAGGCACATCTAGGGTGATTCAACCTAATGTGATGATGTTTGAATGCGATGATATGTTATGGATGATGTGATGTGATATGTGCTAATGCTCGAGCTATTTTACAGAGATGAAAGTGTTAAGCTTAACCCGTACGTGCCTTTGCCAGGGTAGTACGTTTGATGTGGTTGCTTGGGTGGCACCTTGCAACGAGGTACAACGTGAAGAGTAATACGGGAGGTCTTACCAACCCCACTTGTCTTGAACATACGGATTACTCCGGGATTGGCTTGCCATTCCTTAACGACATTGATGTACAACCGTAAGGTTTGTCCATCTAATCGGGTGTGACTTATGTCACGCCTAAAGTAAGTGACTTAAGTCACGCTATACGATGATGCTTATATGCTATATGTGAAGTAAAAGATGACTAGGCACATCTAGGGTGATTCAACCTAATGTGATGATGTTTGAATGCGATGATATGTTATGGATGATGTGATGTGATATGTGCTAATGCTCGAGCTATTTTACAGAGATGAAAGTGTTAAGCTTAACCCGTACGTGCCTTTGCCAGGGTAGTACGTTTGATGTGGTTGCTTGGGTGGCACCTTGCAACGAGGTACAACGTGAAGAGTAATACGGGAGGTCTTACCAACCCCACTTGTCTTGAAATCTGGAGTATTCTCCAGATTAGCTCACTGGACTTCACCCCAGTCCAGATCAACTCTACTGAAGACATTCTCTCTGAAGTCAAAGACTGAAGTCAGAATAAAGAAGACTTACAAATGGCGAGTCCACTGGAAGTCTTACCAGATCTGTACACTGGAGGATTGTCAGTGTTCTAGACCTTACAAGTTGAACACTGATATCGAGGATTGACTTTTGCCTTTACACACTTTCCAAAGAACAATCCACTTGTTCTTTACCAAAGTTTATGCGTGTAAAGGTGGTTGGATAAAAGGATACAAAGTCATTTCATGTGACTTTATCCTTATTCCTTATCCAATACATTTAATGTTCTTGTCGGATCATTAAATGCATGCAACCATATTTGTACGGCACAAAATTCACTGGTGAATTTTGTTGCCTATAAATTCAAAGTCATTTCCTTGACATAAATACTTTTAAGCATACATTTTGCATTTAAGTGAATTTGTCTAAATACTCTCGATCTTAAACTGGGATACTTCACAACTTTAAGTATCTCGATCCAAAAGAGTTATTTGACAAATATAGATCATTTGTATTCATAGGTTGTTAGGATACATACTTATTTGTATTATCTTGATTCCGCACAACCTTGTATTTTATTTAACATCATAAATAAAATACACCATTGAAAAATACATAATGTTCCACTTTACTTGTTTATTGCTTTAAGTCTTGTATTACTTTGTTTATATATTCTTGCATTTATTTACAAGTAATACTAGTCCATTCTAGTGATTATTAGACTTGTTGTATTTTACACTTTCTAGGTTAACCATCGTATTTCAGGGACTCACATTTGGTATCAGAGCAGAAGGCTAAACATTGCCTAGATCTGTTTCTTTGATGGCTAACCAAGAAAATACACAGGAAGTTTTAATCTTGGTCCCGATCCTAATGCTAATATTAATGATCAAAATGAACCACCTATTGTTAATAACACTAATTCACCTCCTCCTCCTACTCCTGCTTCTCCACACGTGCATGTGCACTACTCAAATAATCCTGTTCCTAAATTCAGTGGGAACAGTGATGAATTTGGTACGTGGAAGGCTAGGATGGTTTTGCATATCACTGGTATTGAGAGGAACATGATGAAAATTTTAAATGAAGGTCCTTATGTCCCTACATCACCTCTCAATCCCCTTCTTGATCCTTCTGGATCTAGAAGTGGAAGGGAAAAGAGGGAGGAACATTGGTCTGAAGAGGAGAGGAGATTGGTGAATCTAGACACCCTTCTCAAAAACATGATCCTCGGGGCCGTTCCAGAAACCTAATTCCCACACTAGTTCTTTTTCCTAGTGCTAAAACCATGTGGGATGAACTTTTAAACCAGCATGAAGGAGGAGATGACACCATTGTCACCAGAAAGGTCTCTTTAAACAAGAGGTATGAGTCATTTTTTGCTCAGCCTAATGAGTCTCTCACTGGTACTTACACCAGATTTATGAGTATCATAAACCAGTTGAGAGGTCTTGGGGTTGAGAAGGACAAGGATATACTTCTGGAGAAATTTTGTGATATTCTACCCACCAAATGGTCTCACATGATCCTGGTCTTACGACAAGGTAAAACTCTGCACACACACACTCTCTCAACTTTATATGGAGCTTTCAGGTACACTGAAGAAAATTAAGCCCAGAGAGTGGTGGCAGAACAAGATGCTTTTAACCATGCCTCCAGTAGTCCTAATGTGGTTAGTCATACTGAACCACAAAGTACAGCAATGATATCTTCTGAGAATGTATTTTCTATGAAGAAGATGGTGTCTGAACTCATGGATTCTGGAGAGTCCAGTCAAATCTCTCCAGACTGTTGTGATGAAACTGATGATGATGACCTTATTGCAATGATTGCTAAAACGTTTAACCGTTTCAAAGCAAGAGCAAATAGGCCATCTGGACAATTTGCATCCAGTTCTTCAACTGAAAAGACCAATTTGACATGCTTTAAGTGTGGCAAAAAGGGTCATTTCATGAAAGATTGCAGGTCCAACCAGTTTGTATCCAAGCCTGTACCATTCTCTTCAAATAATAAGCCTGATGATAGCTATAAACTGAAATATAAAAAGCTTAAGGCCCAGATTGCTCTCATGGCACAACAAATTGAAAACAATAATAAGTGCATGATTGCAACAACTGAAGAGAAGTGGGTTCCTTCTGATGAATCATCTGCTGATGAGAAGAAGAAAGAGATTGCTGTTACATGGCTCTGGTAGACGATGAGCACCTGGTAAAGGAAGATGTCACATCTGGACGATGGGTGGACATTGTTATTAAGAAGGTTAGTGATTATGATTGTGCAACTGACCAAGAATTAAAACTGGACATAGCTGAAGCTCTTAATTCTGATTTAATATTTGTAGAAACTGTTAGATCTGATTGTGTAAATGGTCTAGAAACAGATTCTTCTGAAATAACTGCTTTAAAATCAAAATTGAAAGAACTTCAAGACATTGAACTGGCATTTCAAGCCCAGGTTCTGGTAACTGAACAATTGATTCAAGAAAAACAAGATCTTGAAGTCATTTTAGAGAAAGAAAAACTGGTAATTAAATCATGGCTAGAAACCAAAAAGCCATATGATGCTGGAGTAAATCAATTTCTGCTCAAAAACGTGCATACTTAGATGGAAATACTCATGTAGCATCATTAATACCAGTAATCGATCGATTACCAGAGGGGTTCAGGCCCACCACTGTTTATGATGAGCCTGTAACTCCCAAGACCAATATTTACCCAGTTCAATCCCCAGAGGTCAAGACTGGAGCATTCCAGATGACTGCTCCAGTTAAAGAGGTTTATCGGAATAAACCTTTGCCTCAGACCAATCCCCTACCTAAGCCTAGGACTGGAAAGGCTAAGGTGTCATCTGAAGAAAATATTTTGTCCAGGTTAGAGAGCCAGATTCAAACACTGACTCGTCAATCTCAAAGTTTTAATGCAAGATTAAACTTTATTGAGGGTACTTCATCTGGCCCTAGACAAAATACAAAACCTTTGCAAAGAAAGTTAAATCTATTTCTCCAGTTGAGAAAAAGAAAAAGGTTTCAAAACTATCAACCCCAGTGGTCTTTTCAACTAAGACCACTGTTGAAGAAAGTGAACTAAACCAGATTGCCCCAGGGACCTATAGGGAGGGTCCAGTGAACCCATCAGTCGATGGGTTCCCAAATCTAACTAATAATATCTGGTGTATGTGCAGGGCGATCAAAAGAAATATATCTGGTATCTTGACAGTGTTGCTGGCAGGACTATGACCGGATGTAAGACCCTGCTGGAGGAGTTCACCATTTCTGATGGACCCTCCATTACTTTTGGAAATGATGGTTGTGGAAAGACTGAGGGATACGGTGTTCTAAACAATGGACAAGTCAAGTTCAGACGTGTTGCATTTGTGAATGGTTTGAAATATAACCTGATCAGTGTAAGCCAACTGTGTGATGATGGCTATCAAGTTCTATTCAATATTGCTCAGGGTATCGTATTCAACAAGGACTGGAAGGTAGTGTTGATTGCTCCCAGAAAAGGGAATGTGTACGTGATGGATATGGAAAGTTCTCCTTCAGAGCAGTGTTTCTATACTCAAGATGATGAAGACACAAACTGGTTATGGCACAAAAGGTTATCCCATTTAAATTTCAGAATATTAATAAGTTGTCCAGAAAACAACTTGCAGATGGGATACCTTCAGTTTCCTTCAAAAAGGAAAGGCCATGTCCAGGATGTGAGATGGGTAAGCAGAACGTACCAGTTTCAAGACCAGACAGAATTTCAGCATATCTGAACCTCTTCATATGCTTCATATGGACCTCTTTGGTCCAGTGAATGTTCAGACTCGTGCTGGTAAAAGATACACCCTGGTGATCGTAGATGAATTCTCCAGATATTGTTGGGTGATCTTTTTGAGGTCTAAAAATGAAGTTGCTGCTGAAATCATCAGTCTTATCAAGCAAATTGAGCTCAAGTACAGTCGAAAGGTGTGTCAGTTAAGAAGTGACAATGGAACAGAATTCCAGAATGCAATTCTGGAGTCATTCTGTACTGACACTGGCATCTCCCAGAACTTCTCATCAGCCCGCTCTCCAGAACAGAATGGAGTGGTGGAAAGGAAGAATCGAACGCTGATAGAAGCTGCCAGGAGTATGCTTGCTGAATCTGGTCTGTCTACCAGTTTCTGGGCTGAAGCAATTGCTACTGCTTGCCACACCCAGAACCAGTCAGTGTATGTGAAGCGACACAAAAAGACAGCCTATGAAGTCTTAAGAAATAGAAAACCAAATATTGGTTATTTTCACGTTTTTGGATGTCCAGTTTACATCCTGAAGGACTCCAGTCAGTTAGGCAAATTTGATGCCAAAGCTGATGAAGGGTATTCTTAGGCTATTCAGCCATTCGCAAGGCCTTCAGAGTCTACAACAAGAGACTGGAGAAGGTCCATGAGTCAATTCATGTCACATTTGATGAATCAAATGCTGCAATCAACAAGAAGCCAGCCCTTGACACTCCCCTAGTAACTCCAATTATCTTTTGTGAATCTGATCCTATAAACGAAAATAAAGAAGATTCAGAAGACACAGTTTCCAGTCATCCTGATCTGGAACCTGTTCAGAAAAAGAAACACTCCAGTAGTACTACTCCCCCAGTATCAGTATCAGTTGAGAATATACCAGAAATGCCTTCAAATGAAGAATTTCATGATGCAAATTCGTGATTTAAATGACTCAGATGAAGATACTGAAGTAGTCTGGCAAGATACTCCTCCAGAAGCAACTCCAGAGGAGACTCAACTGAATTCTTGCACTGATATTGTTGTCAGTAACAATCCTGGTCAGTACTCCAGATGGACAAAAGCTCATCCTATTGATCAGATCATAGGTGACTCTAGTAGAGGAGTTCAGACCAGAAGAGCCTCCAGTAATCAATGCTTATACGTTAGTTTTCTATCTTTGATGGAACCAAAGAAGATTGACGAGGCTATGGAAGATCCAAGCTGGGTGACTGCTATGCAAGAAGAGCTTCACCAGTTTGAAAGGAACAAGGTCTGGTATCTGGTTCCTTTCCCAGTTGGAAAGAAAGAACCAATTGGAACAAGAGGGGTCTTCAGGAACAAAGTAGATGAAGATGGCCACGTAATCAGAAACAAGGCCAGACTGGTAGCACAAGGCTACTGCCAGTAAGATGTCGACTTTGATGAATCATTTGCTCCAGTGGCTAGACTTGAAGCGATCAGAATATTCTTAGCATTCGCTGCTTATCATCAGTTCAAGGTCTACCAGATGGATGTAAAGAGTGCTTTCTTGAATGGAAAGCTTGAAGAAGAAGTTTATGTCAGACAACCACCAGGTTTCGTTGATGAAAAGCATCCACATTGGGTATATCGTCTGGACAAGGCGCTTTATGGCCTCAGACAAGCCCCACGTGCCTGGTATGACACTCTGACTAAACATTTGTTGAAAAATGGTTTCAAAAAGGTGCAATTGACAATACCTTATTTATTCTTCATGAAAAAGGTAATCTGTTAATGGTACAATTTATGTTGATGATATTATTTTTGGGTCTACTGATGAAAACATGTGTAAGAAATTTTCGAAAATAATGTCAACTGAATATGAGATGAGTTTGATGGGTGAATTAACATATTTTCTTGGACTCCAGATTAAACAAAACAAAGATGACATTTTTATTAATCAGGAAAAATATGTTAGAGATCTTTTAAAGAAATTGATATGAACTCTTCACCATCTAAACCAACTCCAATTTCTGCACCACTGACACTGGACTCCGATCCAGATGGTAAACCAGTGAACACCACTGTCTATAGAGGCATGGTTGGTTCACTGATGTATTTAACTGCCAGTAGACCAGATATTATGTTTTCAACATGTTTATGTGCCAGATATCAGTCTAATCCAAAGGAATCTCATATGCTTGCTGTAAAGTGCATACCGAAGTACCTTAAAGGTGTCCCCAGTTTGGGTCTTTGGTATCCCAAAGGCTCAGGCATGGATCTAATGGGTTACTCAGATTCAGATCATGCAGGTTGTAAGATAGATAGGAAATCCACTACTGGTGGATGTCATTTCCTTGGTGGCAAACTGGTCAGCTGGACCAGTAAGAAGCAAACTTCAGTTTCATTGTCCACTGCTGAAGCTGAATACGTATCTGCAGCCAGTTGTTGTGCTCAAATACTCTGGATGAAGAACCAGTTGCTTGATTATGGTATTAAATATTCAAAGACCCCAATCTTTTGTGATAATACCAGTGCCATTGCTATCTCAAACAATCCAGTCATGCACTCCAGAACGAAGCGCATTGATCTCAGGTATCACTTCATTCGTGATCATATTATGAAAAACAACATTGAACTCCATTTTATTCCCACTGACAAACAACTCGCTGACATTTTTACCAAACCTCTGGATGTCAAAACTTTTGAATATCTTGTTGGTGAGTTAGGAATGTTAAACCCTTAAATCTGGTGACTGCTCAGATATTGAATGCCTTTGTGTACTATCTTTGCATTATTAGATTTCTGGAACAACATTCCAGGGAAAGACTTGAAAGATATTTTTTTTAAAAATGTTTTAAGTTCAGGGGGAATTTATTAATTTATTTTCTCACTGGACAAACTCTTCAGAAAATATTACTGGTGTTTTGTAAATGTGTCCCTCTCACTGGTAACTGGACAGGTTGAAGTGCGTGTTTGAGGTGACTAATGTCTCCTTGTAAATGTGTCCCTCTCATTTGTCTGTATTGGTTGACGTGCACGTTTGAGGTTACCAGTCTTTCAAAAATGGTTTTCACTGGTACTTTACTGGAGTGTCCCTCCAGTGTACCATCAGTACATGTTCACTGGACTAATCCACCAGTGATACTGGAGTGTCCAGTCAACCTCCAGATGCACTGAAATATGTCATAATATTTTCTAAATACTTGGTCATCGTGCGTGCCACGTAAGCAAATCTTTTTGGAGATATTTTAATCCTACGTGGCATGTAAAATTTTCAACGTAATGATGGTATTTTTACCTTGGGAAGTGAAAAAGAGCAACTTGTTAATGTTTGTGGGCTGTAAACCGTCACACATTTATGTGTGATGTGATGTAATTAATGCGGATCTCAAACCCGACCAAAATTTTATTTGATAATTTCAAATTAAACCGTTTGAGTTCCACATTTTCTCTCCTATATATACCCACTTTCACTTTCAAATGCATTTACTTCGAACATATTTACCCAAATCTTTCAAATTTTTATTTCGAACATATTTACTCCCAAATCTTTCAAATTCCTTCATTTACTTCTTCATTCAATTTCCAATCATATTTATCTCTCTTATTTACTCCATTTCCATTCAATTCCTTCATCAAATCTTCATCATAACCTATACATATTCAATTTCATCTTCATCTATTCTTTATAATGGCACCTAGACAGTCAAGATCGCCTAAAAATCTGCTTGCCACTGAATATAATCCTTCTGAAAATGTTGACAGGGCACCTCATATCACTCTTGAGGCAAATACCCTAAGAATAAACATGAACAACTGGATGGCCAGACTTTCTCTTTCCAGTGTTCATGATGCTCAATCGATTATTGGGAGATTAAACACATTTTTTCTCTCTTGCCCATTATACGGTGCGTTGACACTAAATCCAGGAAGGATGTACCACGAGTACCTTTGTGAATTCTGGTACACTGTAAAATATGATGATGAAACTTCATCTATCAATTATACTCTCAAGGGAGGTACCAGATCCCTTGGTTTCACTGCTAGTCTACTCAGGTCTGTTCTACAGTTAAACTATTTTGAACAGAATGAGTTGCCTATTGAACTTCCCACTGGTATAAATAAGGGAAGTGTGCTGTAACACCCGTCGTTTAAAAACTTGGATTTTTTAAAAACTTTGCCAAACGGCGTTTAAAATAAGCGGAAAGGATCACTTTCAAAATCTGCCCCATCCGTAACGGATGGTGCCTTTAAAATTTGGTGTTACTACTAGCATCATCAAAACAATAAAAGTAAATCCAAGCTTTGGCACCAACATAAATGCCACATCATTACAAGTCTTTAATCATAAATGAAATAGCCAAACATAAGGCTAAAGGAAGTCTAAGCGTTTAATGTCTTTGCTAAGCTTCTTTATTCGTCTACCCAAGTCTCACCAAGCTAATCCTTGCCTAGCTCAAACTTGATTATCCTGAAGGCACAACATTTTCAAAGAACAAGTGTTAGCTAATAGAATTAGCTAAGTAAGATAACATAAACTTGAAAACGTTTGCCAATTTCGTATATTAACAAAATCTGCATTTTAAGTTAATATCACACACATACATAACATCATAAGATACACATTAGGTTCATCATGTCCTAAAGTGTGCCTATACTTGCTTTCTTCATCTTTCTTTCTTTATTTCTTTGCCAAGATGTAGGCTAAGTGACTTATGCCACTTACATAAGGATGTGGGGTTGTGTGTAGGCGGTCATAGACCATACATGGAGTCCTCACACCCGACATGATGGGTAAACCATAAGGTGGTCCATCGGCGTCGTTAAGGAATGACAAAGTCAATCCAACTGAATAAACCGTTTATGCCTTTACGCATTGGTGGTTAGTTACTCCACCCGGAATACTCAAACGTAACTATGCCACAAGGAGCAACTCAAGTGACCACGTACGCACCAGCCCCGAAGAGCTAGCACGGGTTAAGCTTAACACAAGACTTTACATAATGCTCGAGACTTTAATCGTTTAATTAGTTTAGGCTACACTTCCACCTAAGCTAATCACATATCATCTTTTACTTTAGGGCCCTTAACGTGCACGTGAACATGGCAATCCTAATCAAAGGACTAGTGACTAGGTGATCAAGCCACACATGCAAGCACATATCATAACATTTCATCATTTCATAGTCACATAACTTAATCATCTCAACATTTCATGCATACTTACTTACCTCATACCTTAGCAACCTGCATAAGCATGTTATACATCATAAATGGTAAGTAATACATCCCTTTGCAACCTCCCATAGTCACCCATAAACATAAAACATGCATACATATTCAATTGGAAGGTTTAACTTATGAAAACGTGTTTTGTTGTACCAACAGGTGACAAAAGATGTTATCTTACCTCGATACAGCTTACCAACAAGTTAAAAGTATATTAATGTGCTTGCTAAGTGCTCCCGACAACCTAGAATGAGTATAAGATTGAAATATAAGCTAAACGAAATGTCTTGTGAAAACTGGACAAGAGGTGCGTCGCACCTCTCACATGGTGCGTCGCACAAAACCATCAGAGAATTCTGAACATAAGTAGGTGCGCCGCACCTACCCCTTGGTGCGTCGCATATCGGGCTCTTGGCTGAAATCCATTTTTCCAAATTGGGCTGTGGTGCGCCGCACCACCCTCCTGGTGCGTCGCACCTGGAGTGTCGACCAGAAACCTAATTTTTGCTCTTTGATCAAACGAATTCCATACGAACCCATACCCCAAATCCAACCTGGGGACTTAAAATTAACCCTTTTTAATTGCACTTTCATCAACTTTAATCATCCTATTAATCCTTTAATCCTTTACATCATAAATAAATCATTAACACACCCGAATAACATGAATTCGATAAACGTTTGATCAAATAACCCAACCCAAACCCTATGGCCTGGATTATAAACTCATCTATGACTCATAAGGTCATAATTCAAAGATAATATTACCTATATTACCTGTAGATGACTTAGAGGATTCAAGATCTAATCAAAACTTGATCAATACGGCACGAATCGATTGAATCTTGAGGAAACTTGTCTTGGGAATTGAGGGGATCGGTTGAGAGGTTTCATACACACAAGAGCAGGTGTTTTGTGACAATTAGGGCTGCCTAATTGCTCCCTAACCCCTGGCCATCAAACTCAAACTTACACTTAAGACCCCTCAACTCTTCAACTTAACGTTCTTAGCTTAACTTTCTACCGGGAGTCTTAACATACTAACAAGCACTCTATAACTTAACTTTACTTTCATTAATCATCATAATTGTCATTTCATATTAAACGCCTAAGCATTTAATCACATAATCCCATATAAGGCACATAAACATAATAGACGTAACGTTAACTAACGGAAAGTCAAATAGTCAAACATAAAACATTTGGGATGTTACAATTACCTCCCCCTTAAGAGGATTCCGTCCTCGGAATCGCCTCAGAAGTAAACAAATCTGGATATTTCTCTTTCATCACTGCCTCGGTCTCCCAAGTTAAACTTTCACCGTGGTTATGCTTCCATTTAATCAGCACGAGATCAATCAACTTTCGGCGAAGTTTCTTTTGCTTTCTTCCAAGTATCGCTACTGGTTCGTCCACTATTCTTTTCTGAGGATTTATGCTCACATCCTCAATTGGAATAACACTAGACTCATTGGCCAAACACTTCCTCAAATACAAAACATGAAATGTGTGGTGAATTCCATCCAATTCTGGGGTAGTTCCAATTGATAAGCTACATCCTTGATACGTTTCAGAATTTTGAAAGGTCCGATGAAACGTGGGCTTAGCTTTCCCTTCTTTCCAAAACGAATTACTCCTTTCCATGGGGAAACTTTCAGCATTACCAAATCATCAACTTGGAACTCAATTGGCTTCCTTTTCTTGTCGGCATAAGTCTTTTGTCGTTCTCTAGCCACACGAAGTGCTTCCTTTGCCACATTAACTTTTTCAGCTGAGATTTCAATGATTTCAGACCCGTAAACTGCTTTTCACCGGGTTCCATCCAACAACTCGGAGTCCTACATCTCCTACCATAAAGCATTTCAAATGGTGGCATTCCAATACTTGCATGGTGGCTGTTATTATAAGTGAATTCGATCAATTTCAAGTGTTCATCCCATGCTCCACCATACTCTAATACACAAGCTCTCAACATGTCTTCCAACGTTTGTATGGTCCTTTCACTTTGCCCATCAGTTTGAGGGTGATAGGCGGTGCTCAAATTTACTCTAGTACCTAACTCTCGCTGGAGACCCTTCCAAAAGTTAGACACAAATCTCGTGTCTCGGTCTGAAACAATGGATAAAGGAACACCATGCTTTGCTACGATCTCATCCACATACATCTTGCCATCTTAGTTAGTGGTACATCTTGTCTTGTTGCCAAGAAATGAGCACTCTTTGTCAGTCTATCCACAATAACCCATACCATGTCATTTCCTTTCGGTGTTCTTGGTAGTTTGGTCACAAAATCCATAGTAATATGGTCCCATTTCCATTCCGGAATCTCCAATTGATGCAACATTCCATATGGCTTTTTGTGATCAGCTTCACACGTGCACAAGTCAAACATCTTTCAACAAAATGAGCAACTTCTCCCTTAATGTTTGGCCACCAATAGATGGGCTTCAAATTTGCATACATCTTGGTAATACCGGGATGGACTGAATATCTTGACCTATGAGCTTCTTCAAGGATCAACTCTCGATTACCACCAAGTAATGGTACCCAAATTCGGCCTTTAAATGTCTTAAATCCACGGCTGTTCGTCTCCATCACCAGTCTTCTCTTCTTTCCAATGCTTTCATTATCGATATTATCCTTCATTAAAGCCTTAACTTGGGCTTCCTTGATGCGGTCGAGTAACCCCGACTTTGCTTGAACAACCATGCTCATCAATTTACAAGAAAAATTCTGCACTTTCCTACTTAGTGCATCCGCCACCACATTAGCTTTACCGGGATGATATTTAATCTCACAATCATAATCTTTCAGAAGTTCCATCCATCTCCTTTGTCTTACATTCATTTCCTTCTGCGAGAACACATATTGCAAACTTTTATGATCCGTGTACAAGGTACATTTGGTGCCATATAAGTAATGCCTCTACAACTTCAAAGCAAACACTACTGCAGCCAATTCAAGATCATGGGTCGGGTAATTCTTTTCATGAGGCTTCAACTGATGCGAAGCATATGCAATAACTTTGTCCCTTTGCATAAGGACACAACCCAACCCTGAAATTGAAGCATCACTATACACAACAAGATCATCAGTACCTTCAGGTAGGGCTAGGACAGGAGCTTCACATAACTTCGTCCTAAGCGTTTGAAAGGCCTTTTCTTGAGCTTCCGTCCATACAAACTTTACTCCTTTCTTTGTCAATTCAGTCATTGGCTTAGCTATTCGGGAGAAATCTTGAATAAACCTCCTGTAATAGCCAGCTAACCCAAGAAAACTCTTAATCTCCGTGGGTGTCTTTGGCTGTTCCCATTTAGATACAGCTTCAATCTTGGCAGGATCAACTTTAATACCTTCAGAAGAGATAACATGCCCGAGAAATTGAACTTCTCGGAGCCAGAATTCACACTTGGAAAACTTTGCATATAACTTTTTCTCCCTAAGAACCTCAAGAACGGCTCTTAAGTGCTCACGGTGCTCGGCTTCAGACTTTGAATAAATCAGAATATCGTCAATGAAGACAATCACAAAATGATCTAAGAATGGGCGACATACCCGATTCATTAAATCCATAAAAGCGGCTGGAGCATTTGTCAACCCAAAAGGCATGACAAGAAACTCATAGTGCCCATAACGTGTACGAAAAGCTGTCTTGGCCACATCTTCGTTTTTGACTTTTAATTGATGGTAGCCAGACCGCAAATCAATCTTAGAGAAGTAAGAAACACAATGAAGCTGATCAAAAAGATCATCAATACGCGGGAGAGGATACTTGTTCTTAACCGTTCGCTTATTCAGCTCACGGTAGTCTATGCACATGCGCATAGAACCGTCTTTCTTTTTGACAAAAAGAACCGGAGCTCCCCAAGGCGAGGAACTTGGTTGTATGAAACCTTTGTCAAGTAACTCTTGAAGCTGAGACATTAACTCTTTCATTTCTGTAGGAGCTAAACGATATGGTGCTTTTGCAACAGGAGTAGCACCGGGTACAAGATCAATCTGAAAAGTGACCTCTCGGTCGGGAGGAATACCGGGAAGATCATCCGGAAAGACATCAGAAAATTCAGAAACTACATCAACATTAGGGATCAGAGACTTCTCTTTTCGTGTATCGATAACATAGGCAAGAAAGTGATTCTTGTTATGCCGAATGCAATTGAGAGCCTTCATCAAATTAATAATCTTTATGCTCCCCTTCTTCTTATCTCCATAAACGGAAATGATCTCACCATCCGGAGTAGCGAATCGTACGACCTTTTGAGAACATATAATAGTAGCATCATTTGAGACAACCAGTCCATACCTATCACTATATCAAAACCGGCTAAAGTGGTAGGCAATAACTGAACCGGAAAAGAGCGACCTTCAATCTCAATAGAACAATCATCATAACCTACTTGAATGTCACTAATGGTACCGTTAGCAATTTCAACCTCTATAGAGCAATCAAGAGGAGTAGTGACCCTATCAAGCTTAGGAGCAAATAAAGTGGACACAAAAGATCTATTTGCACCCGAATAAAAAAGTACAGAAGCAGGTTTTGAGTTAACAAGAAATGTACCGCTTACTACCTCGTCGTTATCCTTGGCAGCTTCGACTGTCAGCTGAAAGGCTCAAGCTTTAGGCTTTTGGACAGCCGTCTTCTTTCCATCATCTCTTCCTTGTGGGCAATCCTTGATGAAATGACCGGTTTGTTGACACCGATAACACTTTGGCTTGTCCTTGCATACTGAAGTAGGATGACCCGTACCACCACAAGTATCACACCTTCGGGTCTTATCTGAACATGGACCCGAGTGAGGCGCCTTACAAGTACCACACCAATTCTTTGGCTTTGCATAGCTGCTGCCCCCACCTCTTGAAGATGAACCTTTCTTGAACTTCCTATTAGATCCATTTGACCCATCATGCTTCCTTTTTGAACCTGATTGCTTATCATCATTAGCTTTCACTACAACCTTTTCACCCTTGAAATCGTCATCCAACCTCTTGGACTCCTTAATCGCAGCAGACAATGTAGTATGTTGTCTACAAAGGCCACGATAGCTAGCAGGAAGACCATCACAGTAAGCTTCAACCTGATCCACATCTCTACGAACCAAGTGACCAACAAACTTAAGCTTTTCCATAAATGAGTGGGCATACTCAGTTATGGCACCCGGCTTAGCGGTTAAAGCTCTGAATTCTTTCTCAATCAACCTCAGTTCACGAGTACCCACATATTCTTCCAAGAACTTCTCCTTGAAGGTACCCCAAGGCATAATAGCTAGCACCTCGGGGGTCAAAGAAATAGTAGCAGCCCTCCACCAATTACGAGCATTCTTCTTCAACATACGGGAAGCACACAATACCTTCATATCTTCAGGGCAATAACATGAAGCAAACACAACCTCGATATCATCCAACCATTCCATGGCACCTACAGTATCTAGAGTACCATCAAATGCCTTTGCTCCACATTTCTGAAAGCTCTCATACTTAAAGTTACTAGTACGAGGAGCGACTACAACACGAGGCTCCACCACATTATTAACACCATTCACATTAGCAACAACATTTTCAGGGGCAACTTGTGACCTTACCATTGATGGCTCGGTACGGTTTGAGCGGTTGGAATAGTTCCCATCCGTATGCTCATCCCGTTGCAAGCTAGCTTCTCTTTCAGCCCTAAGTTGATTCAACTCCTCTTCATTTCTCAACAAAAGAGCTCGAATAGCCCTCAACTCTTCATGCATTTCAGCTTGAGTAGGAACTTGCTCAATCACGGTTAGCTCTATCAATTTCAGACCTTGTAGGTTGTGCACCCGGAAGTGGTCTTCGAGGAGGCCTTAGGTTAACACCATTTCCAATCCCGTTTGGATTAGCCGGAGCATCGCTAGCATTAGCTCCTTCTCTTTGACTACTAGCACGGGTATTAACCATCTTTCTACAATTTTAATGACGAATGTTAGAGATGAATCGAATGAGAACAAAGTATGGTCAGGCCTACTTAATTACATAAGCATAACATAATCATATATAAGCCATAAACCTACCCTCACACTCATCCCAACCCGTCCTAAAAGCATTTTCATCATAGAGCTAAAGCATTACTACTTAAGCCAATCATTTCTCGTACGGTTTAAGTCCAAAATCCTAAGGTCTTGGTCGAATTTTGATTCACTTAAACCATTTCTCTGATACCAACTTGTAACACCCGTCGTTTAAAAACTTGGATTTTTTAAAAACTTTGCCAAACGGCGTTTAAAATAAGCGGAAAGGATCACTTTCAAAATCTGCCCCATCCGTAACGGATGGTGCCTTTAAAATTTGGTGTTACTACTAGCATCATCAAAACAATAAAAGTAAATCCAAGCTTTGGCACCAACATAAATGCCACATCATTACAAGTCTTTAATCATAAATGAAATAGCCAAACATAAGGCTAAAGGAAGTCTAAACGTTTAATGTCTTTGCTAAGCTTCTTTATTCGTCTACCCAAGTCTCACCAAGCTAATCCTTGCCTAGCTCAAACTTGATTATCCTGAAGGCACAACATTTTCAAAGAACAAGTGTTAGCTAATAGAATTAGCTAAGTAAGATAACATAAACTTGAAAACGTTTGCCAATTTCGTATATTAACAAAATCTGCATTTTAAGTTAATATCACACACATACATAACATCATAAGATACACATTAGGTTCATCATGTCCTAAAGTGTGCCTATACTTGCTTTCTTCATCTTTCTTTCTTTATTTCTTTGCCAAGATGTAGGCTAAGTGACTTATGCCACTTACATAGGGATGTGGGGTTGTGTGTAGGCGGTCATAGACCATACATGGAGTCCTCACCCCCGACATGATGGGTAAACCATAAGGTGGTCCATCGGCGTCGTTAAGGAATGACAAAGTCAATCCAACTGAATAAACCGTTTATGCCTTTACGCATTGGTGGTTAGTTACTCCACCCGGAATACTCAAACGTAACTATGCCACAAGGAGCAACTCAAGGACCACGTACGCACCAGCCCCGAAGAGCTAGCACGGGTTAAGCTTAACACAAGACTTTACATAATGCTCGAGACTTTAATCGTTTAATTAGTTTAGGCTACACTTCCACCTAAGCTAATCACATATCATCTTTTACTTTAGGGCCCTTAACGTGCACGTGAACATGGCAATCCTAATCAAAGGACTAGTGACTAGGTGATCAAGCCACACATGCAAGCACATATCATAACATTTCATCATTTCATAGTCACATAACTTAATCATCTCAACATTTCATGCATACTTACTTACCTCATACCTTAGCAACCTGCATAAGCATGTTATACATCATAAATGGTAAGTAATACATCCCTTTGCAACCTCCCATAGTCACCCATAAACATAAAACGTGCATACATATTCAATTGGAAGGTTTAACTTATGAAAACGTGTTTTGTTGTACCAACAGGTGACAAAGATGTTATCTTACCTCGATACAGCTTACCAACAAGTTAAAAGTATATTAATGTGCTTGCTAAGTGCTCTCGACAACCTAGAATGAGTATAAGATTGAAATATAAGCTAAACGAAATGTCTTGTGAAAACTGGACAAGAGGTGCGTCGCACCTCCCACATGGTGCGTCGCACAAAACCATCAGAGAATTCTGAACATAAGTAGGTGCGCCGCACCTACCCCTTGGTGCGTCGCATATCGGGCTCTTGGCTGAAATCCATTTTTCCAAATTGGGCTGTGGTGCGTCGCACCACCCTCCTGGTGCGTCGCACCTGGAGTGTCGACCTTTAACCATCCTATTAATCCTTTAATCCTTTACATCATAAATCAATCATTAACACCCGAATAACATGAATTCGATAAACGTTTGATCAAATAACCCAACCCAAACCCTATGGCCTGGATTATAAACTCATCTATGACTCATAAGGTCAGAATTTAAAGATAATATTACCTATATTACCTGTAGATGACTTAGAGGATTCAAGATCTAATCAAAACTTGATCAATACGGCACGAATCGATTGAATCTTGAGGAAACTTGTCTTGGGGATTGAGGGATCGGCTGAGGGTTTCACACACACAAGAGCAGGTGTTTTGTGACAATTAGGGCTGCCTAATTGCTCCCTAACCCCTGGCCATCAAACTCAAACTTACACTTAAGACCCCTCAACTCTTCAACTTAACGTTCTTAGCTTAACTTTCTACCGGGAGTCTTAACATACTAACAAGCTGATGTGCTAAATCGAGTTTAAAATTTATAAACAAGAAATACCTAAAAACTCACTACTACACACTATCGGGCAGTGGACCCGATCGTATGCAGTATAGTAAAAAGGTAAGTCCGAATTCGTTCACGGGGATTGGTTTGTTTCAGTTGTCTTTAAATAGCTTGGAAAAAGGGTGGAACACTTTGACGATTAAATTGAAGTAAATTTAGATGATAAAATACTTGAAAATAAAGAAGAGCTCAAACAATAATAATAAGGATCATCCACCTTGACTTCACTAGACTTCTAACATGATTGCTTTCAAATAAGACCAAATTCGTTTAGAGTTGACAAGATAACCGTGCAAAGATGAAATGCTCACGTGGTACCACCAACCGCTCACAAATCACCCAAACACCTAAGTTGCTAATCTAATTACCCAAGCCGGTACCACCAATGCCCAGATAACCTTACCAAGAAATAGTTTGTTTGATTATCCAATTACCAATTGCGCCTATTGTGAAAATAACGTGGTACCACCAACCGTTACAAAACACGTTGACAAAATGATTCCTTCTATTAAAATGACATTCACTATCATACCATGAACTAGTGATAATTGCTCATAGACAAGCAACCGTTGAAAATCACATATGTATTCGACTAGTACCACTAACGAAGAACACACACGCCACCAATATCAAATTAATAAGAATAAAGGAATTAAATCATCAAGATCACGACACAACGATAATTGAAATCAACTCTTTGAATTAAAACATAAAACAATCACATCATTCGTCTAGTTTCATCAAGGTGGACAATAATAGATCTAGCCAATCATGCTAAATTGAAATTGATAAAAGAAATAATAATAAAACATATTGTACCAATCGTTTGAGTAAATAGAAAATTGCAAGACAGTAAGTAGATACGATCCAGATGGGTGCTCGTGAATCTTCAGTGGATCCGCCTAAGAAATCTTGCTTGGAAACCTGATAGAACCCTAATAGAGCAGCTCCTGGAAAGAATAAAGTTCTCAAAAACCCTAAGGAAAAATCTCCCCCAAAAGTTCCTCCCAATGCAGAAACCTGGCCAGCTATTTATATGAAAGAGACGCGTAACGCCCGTTACGTATCCATCGAAACCCATGACTGCCGTCACATATGTGACGCCCGTTTCACTTCCTTTGAAAATCATACGGGTGTAAGGAACCCGTTACAGTAACTCACCATCTTCAGCATATAACGCCCGTCATGATTGTGACACCCGTTACACTTGACCTAGATCAACTAACGCCCGTCATGCTTGTGACGGCCGTCACATGTCCAATTACGGCCGTAATGAGACAGTTACAGGGAGTGCCAAAGTTTATTATATAACGCCCGTCACCATTGTGACGGCCGTTAGGCCTTCCAGAATCCGTCTTCTTCATCTTTCACTTGATTTCAACCGAATCCTTCTCCCGAGTCTTCCATAAATCATCAAAATCGACCAATTCATCCGCATAATCATTTTCCAACCTGAAAACACTAAACATTCCTCAAAGCATCGAAAGTTGGAAATAAAACTATAAAAGTAACGAATAAATGGTTCTAAATTCACGTGGGAAATAGTATAAAATATGACACACAAATCCCCCCACACTTGAGCATTGCTTGTCCTCAAGCAAATCCTGACTTAAAGCATAAAGTAATCCTTGACAATGGAGCAACATAAACAATGACGAGTATCAAAAAGAAGCCACACCAAGCATGTCAAATGACAAAAAGGTTGGGTGAAGCAGTTTTAATCTTAAATGAAAACCCGAAATGTTTGACAATACCTGAACGATCCGCAAGCCATGATAACACAACTAAGCACAAGTGAAACAAATGAACCTATCAAAATCATTCTACTCCAACAAACTTACTTTTGGGGTTGAATATATATGAAGAATCACTCATAGCTCGGTCGTGATGTATGCTATTTTACCATAGGCTTGAACCGGGATCATAGCTCCACCGACGTGGCGTAAGCACCAAGTACATCATCAAAATAGGCATAAGTAGGTTGTATAGTTAAACTAAGGTATATATAATGGATATTTACAAATGGATGGGATGTGTAGGTTAGAAATGAAAGGAAACAATCAAAAGTATAGGGTATGTATGAAATATGTACAAAATAGTCTAATCAAAACCCGTACCATTGATTGCCACCAACCCATAAGATGTTATCCGCTAAGACACCTCCAAAAGTAACCAAGTAAACCTGACACCATTGTGGTGTATCAACATCAAACAACTCAAATCAACCAACCTTTCCCTTCATAATGATACAACAAAACTCTAGACATATGAAACTGAGAAGTACCCACTAGTAGCCCAAGTTCATTTTCTTCTTTTTTTTTCTTTTTTTTTTTTTTTAAATTTTTCTATTTTTTTTTTCTTTATTTTTGAACCACTTTTACTCTACTAGTAGGCATCCTCTTACAATGATGAACAATGTCTATAACACTTACTTCCTTTGAACAATCCAAGATAATCCTCAATAACTTGACCAATTGACGTATTCTCATAGACAAGAATATTCCACTAGACAACCCACTGAAGCTCTCCCAAACCATCCAAACAACCAATGACAATCAATGGCCCCCCAGATTAGACTATCGGTATAGTAAGGTATAATTAGGTAAAGTTTACATAAATGAGTGTATAAATTCAAATGGAAAAAGCTAAGTTAAAAGGGATGTATAAGTGTACTTTGCACTAAGGATGAGTGCAACAAAGGTTTACAAAGAAAGGAAAGAAAGTGTATGTATATGTATGTAAGTATGTATAAAGGTATGAATATACAAAAGAAAAGGTGAAAAGAAAGAAGAAAAAAAGTATGGTCAAACCTAAATGCCAATTCGTCATCCGATGTACTTATATCACAAAAGTGATCTCACTGCGGTCTCGTCACGATCACCAGGCCAAGTTCTAGAATCAACACATCACCGGCACACTCAAATCAACAAAAAGAACCCGAAAATGGAATAAATTAACCTCAAATTCGCACATCTTAGTGCAGAGTTCGAAATGGAACCCTTACTCTCGAATAAATCCAAGAGCCTAAGAGAGGGACAAATCACAAGGCAATCAAACCATAACCGTCACCTAACACAACTATATATGAAATGATGAATCTCACAATTTGGGTGTTTTGGATATATTAGAGCATGCAAGTAATGTTATCAATCCCGAAGGACTAGCCAAATGACCGTTCAGAACACATTTCGCCGATTAAAATTGTTTGCCAAGGAAAAATTTTGTAGTAAAATTGCTT
>CM067167.1:181600961-181614289 GCA_034093135.1 Erigeron breviscapus
CTTTGACGACTATAACCTGCAATACCTTCTTGATATTTCGACAAATGTTCAACCCTAAACTCTGTTAGGGTTCGGTTTATATAGGTAACACCCGACATGGGCTTCAGCACATCGGCCTCGTAAACCCAGCCCAACCCGTCACTAATGCGAGGTCGCATTCTGTGATTGGCCTCGTATTTGTCCCTGCAAATACGGGGTCGTATTACCTATATGACTAACCTCGTATTTAACCCTGTAAATACGGGGTCGCATATCCTTTTGTGAATTGCGAACTCGCAATTCACACTTAGCAGATTTACTATACATTCAATACTTAAACTTAATCTAGTATTCTATGCATAATACTAAGTTCATTAATGACAATCAGATTACAAAGACATATAATCAATATAAGCCCAAACAATCTAGACTGCTATTGACATAGACGTGCACTTACAGACTCCCCCTTGGCAATAGCTTCTAGACGTTAACATACCTATGTCTTCGTCTTGTCTTTGTCATTAATCTACTTCCTCTGCTTCTTCTTATCAGCCCTTCTTCTTCTGAACTTCCTCTGAATCATCTGCAGCCTTATAGAAATCACAGTCTGAATGTAAGCCGATCTTCAAGCACAAACTCACTGTATTTCTATATCGCAACGCTGGACCCTGAAAATCTGGTGGAAACCAAATATTAACAATGTTCAGCTTCAGGAAATCTTTCTTGCAGAAGTTCACTAGATGCAAAGGCTCATTAATCCTCACAATCTCATAGTAATGATCACCATACATCACAGCTTCATACGTCTTACTATCAAAGTACCAGCCTATCATATTATCCAATAAGTCCTTCTTGAATTTCTTCAAAGGCAATTCTTTGGCAAACTTGGTCGGCTCATACTTCAAAGTAATAACAGGCTTCTTTGTCTTCGGATCTATCTTCGATTTATCCTTGACCATCTTGCCTTCCTGTGGATGATACTTTGTCTGAGATGGATCCTTGATCTTCATGTCTTTCGCTATAGACCTAGCAATATAATTTCCAAACTCAGATCCACTAGGATTGATTAGTTCTAGCCTAGCTAAGCACCAAAAATCAACATCAGTAACTGAGTTAATAGCTTCTTCGTTATAGTCCAAATACTGCACTCCATCTGTTCTCCTGATAATGAGAAGTCTCAACTCATCATCCCAATGAAAACTCACGATTCTTGAGCATGCAGTAGTGGCGTAGGCTTCAACCTTCTCTCCCTGAATCTTGTCTTTATATTTGATAGGTTTATGCGATGCCTCATACTTAGCCATGTTTTTCTTCCAAGTAATAACCCAATCTGGTCTAGTATCAACAGGCTTTGTATGTTGCACATCAGGATCTTCAGCAATTGGTTCTTGCATGACTGGAGCTTCAGGATCTTGGACTTGTTCAGACCTGTCCATTCTATCAAGCTTAGCTCTGAAGTCATCAATACTACCCTTTGCGCTCAGCATCTTTATCCACAAGCCTTGAAGCTGTAACTGGCATATCAACTTCTGCGATATCCATCCAGCTCTCATCACCATAGATTATCTCACCTTCTTCCCTCACAGCATCAGTTGCCTTAGAAGACCCTACCATACCAGTTGCAATCTCATTCAGAGACTCTATTGCCTTGGTCAGATCTTCTTGATGCTTATTGCCTTTATCTTTTGCTGCATCCGGGTCTTGATTTGAATCATCATCTTTCTTTTTCGAAATCTCATCACCCTTACAGCCTAGATCTGGCAACAATTTCTTTTTCACCAAAAACTTCTCAAACAATTCAGTTAACTCTGATTGCATCACACAATCTAGCATGACATCTGCAATCTTAGTCATTTGTTCAGCTACTCTAACTACTCCTTTATTCGCTCTAGTAGCCAAATTTTCTGCCTGAGTAGCTTCACTACGAACCATGTCAAAGTTGGACATGAGATTGTTAATAAAGTCTTGATGATTCTTTCTTTCATCATTTAGAGCTTTCTTTAACGTCTCAACTTCCTTTTGCTTTCTCAACATCTCTTTCTCATGTTTTTTCTTTTGTTTCTCCAACTCATCAAACAAACCATTAACTCTAGCCTCTAACACCGTCATCTTTCCTTTCATGTCATCCATACCAAACACTGGTGGTAATATAGGAACTTGACGTGAAGTCACTTCAGTTCTTGGTTCAGGATTAGGCACTGAATCCTTCATTGTATGAGTTGTAGATGGCCTTTCAAGATTTACAGTTGTCTTCTGAGATCTTCTTGGTATCACTGTCTCTGCATGTGATTCAACTGATCTCCTAGACCTCTGTTCAAGAACTCTGCTTGATACTTCTGGAGCTTTGATTGTCTCATCTACTCCACTAGCAGCAGTTTTCTCCTTAACTTTCAATTTGATAACAGTTTTCTTCTTTGGAGCAGGTACCTCTTCAACTTCTGGCACCTCAGATTCCCTAGAAGACTCTGCTCGTTTCCTTTTCAGACCTGAATTAGATGAAACTTTCTTTGAAGCACCTTCAGAAGTACTAGCAACATGATCAACATTATCTTCATGTGCTTCTGCTTCTCTTTCAAGATCCACATCTCTCTCAACTATCACCTCTTCTGTGCCTTGAACCTGTGATTGTGCTATGTCGCCCATACACACATCTAGCATCACCATCTGTAGAGGAACTGGATTAGCTACTGGCTCATGTGGAACAATCTCTGTCCTGAATCTGGCAAACTCTTCAGCTGTAGGTGGATTGAAATTAATATCCACTAGAGCTCCAAACAAAGGAATATCTTGAGCACCTGGATCACCATCAAAACGACTCTTGAGCTCATCATATGCCCTTTTTACAATAGATGTCACTTTCAGGACCGACTTAGTAGCAGGCAGATTAGGAATATAATGATTAATAATCATCATAACGAATCTAGGATAAACCATAAACCTATGCCCTTGCATGGCAGTTGTTTGTTTCCTCAATTCGTTGAAGAAATACTTGGAAAAACTATATGGTTTGTTGTATACCAGACCAACCATCTGAGCTCGAGATTCTTGATTAAGCGTATCCCATCCGGTTCTTCTACTACACAAACTAACCAACAATACGTGCGCTAAGTATCTCCACCTTCCAAAGAATCCGCGCTTCTTCAATGTTCCCACATTCAAGTCATCAGCATATCCCATCCTAGTAAATCCTCCAACAATAACCTCTCTACTAAAAGTAGTAAGTCCATTCTCTCCTCCTTCTTGATCTACTGTACCTAACTTCAAGATATCAATAAGATCGGAAGCTGAGAACTTAATGGTCTTGCCCTCAACCACTGTTTCAATCCACTCCTGAGTAGCAGTCTTCTTATGCCTTGCATTTTCCCAGAACTCTACTAGGTAAGATTCATATAGAACAGGTGAGTGAGTAAGAATGTGATTAATTCTTGACCGCTTCAAAAATCTGAAAATATCATGATAATACTCTGTTCCATCTTGATTCTCGTCCAAGTTAATCAGAAAGTTATGACCTGATACAAATTCTCTTGCCATTTCTGTAATCAATAACAAATAATTAATTACTCAAATAGACATAAAAATTCATATGCATAACACAACTAAAATTATCCCGGTAATTTAGTCAAAAGCATAAATTATCCCTGTAATTTATAACATAACATAAATTATCTCTGTAATTTAGTTATAGATAGTTTAACATAAATTATCCCTGTAATTTAGTTAAAAGCATAAATTATCCCTGTAATTTATAACATAACATAAATTATCTCTGTAATTTAGTTATAGATAGATTAACTCATTTTCAAATCTTTATTAACATAAACCTTTGAAAATCTGTTAAATTAACTTAAATTATCCCTGTAATTAAGTTAAATATAAATTAACTCATTTTCAAATTTTTATAAAAATAAACTTTTGAAAATCTGTTAAGTAAAAAATACGAGGTCGTATCCCTGTACGAGGTCGTATTTCAAGGTCAAAATACGGTCAACCAAACTCTAAAATACGAGGTCGTATTTTCCAATTTGGCCACGTATTAGTCCAGGTCGTAAATCGGCATCGTATTACGAAAGTCAAACAAGTCAAAATAAATTGACATTTACGAGGTCGCAAATCTGGGCTAGCAAACCCACTTTTACGAGTCTGTCGCACTGTTCATCTTCCCCAACACGAAATCACGATTTACCCAACCAAAACTGGTAAAAATTGTTTCTTTATACTCGTATTCAAACGATAAAGATACCCCAACCCTTAGTTTTACCCAGAAAACATCAAAATCGAACAAAATAAGGAAACCTAATTCAAAAATTTTGACACCCTTTTTCTTGATTTTCTTGTTGCATGGTTAACTACTGGACGATTAGATAGTATACCTAGATTCGGTTTTTCATGGTGATGACGAATATATCAACCAAAAACACTTGATCTAATTGTATATATCGAATCTAATACGGGGTAGCAAAGTAGTATTTCGGGGTCGTAATGCTCTATTTTTGATAAAATAAAATGTGAGGTCGTGTTTGGCTAAAATGGGTTTATATACCCACTTGACCCGAATGGATCTGGGTCAACCCGGCCCAATTACAAGATCGTATCTGCACAAGGCCCAATCGACCAATTACGAGGTCGTATTCTGCCTCTTGCTAATTACGAAGTCGTAAATACCTCCTGCACACTTTAAAATCAAAATTTCGTCAAAGTTTCTGAATAATTGATCAACGATTACCACGAACTTCCTGGAAATATGAAAATTTAAAAGATCAAACCTGTAAGCATCAAATTTTCATCTTTTCCTCGATCTTCGTCTTAAACCTGAAAAGTTAATAAACTTTACACAAAATTCTTTAACTTTTCAACGATTAATCTTTCAAAAACTTTCTCGAATTTAGCTTTCCCGAATCTGTTCCACTTGCAACAATTCATATTTCTAACCAGTTATAAAATTGATTCTTCATTCTTATACCTCCCCTCAATTTTATGACTAGGAAGTATAACGATGACTAATCATTATAACAACTATCATTCTTATGTACTCCCCCTCAATTTATGACTGGGATACATAACTATGATAGAACAAAATATTGATTAAATACTTCATATTCTTATGAAAACACAATTGACTAGGTACTCCTCCTCAATTTAAGACATATTTTCATAACTATATGATCTAAATAATCAATGCTTAAACCTTTCACATTCATATATGTTTCTATATCTAAGGTAACAAAGACCTTTCATATTCAAACAATATATCTATGTCTAAGGCATAAAATATTAACTATGTAGCCTTTCACATTCCAACATGACATTTCTATGTCTAAGGCACAATATAGTCAATAACCTTTCATATTCACTTAATGTCTATGTCTAAGATTTAATAATCTTCTACATTCACTTAATGTCTATGTCTAAGATTTAATAATCTTCTACATTCACTTAATGTCTATGTCTAAGATTTAATAATCTTCTACATTCACTTAATGTCTATGTCTAAGGATTTATAACCTTCTACATTCACATTATGTCTATGTCTAAGATTTAATAATCTTCTACATTCACTTAATGTCTATGTCTAAGGTTTCACATAACCTTCTACATTTACATTATGTCTATGTCTAAGATTTTAATAATCTTCTACATTCACTTAATGTCTATGTCTAAGGTTTACTAATCTTCTACATTCACTTAATGTCTATGTCTAAGATTTAATAATCTTCTACATTCACTTAATGTCTATGTCTAAGATTTAATAATCTTCTACATTCACTTAATGTCTATGTCTAAGGATTTATAACTTCTACATTCACTTAATGTCTATGTCTAAGATTTAATAATCTTCTACATTCACTTAATGTCTATGTCTAAGATTTAATAATCTTCTACATTCACTTAATGTCTATGTCTAAGATTTAATAATCTTCTACATTCACTTAATGTCTATGTCTAAGGATTTAATAACTTCTACATTCACTTAATGTCTATGTCTAAGATTTAATAATCTTCTACATTCACTTAATGTCTATGTCTAAGATTTAATAATCTTCTACATTCACTTAATGTCTATGTCTAAGATTTTAATAATCTTCTACATTCACTTAATGTCTATGTCTAAGGATTTAATAATCTTCTACATTCACATTAATGTCTATGTCTAAGATTTAATAATCTTCTACATTCACTTAATGTCTATGTCTAAGGATTTAATAACTTCTACATTCACTTAATGTCTATGTCTAAGATTTAATAATCTTCTACATTCACTTAATGTCTATGTCTAAGATTTAATAATCTTCTACATTCACTTAATGTCTATGTCTAAGATTTAATAATCTTCTACATTCACTTAATGTCTATGTCTAAGATTTAATAATCTTCTACATTCACTTAATGTCTATGTCTAAGATTTAATAATCTTCTACATTCACTTAATGTCTATGTCTAAGATTTAATAATCTTCTACATTCACTTAATGTCTATGTCTAAGATTTAATAATCTTCTACATTCACTTAATGTCTATGTCTAAGATTTAATAATCTTCTACATTCACTTAATGTCTATGTCTAAGATTTAATAATCTTCTACATTCACTTAATGTCTATGTCTAAGGATTTATAACTTCTACATTCACTTAATGTCTATGTCTAAGATTTAATAATCTTCTACATTCACTTAATGTCTATGTCTAAGATTTATAACTTCTACATTCACTTAATGTCTATGTCTAAGATTTAATAATCTTCTACATTCACTTAATGTCTATGTCTAAGGATTTAATAATCTTCTACATTCACTTAATGTCTATGTCTAAGATTTAATAATCTTCTACATTCACTTAATGTCTATGTCTAAGATTTAATAATCTTCTACATTCACTTAATGTCTATGTCTAAGATTTAATAATCTTCTACATTCACTTAATGTCTATGTCTAAGATTTAATAATCTTCTACATTCACTTAATGTCTATGTCTAAGATTTAATAATCTTCTACATTCACTTAATGTCTATGTCTAAGAGTTATTCTTCACTATCATAAGTCATAAACATATGACATTATCTTAGTCTAGAACTACAAATCTTCAAGAATTTGAACCAAACTTCTTATAATCAAGATTTTAAGGTTCAAAAGTAAGAATCTTAATATCCGTGTCTTATCATTCTATTGATACTTATCTAGAATCTTAAGATCTCTGTCTTATCATTCTACGGATACTTATCACAAATTCTAGAATCTTAAGATCTCTGTCTTATCATTCTACGGATACTTATCACAAATTTAGAATCTTAAGAACCCTGTCTTATTATTCTATGGATAACCTAATCTAAGGTCTTCCAACAAAGTATCCTTCATTGTGCAAACTTATATAGATTCCGTTTCTAAAGTCACTTGTCTTTAACTCTGTAAAAACATCTAACTGAAACCTAATCTCTTATATTTTGCAAATGAATTTTGATAATGCAAAATCCTAAAACCATATGAAATACTTCTATGATTGCCTCATCAAACTAGTATTCATCTTGGTTAAACAATTATAAATACTCCTATGATTGTCTTATCAAACTAGTATTTATCTTTGTTCCGGATATATTTGCATGATCCATATCTTGCTTTCATGGTGAGAACTTGCTCGACAACCTACAAAAACGAATATTTATCCGCTGTCCTGCACATCTCAACACACACATCAAATCTTCTCAAAGTAATAACATACAATCTGAAGAAATGAATACAATAGCAAGATAAAATGAATATACTTAGCAATCTATTATTAACCTAGGTCACTTTAAGGTCAAATAATTCAC
Source organism: Erigeron breviscapus (assembly GCA_034093135.1). Lineage (NCBI taxonomy): Eukaryota > Viridiplantae > Streptophyta > Magnoliopsida > Asterales > Asteraceae > Erigeron > Erigeron breviscapus. Next base: position 181,608,741 of record CM067167.1, read on the forward strand.
TGCAAGCACTTTCAATCTTCGCACATAACATATCAAAATTATTTAGAATCTCTGTTCCAAACCTTTTTGATTAAAAAATCTTTCAAAGATCAAATTCAAAACCATGAACAACTCTGTGTCCATTCTAATGAAAATCTTCTTTCTAAGATATAAAATGATTCTTTTAAAGATAAAATTCAAAACTATGAACATCTCTGTGCTCATTCTTAAGAAAATCTTCTTTCGAAGAATCAATGCAAAAGCATTAACTCAATATCTGTTTATTGAAATTAACAACTCTGTGTTCTTTTCCTTAAACCCATATTATGTTAATGTGACATACTTTCTTTTAGCTTTTGATCACAACACTATTGCTTAACTACCCTACTCGTTTATTCAGTGTTCCATAAGAACGTAGTTGAGTCCTCTTGGAAACTAGATTCCATTCTGACTCTGTCTCTCGTGCAATAGGAACTTTTATTTAAACAATACAATTACAGACAAAAGTTAAACATTTCACGAAAAACATAATACACACACACACACAAACACAGAACATAAACGAATAACACATATATAAGAGCTAAAGTTACTGCTGATTAGATCAGATTAGCATGTTACATAAGCCTACTAGCGAGAAATAATTCTCTTATTATTAGTTATGAACAGTGATCCAAAAACGATTACCAATATGTTTGTCCTCTTAAACACTCGGTACTTCCAGTATCCTTTTTGGTTTGTGACACTTTCGACATACCCTGGCCAAGGACAGTCACCATGCAACCCGAGTAGCCTAATAGGTCACTTAATCAAGTTTGCGAACTTATGTGCCCCCTATTCAGATACACTCTCACAATCGACACAAGCACTAAAATTAAGACATTTGGTGAGTAAAGTGAGAAAGTCTTTAAGAATCAAGTCAGCGGTGACAGGTCGGTGATTCCTCACGCGCAAAGCAACTTAACTTGACTCACGTACGAAAATATACTCAACATTGCATAATGCCAAGTACTTGCATATTTGTGACATTATTTTAAGCACCCATGACTTTCGATGAGACCCGTGTAGCGAACTTTCTGACAACCTATCCCAAGTTGGAAGCTTTAGGTAGGCTAGGTATACAAAGACACCCCAAGGACTTACTTGTTCGAATCTCAAAGGCCACATTAGCTTCATATTTTCAACAGATTTATTTGATATTTGCATATCTTGTCACAAATATACATCCGAAAAAGCAATACATACACATATATGTACCCGAGACCTTCTATTTAAAGACCAAATATACATAATTACAATGCAAGATCTTTCATAAGATTTAAAGGACTTGTCTATTTTAAGAACAAACATTCTCAGCCATATATCTGAATACGTTTCCCATAAGAACATTGTATACATTTAAGTTCAGATTATAAGGAAACTTTGGTACTTTGTGCCTACCGATACATCATATAATGGTATCACTGAACTGGGCATTTTAAAGTACAATTAAGTAGGCTTAAAAGCTAAAGTATTGTCACGTCTAATCGTCTTGATGCAGTGACCTTACTCCTTTTATTATTTTCTTTTTCTTTTCTAATTTTTCTCATTTTTATTTTGTTTTTCTGACACTATATGACACACATACATTACGACACAAACACTGACTCATTTTACATAGTTCCTTTTGAGAGACACTGTCACTATAGATTTCTCATTCCAATCAATTGGACTAACAACTCGAAACGAGTTCGATCGAAAGCCTTAGTGAACAGATCAGCTAAATTAAAGTCACTCGACACTTTTTCTAGGACTATTAATTTCTTTTCAGCACAATCACGTATAAAATGAAACCTTATGTCTATGTGCTTAGTTCTACTGTGCTTAACAGGATTATTGGTAATGGATATGGTGGATTCATTGTCTATCTTTATGGGAGTACAAAGAAAATTCTGACCGTAATCACGCAATTTTTGCTGAATCCATAGAACCTGTGAACAACATCCACCAGCTACCATGTATTCTGCCTCGCAAGACGAGATCGCAACAGAAGTCTGTTTCTTACATTGCCATGAAACCAATCTTGCCCCTAAGAACTGACATCCACCTGAAGTCGATTTCCTATCAAAATTGCAGCCTCCATAGTCAGCATCTGTATAAGCCATGAACTCAAAGTCTCCCCCAATTGAATACCAAAGACCTAGTACTGGTTTCCCTTTGAGGTAGCGAAGAATTCGTTTAACAGCTTTCATGTGACTTTCCCTGGGACATGACTGAAAACGAGCACACAAACAAACCGCAAACATGATATCTGGTCTTGATGCCGTAAGATACATCAATGAACCTATCATGGCCCTATAACGAGTAGGATCAACTTCTGGATCATTGAAAGAAAACATCCCAAGTTGATGGTTCTTTTATATAGGAGTATCCATAGGTGAAGTATCTTCCATGACAAATCGTTTTAAGATATCTTGTGCATACTTCGTCTGATGAATAAAGAATCCGTCCTTTTTCTGTTCAACTTGCAAACCTAAAAAGAAATTCAACTCTCCCATAGCGCTCATTTCAAAAGTCCCTTTCATAATTAGCTCAAATTCCTTGCACATCTTTTCGTCTGATGATCCAAAAATAATATCATCCACGTAAACTTGTACAAGTAGGAAATCTTCTCCCTTCCATTTGGTAAACAATGTGCTATCGATCAATCCTCTTTCAAAACCATTCTCAAGAAGATGCTTCAAAAGTTTGTCGTACCATGCCCTTGGAGCTTGATGTAATCCATACAAAGCCTTATTCAGTCGATAGACTCTATCAGGATGATCTGGATCTTCAAACCCTGGCGGTTGAGTAACATACACTAATTACTGGACAGTACCGTATAAGAACGCACTCTTGACATCCAACTGATATACCTTAATATCCTTGAAAGCAGCAAATGCTAGAAACAAACGAATAGCTTCTAGCCTAGCAACCGGTGCAAACACCTCAGTGTAGTCTAACCCATCCTGTTGAGCAAAACCTTGAACAACTAGCCGAGCCTTATTACATGTCACAATGCCTTTTTCATCCTTTTTGCACCTAAAAACCCATCTGGTGCCGAAAGGATACTCTCCCGGAGGTAGATCAACAAGCTCCCAGACCTGGAGTTTGTCAAACTGAAGTAGTTCCTGCTGCATTGCTTCAACCCAAGATGGATCTTTTAAATCCATTTGAATATTGTTTGGCTCTTCTTGAGATACAAAGCAGCTGAACATACATTCATCAACTATACCGGTTTCTTTCATCTCTGCGAATAGACCAGATAGCTTATGTTTGGACCAGTTTCAGTGAAACTGGCCAGTCTCCAGTTGCACCTGGAGACCAAGAAGATTTGTCCAGAAATATATTGAAGTCCAATTGTGTCGTACAGTTAACGCAACTGAAGACTTCCTCCAGTTGAGAACTGACCAGTTGAAGAATCATTCCAGTTGAAGTCGAAGACAACAAGTGGAAGATAGAGAATGACAATGGCAGCGAAGCCCAGTTGACATTCTAGTCAGTTACAAACTGGAGATCGTTAGTGGAAAGCTCTTACAAAGCTTTACACTGATTACGAGGAATTACTTTTATGCTTTATGTGCTATTACCCGGATAATAAGATTTATCTTATTATTTAAGTACAAAATGGTACATAAAGCTGGTTGAGTAAAGTTGCTTTATACTGCAACTTTACACTGCATTTTAAGGAATTAAATGCTATTCCTTAAATGATCTCAACCATATTTGTACGGCCAAAGTTAACATCCCAATGTTAACTTTGCCTATAAATACAAGTCATTGCACAAACAAGAATCACACTTCGAAAGAATACACACTTTGCAAACCTGAAATATTCTAGGTGAACTTGTGCAATATTCTCTCAATCGTAAAAAGGAACATTTCACAACTTTAAGTGTTTCGATTGTTTAGAGAAATTCCAAGTGTAGATCAATTGTAGTTCATAGGTTGTTTAGGATATTTACATACTTGTATTATCTTGGTTCCGCAACAACCTTGTAATTTATTTAAAGTTAATAAATAAATTACACTTAAAAATTACATATTGTCTCACCAATTTACTTTACAAGTATTTTACATTATTGTCACTTAAATAAGTAATCTATCTAGAACTTGGTATATACTCTCTATAACTGGTCGTCTCCAGTTCAGCGCTTATATTGCAAAGTAACTCCACCATCGACATAGAGGTGTCTTCAGGTAGTACCATCTATTGAGTTGAGACTTACAAGTGGTATCAGAGCAGAAGGCTAATAAACTTGCCTAGATCTGCTTAGATGACTACTACTAAAGGTGGAGATGGTTCTGGTTCAGGTGAAAACCCTTTGAATACTAATACACCACCTCTTCAAAATGTTAATACAAACCCTCCTCCTCCTACTGCCCCTAACCATGTCCATGTACATTATTCTAACACTCCTGTTCCAAAATTTGATGGAAATAGTGAGACCTTCGGTACATGGAAGGCCAGAATGCTTTTGCATTTTGGTGGGATAGAGAGGTATATGTTGAAAATCCTTAAGGATGGACCATATATACCCATGTCTCTTGGGGTAAGTCCTCTTCTAGATCCAACTGGAAGAAGAGGTTCAAAAGAAAAGCTCGAAGACCACTGGTCTGATGAGGATCATAGACTCGTAGATCTGGACACCAGACTCAAGAACATGATCCTTGGAGCTGTCCCTAAAGATCTAATTCCAACACTTGTGTTGTTCCCCAGTGCCAAGTCAATGTGGGATGAATTAGTTATTCAGTTTGAAGGAGGTGATGACACCATTGTCACCAGAAAAGTTGCCTTGAACAAGAAGTATGAATCCTTCTTTGCTCTGCCCAATGAAAGTCTAACTGGTACATACACCAGATTTTCTAGCCTCATTAATCAGTTGAGAGGCTTGGGTGTAGAGAAGGATAAGGATATTCTTCTTGAGAAGTTTTGTGATATTCTTCCTTCCAAATGGGAAAATATGGTTCTTGTCTTAAGACAAGGTAAAACCCTGCACAACCATACTCTTGCATCGCTCTATGGAGCCTTCAGATTCACTGAAGACAATAATGCTGCAAGACTGGTGGCTGAGCAGGATGCCATGAACCATGCCCAGTGTCCCAAGGTTGCTAGTGTAACTGAGCGACCTTGTACTACTTTAATGTCTGCAGAGAGTGTCCAGGCATACTCAATGAAGGAGATGTTAAACAGTTTCTTGAACTCTGGCCTGACCACTGAAAACAGTGATGGTTGTAATGTATCTATACATTGTATGCTTGAAAAACACTTGTTTTGACTTAGTCTAAAAATTTAAGTTACTGGAAAACACTTTATAGATCATCAGTGTTTCAGTTTCATCTTTTAGTTCTAACTTAGACTAAATCTGATCACTTACTTGTGAATCAAAATATGCAACTATATTTACAGCCATCAACAGAAAATAAGTTACAATTTTGGGAAATAAATACAATACAAGTAAGTAAATAAAAAGTCAGGCCCTTCTCTTTGAAGTTTGTCCTTGTGCATCTTCAGTGGCCTTTCTTTTTGGTGAAGCTTCTGGAGAGCGTAT
>CM067167.1:181623986-181635620 GCA_034093135.1 Erigeron breviscapus
GCAGGATAGAGTTTGAGTTTTAATCAAGAAAGCTTTCATAATACTCTTCCTTTATGTGATCTGGAGTAGGTTTATTCAAATCATACCCTGGAAGTACCGAGTGTTTAAGAGGACAAACATATTGGTAATCGTTTTTGGATCACTGTCCATAACTAATAATAAGAGAATTATTTCTCACCCACAGGCTTATGTAATTGCTAAACTGATCTAGTCAGCAGTAACCAAGCATCATGTAAATAATGAATAAATGATGAATAAATTCAAATTAATTAGTGTATAGCTTAGTTTATTATTCTGTTATTTTAATTCTAATTTATTTTTCCTTATATTGAGTCAAAATAGTATTTTTATAAGTTCTTATTGCACGAGAGATCCTATTCTAATTCTGAGTATATGTCTTTACCGAATTCATTCATGAGAATTCTTTATGAGGTTGTGTGGTTTGTTTAAAAAAGAAGATTTTCTAATATGGACATTAATTTGTTTAAGTTTAGAAAATGATCTTTCAAGTGTTATGTGAAAAGTCACAGTGTTTGAAATTTCACAATTTTAAGTTGTTACAAGTTACGAATTTAATTAATAACTTGGTGACATTTTAGGGTTTGACAATGAAATGACCTTCCCTGATCTTTTGTTAGATATTTTGGTATTTCGTATTGGTTAACTCTAATTTTGTATGTTTTTAGCTTGAATTTTCTGCATTACTATGTTTGTTCTCAATGCGTTAATGAGTTTTTGGCAAGTGTGCAGTATTCAGGTTAAGAAGATTAAGTTGGAGTGCTGTTTTCTGCAAATACATTGTTATTCATACGGATGATATCATGGAGATACGATCCTTGGTGTGTAGTGACAATAGGTGTGTTGCAGATATGAGCACGTGAAGGAATAATACATGAACGTGCCTTTGGAGTAGTTATTTACTTTAATATTCATGTATTTAGTGAAAATAATCAATGTGATACTTGTTTATTTTGATTTTTGTATCTTGGCTTATGACATGACTCCGGAAATTTTATAAAGTTCTTCATTGAATTTTGGACTACTCATTGTTTGTTAGTTTTGTAGACGGCATCTGGTATGGGACTTAAGTGTTTCAAGATGGTTTGCCGTCAAGCAACTCAGTGATTAGTGAACTGTTCTCCGTCTCATGGTCATGGTTGGTAACTCTGTTTGTATGACGATTGATTATTTTCAGGATTAGGTAAACGATCGCGTTATGGGAAATTAGTGATGGACAATCTGAAATTTTCTAAGGTTGAACTGATTTCTCATGGACTTGGCTGAATCTGGAATATTCTTCTAATTTCGTTCTGTTTGTTCTAACGAAGATATCTCTTATCTTCGTTCGTTCAAGTAGTTAGAAATTTATGGTTCCTTTAGTTCTAACGAACTTATTCTTCGTTTCTTTATCTTCGTTTGAACAAGTTCGTGACCGGATACCTAACCCGACCCATGTTGATCCGCTTCACCGTACATATATATAGAGTTCTTTTTCGTTTTAGGTTATTATACTTTCAAAATTTTCAAACGAATATAACTCTTTTCAGCACCTATAACTAATCGTTCCAAATCACTTTCAATCACTCGATCTTTTGATTTTTGTTACGATCAGTATTGTTACTAGTGATTTAGGTATGTTTTGTTCCATTTTCTTCACAAATTTCGAATTAGATTGGCTGATTTTACCCTTCTTTCACATGAACTCAGTCGGTTTTTCTTATTTTATTGGGGATTAATTTCGTTCATGATTTTAACTCTTTAGATCGTTGATTCTTTTTGTAAAAACGAATGGGTTATGTGTAATTTACTCAATTCTAAAAGTTGTGTACTGCATTGTGTGCCAAATCGAATGATAGTTAATTTCATCTTTGAATCCGTGATGATGTGTAGCACAGTGTGCTCAAACGAAGATAATTAATTGAAAACGAACTTAGGAATTAATTGAAAACGAACTTAAGATTCAGTCTAACGAACTTAATGATCGTTTCATCAAAATGAACTTAGTGCTAACACAAACGAATTTAGCTTTCGTTTTATAACTTACGAACTTAGGTTTCAGTTTATAAGTTACGAACTTAGCTACATTTTATTTGTTGTTGCAAATTTGGTTTAGGTTTCGACCTTACGAACTTAGCATTCGTTTGGTGAAAACCAAGTTCATCTTCGTTTGCTATCTTCGTTTGATGTAAGGCAAACGAACTTAACGACATTGTTGATACTTCGTTTACTTTCTACGAACTTAGGTTTTATACAATGCTTATGAACTTAGCATGGTATATTCGTTTGTTTTTAACTTACGAACAGCTGTACCTAATCTTGATAAATTGAAAACGAACTTAAGATTCATTCTAACGAACTTAATGATCGTTTCATCAAAACGAACTTAGTACTATCTTCGTTCAAGTTCTACTAACGAACTTAAGATCAACTTCGTTCCTTTTGTACTTACGAATTTAAAGTTCGTTCTGATTGTGATAACGAACTTAACGAGTATCTTTGTACAGTGTCAACTTACGAATTTACTGATTAAGTTTTTCGAATTCTGCAAATCATTCTCTATACTTATTTTATATTTGTTTGGATACTGTGATTTGTTTTGCAGATATGGCTCTTGCTCCACGTCAATTTGTTGGGAAGCACAATCTTGCTTTAAATCTTGATCCCGATCAACGTAATTGCGAGCATTATCAGGAGATGTTTGCTTTTATCGCTCGTTCAAGACTATCATTCGCATTTACTGATTCACCAAGACTAGTAAGGCAGTATATCGATGATTTTTGGAGTTCTGCTCATGAGATTATGGTAAATGATCGTAGCTTTGTTCAAGCTACAGTTGCAGGGATCACATTTAGATTCAATGCTGCAACTCTTCGTCATATTCTGCAGTTAGGTGCAGAACCAGAAGAAGCGGTCGAAATGACATATTCATTTGATCTTCTTTATCGCTGCTTTCAACGGATGGGCTATGTAGGTGCAATCAAGCTTCCATTTGATAAAAGCGGATTTCAAGGCCGTTGGAGATATCTGGCTTATGCTTTATTGGTTTGTCTAAGCAATCGTAAAGCAGGTTTCGATCAACTTTCTGCTCAGTTATCGTCGCAGATGGTTGCATTGGTTTATAATAGGCCTTATCCATTTTCGGTATATTTTTATCAAGAATTTATTGATCAAATCAACGCCAGGGGACGAAAGAGATTTCTGGTTTATCCTCGTTTTATTATGGCTATAGTCAGACATTTTTGTCCGAACTTAGTTTTGATCAAGGTCCACGCTATATACTACATGCATGGCCTTCTCGCTTGTTTGCTGATCTTGCGGCCAATACTAGCAACGTGGCTGGTCTCAATGATCCACCACTTTTTGGTCATTTGATTAATCCAAACTACCGTTCTCGTCTTGAGAATGATATGTTTGTGGATGCTGCTGAAGATTCTGATCATGATGATATAGAACGTTCTGATAGTGGTTCTGATGATGATTCCGATGATGATTCTGATCATGGGAATGATGGTGATGGTCAAGAAGCTAGTACCAGTGGTTCTGATGGTGATGCAGTTGACACAGATGATTATGACAGTGTCGCAGCTGATTCTGGAAATGAAAATCGAACAAAAGAGGTTCATGATGTTCCGGTTGAGTCTGAAAGTGACGTTGCTTCTGACGGTGATCGTTCTTATCACTTTTCTCGCGAAGGAATATCTGGTGAATTACGCAGAGAACGTAGGAGCAAGGCATGTCATTCGTCTCCTACAGTTTCTGATACAGCTCAATCTGCTCATGTTGAACAACGAGATAAGGCTATGGAGCTTGATGCAAGTATTGATCCTGAGGTTGCTGCTCAGAACGATCCTGAATTAGCCAAACTGTTTGAAGATATCAGTGATCCGGAGAATGCACCAAGTCCAGTTCATACCGAGACTCTTAAAAGGACTTCGGATGCTCCTCTTATGTATAGCACAGCTAAGCGTGCGCGGATTACTGAGGCTACTTCGGTATCGGTTCCTGAACATGTTGCTATCCCTACTGTGTCTACAGCACAGATTGCCTCTGTTGCTGGTAGTGTCACTTTGCCTCCACTGTTGCCTCCACTGTTGCCAAGGATGCCAGTTGTTCCTCCTCTTCCGCTAGTTTGCCGTATAGATGTTTTAGAGGCTCGTGTTAATACTTTAGAGTCTGATCTTACGGATACCCGAGCTGCGTTGACCTTTCTCATCAACTGGGTCAAGAATCAAGGGGGAGATGTACCTGAAGAGGTTTGCAGATTATCAGTAGTACAGCCAAGACGTCAAAATGATGATGATGATGATGATGCTGATAATGCTGGGAACAGGAGTGATTCTCGCCCAGTTTCTGACAAAGGAAAGGGTGTTGAGATTCAGGGGGAGACTGCAGGAGATACTGCTCATGAAGTTGGTACATCTGGTGCTGGTAGAATCAAGTGCTCCTCGAGATGCTGAGGTCATTGAAGCACTTGACGATCAGGTAATTCTTCAAAGTCAATTGATTATTTAAGTGATGATCAGGTTGAAGCTGAAACTGAACGATTAAAACGTGAAGTTGAAGCAAAATTTGGACATGACTTTTATTCTGAAGAAAATGCTTTTCATGATGTATTTGATGTTTTGTTAGATAAACAACAACAGAAAGAGAAAAAGAATTACAGATTCAAAAACAAACAGTTTTGGAATCTGATTCTGATTCTGATTCAACTTATGAGATTGATAAAGATTAGATGATTTGTATTTTCGATTGCATGTAATAAGTTATGATATGTAAATGTAATATATTTTATTTCAATGCAATTGTATTTCATCTTTATAATTATCATTGTATTCTGGTGTTCATTCTGTGTAATCTTAATAGATGAAACAGATGAGGCAGAATTATTCTTCGATGGAGATGAACTTGAGGAAGGAGAATTTGTTCCTGAGCCGAATATGGACTTATTCAAGAAGCCTTATGGGTTTGATGATTTTTGGAACTCAATTCCTGAAGACCCATCAGTAGAAGAAAGAAATGTGTTGGAATTAAAGAGGAATGACGTTAAGGAAAGGATGCTTCAAACTCCATTTAATAGCAATACTAAAGTTTTAAACTTTGTAGTATATGCTAAGGTTGAAAATGCATTGGTTCCTTTTCCTTATGAGATTAATTTGACAAGACCATTTAATCCAAATGAGTTTCCAGTGCCTCTTAGAGATGATGATCCATTACAGGTGATTGATAGATTTGTACCTGGTCAGAGAGTTGGTGAATTTATAGTCACTAGGGATACTCTGAGACCCTCTGTGTATTGGACTCATATCTCGGATAAAGATGCTGCAAAATACAAGACAATTATCTGGAGTTGGTTTTATGATGAAGAACTGAAGCTGTTCGTTCTCAAAAGACCAGAAGGTTGTCAGTATTTAGCATGGAGTGAGAGACATTTTAGAAGTTTATGTGAAGAAGACCTACATGAACTTGGAAATACTTGGATTATCAATCCAAGCGAGTATGGTCTTGCTGATGTCATTGGAAAGAAGCTTCGTGAAGATTTTAAGATGAGATCGAGTATGAAAGACTCAGATAAGCCGAAGTTTCATATCAAACCGAGAAAGAAGAAGAAGGTGGTGAAACCAGATAGAAGCATTGAGTATATTCAACGTGATATCAAGTGCATGATCAAAGTCCCAGCCAAGAAGTGGCCACAAGATGAGCTAGAAAAGATGGATAATTGGGAGATTGATCGAAATACTGGTGAAGCCAAAATGTATGCAGACTCACAGAAGAAGATTTTGTTGAGAAGATTATATGATCCAATGCAGTTGGTCAACTTCTCAAGAAATGATCTAAGAAGGTTATACGATACAGAGTGCTCATTTTTGCCATTTTGGAAGGATGAAGAAAGCCGATATCGTAAGATTATTCAAGTTTGCTTACATGAGAATATCCATGCCAATAGCAAGAGGTTGTTATTTGATGGATGACAAGATTTTTGAAGACTAAAGAAATCCAAGATGCTGCTGTCAAGGGGGAGTTTGTTGATGCACGTTGATGTGACAACAGCAACTTAGATTTGATTAGACGTTTATTTGTATATGTAATTGATAGATTATGAATATAATGTTTTGGTAATGATCGATTACATATTTAGGTGTTATATATGTTTATATATGATGTTTGTTATGTATGATATACAAGAACAAACGTAATATATGTTAGGTTCTTATATGTTAAGTAATTGGAAAATAACAAACGGATTACAGCTAACGAAGATAAACTTCGTTATGCTCAAACGAAGATTATCTTCGTTTGATGGGCTGGGCTGCTAAGTTCGTAAGAACAAAGCCCAGCAAGCCCAATATCAATTGTGAACATATATAAACGATTGGAAAACCTAAATTGAGGATTCCAGTCGATAGATTACACACACCTAAAGCTTCTAAGTTCGTTTGTAATCAATAGCAAACGAATATAGAGCAATTACGGCTGATTACACACTCGTTAATTAGCAATAATATAGATAACTAATCAAACAGTTATCTCGTGAGGATTCCGCACTCACGACATAACCATAGACGATCTCGAGAGCGATCCAGAGCTATCGAGGGACTCACAAGTGGTATCAGAGCCATTCGATATCTTATCGAAGGTTTCAGATCGTCTGTTTGATTCTTTATATTCTGTGAAATTCGAAAACCCAAACTGATGTTAAGTTCGTTTTCCTCTACGAACTTAGCCAAACGAATTTAATCTTAAATTCGTTCCTTGGCTTTTGAACTTCCTACGAAGTTATTTTTCGAAGTTGCTCAACGAAGATAGGAAACGAAGTTAACTCAATTTCGTTCAAAATTTCATCAAACGAAGATAATCTTCATTTTCGTTTTGAATCTATTTCAAACGAATTTTGTCCACGAATTTAACTTATCTTCGTTCAGATCTTTGTCTACGAATTTAGGCCATCTTCGTTTTGAACTCTCCTTACGAAGTTAAATTTATCTTCGTTCAGTTTCACCTCATTGGGTTTATAGACTGAACAAAGCATTGTATGGTCTAAAACAAGCCCCAAGAGCCTGGTATGATACTTTAACTAAACATCTTCTTAAAAATGGCTTTCAAAGAGGTGCAATAGATAATACCTTGTTTATCTTGAAAGAAAAAGAGGTAATATCTTATTGGTACAAATTTATGTTGATGACATTATTTTTGGTTCAACTGATGATGCAATGTGTAAAAAGTTTTCTAAAATCATGTCATCTGAGTATGAGATGAGTTAATGGGTGAATTAACATTTTTCTTAGGTCTTCAGATTAAGCAAACTGAAAATGAATTTTCATAAACCAAGGAAAATATGTCAGAGATTTGTTAAGAAAATACAAATATGATTCAATCCCATCAAAAAACACACCTATTGCAGCACCAATGAATTTGGACTCTGACCCAACTGGCAAACCAGTTAACATAACTGACTATAGAGGTATGGTTGGTTCACTGATGTACTTAACTGCCAGTCGACCAGATATAATGTTCGCAACATGTTTATGTGCCAGGTTTCAGGCTAACCCTAAAGAATCACATTTGCACGCTGTAAAGCGTATCTTTAGATTACCTGAAAGGGTGTCCTAATCTTGGTCTTTGGTACCCCAAAGGCTCAGGATTAGATCTAATGGGTTATTCAGATTCTGATCATGCAGGTTGTAAGATAGATAGAAAATAAACAACTGGTGGTTGTCATTTCCTTGGAGGAAAACTGGTAAGTTGGACCAGCAAGAAGTAGACTTCAGTCTCTATGTCCACTGCTGAGGCAGAGTACATTTCTGCGGCCAGTTGCTGTGCCCAGATTCTCTGGATCAAGAACCAGTTACTAGATTATGGGCAAAAGTATACAAGGACCCCAATCTTTTGTGACAACACCAGTGCAATTGCTATATCTCACAACCCAGTGATGCACTCCAAAACAAAACATATTGACACCAGGTATCATTTCATTCGAGATCATGTTATGAAAGGAGATATTGAAATTCATTTCATCCCCACTGACAAACAGTTAGCTGATGTTTTTACTAAACCTCTCGATGAGAAAACCTTTAAACATCTCATCACCGAACTGGGAATGTTAAACCCTTAACTGGAGCTTTCTTTGTTATTGAACGCATCCGTGACACTGATGAAGTTCTCCAGTTGAGGAGGTCCAGATAATCTTTGCTCGCCAGGCTATCGAACGCCTTTGTGATACTATCTTGGCACTAATTGATTTCTGGATCATCATTTTAGGGGAAAAGACTCAAAATAATTTTCTGACTAAAATTCGTTTTTGTTTGAAAATGCAACTGGAGAACTCTTCAGTTGGAAACTGGTACTGGACTGATCCTCCAGTTACCAGGTTCAGTCTTGTCTTTTTTTTTAACGTTACAAATACTTGGTCAATATGTGTGACACGTGATGATACTCGAGTGTTTTAAACCACTTGATATCATGATCTGACGTGTTTGAAACCATTTTAGTACTTGACAACTGTTTGTATTGGGAAAACAAAAGTGAGTGGGCGCGTGGGTAAGATAAGCCGTCGTAGCATTTAATGCTGAAATGGAAGCATTTAATGTCTACATGGCAAATTATTATTTTATTTCAAAATTCAAACCAACTTTTGTGAAAATATCTTCAAAAAGGGATTTTGTTTATTAAAATATAATTTTGGTGTTTCATTGGGATCTTGAATCCTTTATAAATACCCTTATTTACTCCGAACTCATTTACTTCCTTCTCTTACATTCCTTCATTTACTTCCAATCATCAAAATCGCTTCATTCTTCTCTTTGCTTCATAAATCAAAAACCCTAAATCCCAAATTTCATTTTCATTCTTCTATGGCTCCTAGATCATCTCGTTCAAGAGATGTAAATCTCTTGACTGTTCCATACAATCCTCACCAGATGTCACACAGGCACCTGGTGCCCCTAGTAGTGCTTCGGTCATAAAACTAAATCCAAATAATCCTATGGCCAGCCTACGAGGATCTCAAGGATCCGATACCCTTATTGGTAGAATTCAAAAGTTTTTTGAAGAATTCTCCAATAGGACCCTCATTCTCTCTAAACCCACGTAAGTTGTTTCACAACTACTTATGTGAGTTTTGGTACACTGCCGTTCTTTCTTCTGATTGTTCCTCCATCAGTTTCACATTAAAGGATGGAACAATCCAGTGTACCTTGTCAGCTGATACATTGAGGGATGCCTTACGCCTCAATTACTGGAGAGAGGGTGAATCTCCAGTCGTCTTGCCCCAAATATAAACTTTCGCCAAGTACTTCTTGAAATGGGACACAGGGAGTGTTTGGAGAATGGGGTGTTGAAGACAAAAGGTGCGATGACCATGAAGGGCCTTACACCTTCATGGAGGTACTTTTTCATCCACCTGGTGGAGAGCATGGGTGGGAGTTCTGGTGGACTTGACCAGATTAACTCCTCGCAAGCAGAGATGGCTTACTGCTTGTGGAACGGATTGAGAGTGGACTTTGCAGATATTCTGTATAAAAGCCTGGTTCAAAAGCTGAAGGGCACAAGGGGTGTTTGTATTCCCTTTTCAAGGTTCCTCTCACTTTGTTTTAAGCAAATTCTGGCAGGGAAGCATATAATAGTACAGATTCTCCGTACACTGCTCCAGATATGCTAAGGAATCTAGACTCACTGGTATCTGAAGCTGGTGAGGTTGAAATTCCTGAACGAATGCAGCTGGCATTCGCTTCAACTGATGCACCTCTTGAAGGTGAGTCAGAAAGGCAACTGGGCGGGCCTCAAAATAATGAGGGACCCTCCAGTGTGTCTAATGTTGTGGTTGAGGATAGAGCAACCATAACTGAAGCAACCCCCATCACATCTATCCCTGGTGAAGATACTTCGGTATCTGATCCATCAACAGATGCACCCATCCAGGAAACTGGGGAAGGTCATCTGGAGACTGACCAGGTAACTGGTCAGCCCTCAGTCACATTCATGGATCTGGACATGAGTGTTAATGACGAGGAAATCCTTATAGAATCTTCGGATTCTGAAGGTACTGAAACAGACTTGGAGATTCTTGATGCTTCTGTACAAGCTCAAGACCCTTCATCTCCAGTCTTACCTCCAGACGCATCAATTTCATTTTCACCACCACAAATAAATGTGCCTATAGATATATCTTTACCAACAAATTTCGCTCCTTTACCAACTGGGCAATTCTCACTTGCTCGAGAAATGCCACCCCCACCGTCGCCGTTGTTCACACCTGAGCATTCTCAGCATGAACAACAATTTTATTTTTCCAGTCCTTTCTTCAACCACCACTCCAATAATTTCTTCAACTGCTGGCCTGACAACTGGGGAGACTTCCATCAGTTTGCCTCCTCCAGTTGCTCCAGTAGTAACTGCTAGTGGTCCAGTGACACCTTCTCCTTTGTCACTGGACAGTCAAGTTGTCTCACTACAAGCCGATCTCCAAAACCTTCTAACCAGGGTGGAGGAGATTCAGAAGACACTTGACAAGAACACCAAGTCCTTCTCCAGATACCACAAAGATCATTTGACAAACATTAAGGTGGTCGATCTGGGGATAAACAAGTTTTCATCTAATGAAGACTTGGTGTTCAAAAAGCTTAATGAGTTGGTCACTGGCTGCAACAATCTAGCTGGTACTCTAAAGGAAGCCTTTGACCTAACTCCACTCCAAGGTCTCCAGTTCAATCTCCAACTTGCTAGGAAATACTGTCAGAACTTCCGAAGTTGACTTGAAAGAGATTGAAAGGCAGGTTAAGGAACTTATTGAAAGACCTGGCCTAGATATAACTGGCCTTGGAGAGCAGTTGATGACTTCGGTTGGTCAGAAAATAGAGGATACGCTGGGTGCTAGAGAAGAGCATTTGATTGAAAGGGTGATGTCTGAGATCACCAAGCTGGCCACTCCTCAGGTTGATCTGGCCCCACTAACCAGTGAGATCAACCAGTTGAGAGGCAGCATAGAAAGTTTGAACACCCAGGTATCTCTACATGCTCAATCTATAGAGAAACTGACAACTGAAGTGGAGAATCTGAAGAAGATGGATGATGAAGTTAAGGATAAGGTTGTCTCCGGTTTGGATGAGGATTCCAAGATCTTGAATGAATTGAAAACTGGTCAAGACCAAGTTCTTGTAAATGTCTTGACCCAGTCCAAGGAGACGAACCATTTATGGAGGTCCTTCAGGATGATGTGTGGCATCTTCAAAGAGTGTAAGGACATACAGTCGTGGCAGCCTCTTGACCGGTTGCCATCTCACCCCTCTGAATGGGAAGCAATTAGGGAAGGTCTAGATGCTGCCAAGGGGGAAAGAAGTTCAGTCCTTACACGACCAGCTTGCACCTGGAAGGACTCCATCTGGATCTGGAAGAGAATTGGTTGTGGCTACCAGTACTGAAGCTGGTGAGCAGAGTGATAGGGGGAATGTTGGTTTGGACAAAGGTAAAGGTTTAGCTGGTGATGCATCTGCCAGCCGGCCACTGGTGAAATGTTAGAAACTGGTAATGCTGACATACTACCTCCAGTTTCAGATAGTGATAGTAGAAAACTGGCTAGACTTGGTAATGACATCAAAGAAAGAAAGAAAATGAAACAAAGAAACCAAGTTGAGGCCAGGG
>CM067167.1:181636620-181647425 GCA_034093135.1 Erigeron breviscapus
AAATAGCGAACATTTACATGAGAATTAAAAGTAACATGTCTACGAGCATCAACATCAGTCACACAAGTACGGGAATTAAGATTGTTTACAAGCTCACAAGGCCTTGCCTTGGCATTTTCAACATTATTTAACAAAGAAAATTTGTTTTTACTAACATGAACACCCTTCCTCCTATTAACATGCTTTCTCCTCTTTGTTTTCTTCTTTTTCTCAACATCCTTTTGATTACTAGTGATCTTAGGTACTAATGTCTTAGCAACCCATTTAGCACCACTAGTTATACTCTTTCCACCTGTTGAATTGAAATCAAGAAAATTAGAACTAGGAGTTTTAAACACTTTCATCTTTTTGGAATCTTTTGGAGGTGAGGAAACTTCTTGCTTCTTTGGTTTATCATGAGAAAACCATCCATATCTATGCCTATATCTAGTTGTACCATTTGATGCATCCTTAGTTAGCGAAACTGTGCTAGACTTAGACACTTAGGTATAGAACTAGATTGAGAGCTAGATGAAGAAGCATTAGGATAGTCTTTCGGAAGTTTCACTTTGGTGTACTTTGTCCTGAGTGTGGGTCTCAGCTTGTTCCTTTTTGACATGTTTCACTGGGATAGCAACAAAGGTTTCTAACTTATTGATCTTTGGTTCAGTCTTGACGAGTTTGGTCTTAACTCGTTTCCTTGAGTAGTATGAAGTTGGAGCTTTGGACAATGGTTTTTGAGATTCCACTTTTGTTTCACTTTGATTTTGGTAGATTCAATCTTTTTCTCAGTTTCTGAATTAAAAACATATTCTCCCTCCATGAATTTATCAAAATCATCTTTCGTGAAATCTTTGAAAAAGAAAATTTCAATGGAGATTGATTAATTTCAGATTTAGTTGAAAATTTTGAAAAATCAGGAATCTTGGTGTCCAACTTCACATCATGGTTAGTCTTAGAAATTAGGTCAACTTGAACTGACACATCTTTGGTCTCACACAAAAATAGAGTAGACGTATCAACACCTATACTAGCACTAGGCTTAGGGTGAACAACTAACTCATCAACATTGTTGCATGTGAAAAGCCTATAGAAGTACCATATCAAAACTAAACTATGTGCAAGTTCTTCATTAGATAAATCAGATTGCACATAATCATCAGTATGACAAGTACATTCAAGAGAATCAGTCAAGGTCTGAGTAGAGGTATTGGTAGATGAATCACAAGTAGTTTGTGTAGAATTGTCTACTAAAGCACTTTGGTCAGTTTGAGTAGAAACAACCTCACAAACTTTCTTAGTATCAACAACAATACATTTATCCTCTGAATTCGGACTTTGAGACTTGAGATGATCAAGAACTTTTTGTTGAGATTCTACCTTTTGTTGTAAACCTTCTATTTGTTTTTCCAAAAATGTGGTTGGAAAATACATTTTAGTTGGTTTAGGTGGAGTACAGACAGATTCTTGGTTTTGAAAATTTGATTCAATTTCTTCCAATTTGAAAATTGAAGATTATTTTGTTTTGTATGAATCATTTATTGCATCATAATTAACCAAAAATTCTTGTTTTGGTATTCTCTCAACTTCATCAGTCTCAAATTCGTCATCCAATGGACGAATAAATTGTTGTATCATACCAAGTCGTAGGAATTTTTCATCATACAAGGGTTCAATTACCTCTTTGGCTTTTTGCAATGGTGTGATATTCTCAAATCCCAACCCGAGAAGAAGTTCTGTTTTGTCAATTTTTGACTTGTTGAAATAGGCAGTGAAATTCAAGAAAGGATTTTGTTCAACTTTATATAACTTTTCTTGATAGAAAAGTATATTCTTTTTAAATTCCTCAACTTGTTTTCCAAGATTCTCAATCTCAATGCCTTTTAGAAAACAATTATGATTTAAATCAGAAATCTTCCTTTCGAATTCAACATTGTTTGGTTTAGCTCTTGGAGCTTTTTATTAAGAATATCAACATCCATTTGTCTTGCATTTGCCCGAAGCCATTCATTGGTCTTTTGAATTTCAAGATCTTGATTGGCCTTTTCAAGATCATGAATGGTCTTTTCAAGATTTTGACATTTTTGTAATAACTTAGAATCAGGAGAGACATTCAACTCACATTCTTTGACCAACATCTCATCTTTGTATGCTTGAAAATCTTGTTTAATAGCATCATGTTTAAAAAGTAATTTGGAATGTTCTTCCAGAAGTTTTGAAAATTCACTTTTAGTAAATGAAATACTATTTTTCAACTTTTTGTTTTTGTTGGCTAAAGAGTTGATATGAGTTATAATTTAGATAAAGCTAATCTACAAGACTCTTTGTCCTTAACCAAAGAAAAAGTAGAGTCGAGATTTCCCTCATCATCTGGGTATTCATCATCAGTGCTTTCTGCTTCAAGGACTTTGTTCTTGGCCAATCTCGCCATATAGCAAACATTAGCGGAGAGATCTTGATCTTCATCATCTATGAGTAACAGCCATTTGTCATCTTCAGCTAGCAATGCATGTCCTGCTTCGACTTGTTTGGCTAACAGCATCTTCTGCTTGTAATACTCATAGTTCCGCTTTCGAGGTTGTTTGCAATCAACAACAAAATGGCCAGGAATACCACAATTGTAGCACTTTTTGTCTGATGCCTTACCCTTCTCAACAACTTGTTTCTCATAAATTTCCTTCTTTTCACCATACCTTGATCCATTAGCTTCACCTTGCTCATTACTCCTTGGATGATAGTGTTCCTTCTTGGGAAATGCACTTGTAGAAGAAGTGCGGAGATTGTTGTTTGTTGGCCTCGCTTTGTAAAATTTCCTCTTGAAATGCTTTGTTACCGCGGCAAGAGCTTGATATAGTTCATCTGAAACCATCTCTTGTAGCCATCAGATCATCTCCCTCCTCATCAGACGAAGAAACAACTACCATTTGCCTCTTAAGAGCTTCAGAAATCTTCTTCTCAACTATTAATGCCAAAGGATCAAAAGATACAACTTCTGGCATTTTGTTTGATGAAGCTTTGCTTAGTACTTGGTTTTCATTGAGTTTGAAGGATTCATAACGAGTATGAATGGTGAACTTGGTCAGATTTTGATGTTGCTTGATCTGTGTTCCAAAATCTTCCCATTCTGGACCAGAGCTTTGATGAATTTGATGTTTAACTCAATCTCTGTTTTCTTGACATTGTTCTTCCTCAGTTCATTTATGACATTGCAAAATCTGTAGTAGACAGCTTCAAGAGATTCATTAGGCAATTTGGCGAAGTTGTCAAACTCAGTCAAAATATTGGTCAATCTTATCGTCGAAGTCACGTCAGCTCCTTCCATCTGTCTAGCCACCTCATCCCATATCTCCTTTGCCGTATCATAAGAATCAACAGAGCCATAGATTTCATCCGGTAGAGCTTTGTATAAGCATGACCTAGCTCTGTTATCTGCAGCTGTTCGATCTTTTTGTCAGCATTCAAAAGATCAGGAGTTAGAATTATTGCATCAGTAGTGGGATGGCGATGAACGGCAAGTCCATTAAGGATGGAATCTTTCAGCATATGACCATTTGTTTGACTTTCCACATAGTCCGTAAATCTTTTCTTCCATAGTCCATAGGAACCACGGTAGAGAACTGGAGGTCTTGTATCTGAACCCAATGCCAATGCTTCACGAGAAGCCATTTGAGATTGATTTGATTTGAAAGATTGGATTGAATTAAGAACAAAAAATGAAACGATCTTGAGAAGATCGGAGATCGTCTTTGGTAAGATCGTCTTGAGCAAGATCGTCCTAGGTGAGATCGTCTTCTAGGATTTTGATGAAATTTGGTTAAGTCTTGAAATTGAAACGATCTTGAAATGAAACGGTCTTGAAATGAAATGATCTTGAAAAATGATTGAAAACGATCTTGAATTGAAATGAATTTGGATTGAAATGATTCAAGGAACTGGGACGATCTTGGTTGAAGATCGTCTTAAGTTCAGAGGAAATGGGACGATCTTGGTGAAGATCGTCTTAGGTTTCGAGGAAATGAAACGATCTTGGTGAAGATCGTCTTGTTTTATTTCTCAAAACTTATAAGTATTTGAATTGACCAAACCAATCCTTTCGGATTAATTAGCCAGAAACAAACACTACACAACACACTCTTGTCTAGAACGATCTTGTGAGGATCGTCCAACAAGCCACCTAGCACAAGAATGAAAAACGAGCTTTCAAAGACTAAGACGATCTTGGGAAGATCGTCCTAGTGAAGATCGTTTTGGTGTCATCTTCTTCATCTCATCAGTTTTCCACAAAAAACTCCATTAACAACTTCAGAAAGCTTCAATAACTTTGGAATTACTGGGAGTTAAATCATGAAATCACTTGCAAACTGATTGTATTCACGTCCGCAACAGATTTATGAACAAAATTCAACACAAACACAACAGATTCAAATCCCTCAAAAATCGCGCCAAAACTCAAAATTCAATCTCGAGATTTAGATTGAATTGGAACTTGAAACTTGACAGGATTATGTTTTCAACAACCACGAATCTATTGGTGAACAAATAACTGTGATTTTATGTGATTTGAAGTGTGAATTTTGATGAACCAGTAGGTGAAAAATACGAACAAAAATTGTAAATAAATTTGATTTTGATGAATTTGTGATTGAATTCAGTTATGGATCGTCATCAGATTGATGTTTTGCTTTGATACCACTTGTTATAACACGATTTCTATCACTGAATTCAATTCATCAATGGCGGTTTGGATAGTGTGTGTTCTTAGTGTTTGTGTGTGTTTTGAGAGAGAATTGTATGTAAAAATGTGTGTGTGTTACTGGTATTAAAAGTTATGAAAAGTTATAAAAAGTTATGATCTCTAAGGTATGAGAGGGCTATTTATAGTCTAATTCTACAATTATGCTAATTGTCACAATTAGCCCCTCAACCTTAGTAATCATTTATCTATGAATTAAAAACAAGAAATTCCTCTAATCTAGATTACAATTTATCACTATTTTTGGATTTCTAACAGAGGATGAATATTGGCATGAACCAGACTGCCAATCTTGATTTTACCAGTATCAAGATCAGCCGGGACCACTACTACATTACTTCCCACCACATAAGGTGAAAGCTTGTTGGCGCTTATCGGAGCTGGGAATTGACTTTCAGGCTCAGAAGAACTAGATTGAGAATCATTAGTATGAATGGAAACATACGCCGATGCCATTTTGAAAACAATTTAGAAGAAATTAAATTTAATAAAACAGTAATCAGATTTGAGAGAAAAAAATTGATTTGAGAAAATAAGAACAAGTGATTTGGGATTTAGGTTAAATGGATGTTATATACAAAACTCAAAATATCCCGTTTGAAAAAGTTGGAGAGAGAAAGATTTTGATTGGAGGATCAACAAGTAGTGGTGGTACTTTTTCAGTAACCGGCTGTACCACTACACGTGTCACACTCCAATAGGATCAACAAGTACACTAAATAAAATAATGAAAGTAATAAAACACACTGAGATATTTAATAACAAAAATAACCACGAAGCTGGGTCAGACTCAGCTTACCCTCTTTCACTTGAAATGCACCAAGTGTGAAAGGGTAGTCTGGGTCTGACACAGCTTACCCTCAAAATTTAGTATAACTCTAAGGGGTCAGATTTGCTATTACTTAGCTCACTACCTTTTACAATTAAGCATACCTAGCTTACTTATGAGATAGTTGAACCTTGATTCATCCAATGGCTTTGTGAACAAGTCAGCAAGCTGATTATCTGTTGGAATGAAGCGGAGTTCAACATCTTCTTTCATTACATGATCCCTGATGAAATGATATCTTATATCAATGTGCTTGGTCCTTGAATGAAGTACAGGATTGTTTGAAATTGCTATGGCACTGGTACTGTCACAAAAGATTGGAGTTTTTTGATGCAGTGACACCATAGTCTTGAAGCTGATATTGCATCCAAAGAATTTGAGAGCAACAACTTCCTGCAGCAACATATTTAGCTTCTGCAGTGGAGATAGAAACTGAATGCTGCTTCTTGCTGGACCAGCTTACAAGTCTATTGCCAAGCAATTGACAAGCTCCTGAAGTACTTTTTCTGTCAATCTTACAGCCTGCAAAGTCAGAATCTGAATAGCCAATTAGATCAAATCCTGAGTATTTGGATACCAAAGACCCAGATTGGGACTACCTTTAAGGTATCTAAAGATTCTTTTCACAGCCTTAAGATGAGATTCCTTAGGACTAGCTTGATATATTGCACAAAGACATGTAGCAAACATAATATCTGGTCTACTAGCAGTCAAGTAAAGTAATGATCCTATCATACCCCTATAAGCTGTGATGTCAACAGATTTGCCATTTTTATCTTCACCCAGCTTATCACCAGTTCCCATAGGAGTTTTCATAGGTGAGCAATCACTAAAACCAAATTTGTTTAAGAGATCTTTAACATATTTTCTTGGTTTATGAAAATTCCATTTTTAGTCTGTTTAACTTGTAAACCCAGAAAATAGTTTAGTTCTCCCATCATGCTCATTTCATACTTTTTAGACATTAATTCAGAAAACATTTTTGCAAAGTCTTTCACTGCTAGACCCAAATATTATATCATCTACATAGATTTGTACAAGCAGGATATCACCATTATACTTTCTCACAAACAAGGTCTTATCAACATTACCTCTTTTGAAGTTGTTAGCCAATAAGAATTTAGACAGAGTGTCATACCATGCCCTTGGAGCTTGCTTCAACCCATAGAAAGCTTTGTCAAGCTTGAACACATGGTCAGGAAACTTTGTATTTTCAAAACCTGGAGGCTGTTCAACATAGACTTCTTCTTCCAATTTTCCATTAAGAAATGCACTCTTCACATCATAATCAATTCCATCCTCTTGTCTGTAACCAAGAGCTACCAATCTTGCTTTATTTCTGGTCACAACTCCCCTTCATCCATTTTGTTTCTGTAGACCCACTTGGTTCCAATCACAGTCTTGTGATGAGGTCTTGGAACAAGTTCCCAAACCTTGTTTCTTTCAAACTGTGTTAACTCATCTTGCATTGCATTTACCCAAGAAGGATCTGCCAGTACTTATTATCAACCTCAGTTGGTTCCACCTTGCTTACAAAATTGACAAACATGTAGAAATTGCCTGTTGCCTTTCTTCTTGTTTTAACACCAGAGAGTGGATCACCAATGATTTGGTTAATTGGATGACTCTTTGTCCATCTGGTAACAGGGACAATGGACTGATTCAGATTAGATGGTTCAACATGATCAGCTTGAGGAAGAGGCTGATCAGCTTGGACTGGAATGGAGGGATCTGAACCAGTTGGAGAGTCATTTAATGGATTCTGAATAATTTCTTCAGTAGGAGTAGGATCAGCTTGTGCATTTTCAAAGATTGGAACACTTTCTTCTTCTTCTAAAAGTTGCCCCCCCTGAGTTTGAGCATTATTAGCTCCAACTGGAGGATTAGTTGGAGGCTCATTCTCAGGTACAGCCAGTTCTTCAAAATTGAAGTCTACATCTTCAGGAGGAGAGCAATCTGGCTTAGAACAACCTTCATCAATGCTTACATTAACAGAGTTCTCAATTGTTTTAGTTCTCTTGTTGTGAACTCTGTAGGCCTTCATCATTGTTGCATATCCAAGTAGGATACCTTCATCTGATTTCTCATCAAACTTTCCAAGATGGTCTTTCTGATTCAGAATGTAGCAAGAACTTCCAAACATTCTTAGGAAACCAATCTCAGGTTTTCTCCCCCTATGCAGTCTTCTGGTGTCTTTTCACAATAAGGGATCTGTTCTGGGTAAAGCAAGCTGTGTGTACTGCTTCAGCCCAGAAATGAGACTTGACATTGTTTTGAGCCATCATGGATCTGGCAGCTTCAATAAGAGTTCTGTTTCTTCTTTCTGCAACACCATTTTGTTGAGGAGTTCTGGCAGCTGAGTAGACTTGTGAAATCCCTTTTTCACTGCAAAAAGAATTAAGAGTGATATTCTTAAATTCAGTACCATTATCACTCCTTAATTGCCTAACAGGCCTTTTGTAGAGAATTTCAGCTTGCTTGATGAAATGAATAATGCTGTCAGCAGCTTCACTCTTGTGTCTTAGAAAGAAAACCCAGGTGTATCTTGAATACTCATCAACAATTACCAAGGAGTACCTCATTCCAGTGAATGATGGAGTACTAATTGGTCCAAATAAGTCCATAAGAAGCAGATCCAAACAATTATCAATGGTTGAGCATGTTTTAGACTTAAAAGTAGCTTTATGTTGCTTGCCTTTCTCACAAGCACCACACAGCTTGTCCTTCTCATAATTGATCACTGGAAGACCAGACACCAACTCTTTCTTACACAGCTTGTTGATGTCTTTGAAATTCATATGAGACAGCCTTTTATGCCACAACCAATTCAGCTCATCTTGAGTCTTTGACATGAAACAAACTTCTCTTTTGACAGTTGGATTTCTCATGTCAAAAGAATACAAAAACTCGTCCCTCTTTGCAATAAGAACCACGTTACCTTCTAAATCAAGAACAATACCCTTATCAGACTTGAATCTCACTTCATAACCAGCATCACACAACTTACTCACACTGATCAGATTGTGCTTCAAACCATTTACATATGAGACTCTTCTGAAAGTAAGAGGACCATTGAAAGTACACCAAAACCTTCAGTCTTTCCTTGAGAATCATCTCCAAAAGTAACATTAGGACCAGCGCGAATCCTAAAGCTACATAACAGGGACTTACATCCGGTCATATGCTTGGAACATCCACTATCCAAGTGCCAGGTATTATCGTCATGACTGCCCTGCAATTATGATAAGAGATTAGTTCTTTTTGGGAACCCATCCAAAGATGGGTTCACCAGATCTGACCTTCTGGTCTGACTCAGATTGGGTAACTGAACTAGACTCTTATCACATTTTGAAACCCATTGTTGCTTGGTCTGTCCTTTACCAGATTCAAAGTTCTTTCTAGCAACATTTAGAGTTTCTTTTTGAACAAAACCCTTGCCTATTCCAGCTTTCTTGTTGGAATTCGTCTGCCCAAGACACATATTAAATTGACGCGGCTAGTACGTGATGATCCAAGTCGGGTCATACCCAATAACAAGCTAGACAAACACTTATGGTATTTATTTATATGATTTGATCTTTAAATAAATATCAATACTTGAAACATTTAGAAAGTGGTTTTCTAAATAATTGCACTTGAGATATGTAAATAAATTATATGGATGATTTATTTTGAGAGAAATGTCAATATGTTTATTTGGCAAAATAAACACTTATGTGTGTTGTGTATAATATGTAATATGTTACATAAGATATGTAACAAGTTATGTTGCAATTTTATCTACAAAATGTACATGTAAATGGTTTATAAAATTTTCCACACAAATTGTTTGTGACCACCCCATGTGGCCCCCCCCCCCCATGTGGTGATACATGCAAGTTTGAACACTTGTACTTCAATATGGACACACAACACATAGACATAGTTTACATCAATCTTACATGCAATGGTAAGACTTTCTCTCTAATGCTCAAGTAGCAAATTTTCTTCTTTTTCCTCTTTGAGAATTTCGGCCAAAAGGAAAGAAAAGAAAAGACTAAACAAGTTCAAATCCTAGCATAGTTTGGGTGTTTGTTGGAAGCTTGGGGTATACAAGCTTGAGGCTCTTCTAGGTTGAAGACTTGCCACTTCAAGATCATCATCTCCTTCATATCAACCTTCTCATAAGCTTGGAAGAAGGTAGTCTTCTAAACACCCTATGGTTGTTGTTTTGTATGTATGTTATTCATATACATGGATCCTTATTGTTTGGGTTTTCTTTTATAAGTTAAACTTTGGTTTTAACTATACCAACATATTGAAAGGTTCAATTTTTCCGCTGCGTTTTAATATTATAAGGATAATATTACTTTGATAAAAACCCAAAAATCCCAACAATGGCATCTAGAGCCGGTTATATGGATACATACATCAAAAGTTGATATTTTGTTTGGACAAAATCCAATGTTTTGGCCATTTTTGTTATGGCCGAAATTAATACACAAAAAAGAGGGTTCCTTTTTCTTGTGTATTTTAGTGTCACAAATTAGCCAAGAGACCTTGTGAATGTTTGTGATGTGTGGATGTGTTTGTTTTTTAATTATTAAATGGTTGTAATAGTTAAATAGGATTTTCTTCATTCATTTGGTTATGTAATCTATTTATTTCATTTGGTATGTAATAAGTAGATTAGTTGCATTTTTTTCTTGTAAATGTAATCTCCAAGAAAGCATCAAAAGGTTTGGGGCTGAAGTTGGAGGCCTAATGAAGAGACCCGTAAGTTCCCACTGCGGCGCAGTGGGAGTATGTCAAACCCACTGCGGCGCAGTGGGGGATTATGCAGCCGAAGACCGTGAGTTCCCACTGCGGCGCAGTGGGAGTGTATTAGACCCACTGCGGCGCAGTGGGTTATCAAAAAAAAAAATTGAAGAAAGGTGTTCAAAACACATCACAAAAGGTTACTTGAAGCATTTGGATGCAAATCCATTGAAGGTGACACTGATCCGTTCATGTAGATGTTTGGTTCATAAAAATTGACTACTAGCTTTGTTTTCATTCTTATTGTTTATATTGCTAGTTCGATTGTTCTTGGGTGTTCTGGGCCTGTCCAGTCACTCATTTGATTCATTTCCTGCATCACGAGTCTCCTTTATTATTTATGGGGGGCCCGTGATGGCATTTACTATGTAAATGTTTAAGTCAACTGGCATTCAGCCATGTTGCCTGCTCTTATTTGTGATTAATAAAATAACCAGGCGGTGACGC
>CM067167.1:181648425-181678425 GCA_034093135.1 Erigeron breviscapus
TGGTAAGTGGAGGACCAAACAAATTGCTCACTACGATGAGATGTTAGAGTTGTTTGCTAAAGATAGGGCTTCGGGTGTTGCTGCTGAAACCGCGAAAGGAAAAAGGAATCGCATGAACAAAACTGATCAAAGATATGAAACAATCGATGAAGTTGATCTATCACTAGAAACGAATGAGATTACTTAGGAGAATTTCAACACTCGTGCGGAAATACATGTCACACCAAACACACCTCTTTCACAAGTGAAACTTCCTGATAAGCTCTCATCAAAACGTAAGAAACAAAAGTTGGATAAGTTAGGAGAAGAGAATGTTTTTGTGTCTACAATTATGACCTCCATTAATAATGTTTCTCAGGCTCTAGAAAGAAACCCAATTCGCAAAAGGGGCCTTCCCTGAATTTTGTAAACAATTGCAAATAAAGCAATCATTCACGTCCGTTTACCATCCTCAAGGGAATGGACAAGTGGAGGTAACCAACAGAGAAATAATCAAGGGGATAGAGAAACGGCTCGGTCGAAGTCATAAAGGATGGATAGACGAGTTACCGCTGGTCCTTTGGGCTAACAGGACAACACCAAAGTGAAGCAACGGAGAAACTCTGTTCAGCTTGGCGTTCGGAACGGAAGCCGTAGCACCATCAGAGTTCCAAGTCTCCACCTATAGAATGCTAAATACAGAAGGAAATTCAGAGGAATTAAGAATAGACTTGGACTTACTAGAAGAACGAAGAGAGATCGCAGCCATCAGAGAAGCCGCCTTTAAAAAGAAAATATGAAATGACTAAAACCTACTGAATAAAGTTATTATAAGTCAAGGAACAAATATTATACATTTTAGAAGTAAATAAGTAAGTAAAAATCACTAATTAATTACCATTATTAAATTAATGGATAAATTACATAAATGAAGGTATAAATCATAATATTATAAGTTATAATGCATAAAAATCAGAATATAACCCAAATATAATTATCCATAAATTATAAAGGCAAATGTGGTACTTAAAAGTATTTTTAAAGAATTATTTAATTAATAAATCAAGAAAATGAATAAATAGTTAATCAAATAATATTAAATTAAATAAATGATTATAAATCAGAAAATATTCATGAATATCAATATTATAACAATGTCAAATATTTTGAATAAGCAAAGCACACAATGAAACCATGATAATCAAAGCCAAGTTACCGAAATTCCAACAATATATAAATACTTACTAGGAATAGACCCGTCCGATGGACGGGCTGAGTGTAGGATTTTGTATATATGATTATTGTTTATAAATCATTTTAATCAGATTTACATGAAATATGAATATATAAACTTTATATATTCATTATATTATAGAAAAATAAATTAAAACTTTTTTCAAGATTTAATAGTTTAAAAAATATTTTAGTTGATAATCTTGGAACTTTTATAATGAAATCGTAAAGGTTTTGTATATATTATTTTGTTGTAGACGTTCTTTGAGTTATATATTTTAATAAACTTTGTTTGAAATGAAATTGACTTTCACTTTTTAAGTAAGCTGATTGAAATTATTTAAGTGGATATAAAGACAAAACTAATAGTGGTTGTATTATTATTATTTAAAAGTCTAAAAATTTTAATCTGACTAAGAAACTTTATAGAAACGTTTGATACACGTTTCCCAACTTTTATGGTGCAAATAAATCAGTTGACTTTATGTTATGTAATCTAATTTTTTTTCCTATATATATATTTGCTTATTTACTTGTTACGTAATATTTTTTAATAAACTACCACGCTTTCTAAAATAATTCATCTGATTTCGATTTGATTAATATTCTTAGCACCAACACATGAAGTAGTCAGATCTATCAATGAAAATTTTTTGGAAATGATGGTTGGTGATGCTCAAACATATCTGAGTTCAGATTCATTGTGTGAATCAGAACAAAGTACAGAAATTGATGCATCTCTGTTCTCCACTGAGGTTATAAACAACCTTAAATTATCCGGTTTACCAAATCACAAATTGGTCTTAAAGGTTGGAGCTCCATTCATGTTATTAAGGAATCTTGATCAACAAAATGGCTTGTGTAATGGAACACGTTTACAAGTTGTTAAATTGGGAAAGCATGTTATAGAAGCCAAAATTATTACAGGAACAAAAATTGGTCACCAAACTCTTATTTCAAGACTCAAGATTACTCCCTCCGATAAAAGGATTCCTGTTAAGATATGCCGGAAACAATTCCTAATTTCTGTTTGTTTTGCAATGACAATTAACAAAAGCCAAGGCCAGTCAGTTGATCATAATGACAACTATCAAAGAATATCAATTCAAGATCAAAATTTAATAGTAATCGTAGATATATTTATAAGATTAGGACTGATTTACACACACCATATACACATGGTGTTAACAAAAGTTACAAAATTAGGCATCCAGCCACCATCAAGTATATTTAATCGATACTACCGATTTACACCACCATATACACATGTTGTTAGCAAAAGTAAAAAATGGGAATCCAGGCCCCACAAAGTCTACTTAATAGATGACTACCAAATACAACCACCAGGCATACAAGTATACTGATCAAAAAAAAAATATAATCTTCAGAGACCAAGTACTTTCCATATCGATCAACTTCAACAAACACTAAATACAGCCTTTCCAACATGAATGCTTTTACTTTCCTTAAATGCAACGATCACTGAATCTCCAATCTTCAAACCTGTTACCTTCCGAAAGAACTCCCAATCACCCTTAAAAACAACATGTGCAAAAGAACAATGCTTTCCCAGTCGCTCCTTTATCTTCAACCTTGCATAAAACTTGAGGTGACCATACAGGAAAACAGCTTCGGAGAATTTATACAATTGTTGTTGACGAACAAAGTACGTTGGCAGTTTCTATTATTTAGGTTGGATTATAAAATTAACAAATGAAGTAATAAATGGTTTTTATAAAATTAAATCAAAGAAAAAAATACTTAGTTTATAAGCTGTTAAACTTACCAGTTCCACATTAGATTGAGAATCCTTTTTGAATTTTATCAAGATGTTAGATGTGCAAAAGTTTGTGTAATTTGTTTTCGTCAATCCACATTCAGCAGCAGTAGGTTCATCAATTATAACTTCATCACTTGATACTTCTTTGCACCCATTTTTTTTTAACCGGCTGCCAACCTAAGAGACAGGAACAATAAGGTATGCCATTAGTTTAAAACTAAAAATAGACAAAAAATAATAGGTTTCTGAAATGGTGTTAATGCAAGACAAAAATAGATATATTTCCAAAAGCAATTGAAACATACCCACTCCAATGTATTCATCATTAAATACATCAAGTTTATATTTTTGATCGCCTAAAGCTGTTAACATGAAAGTGTATCCTTTCTCTGACTCGTTGACTTTACGTGTAATATGACTAACAATACAGGTTAATGAAGTATTCGGGTCGTTTTGGTGATTAAATGACAATGTGGAAGCTATTTGGGTCGTTTCGTGAATTAAATGACATTGTGTGATTCGAGTCGATAACACGTTTTGATGGGTGTTTAAACGTGTAACGATTGTATTTTGGCGGGAGAAGAGAAGCGGGTCGGCCCGTGGGTAGTCCATGACCCACCAGCCACCAATGACCCATCCTCCCCCTTATCCCTTTCTTCCCCTCTCATTTTCTATCCTTCTCTTCTTCTTCTTTCTCTTTTCTCTCTAGACCAAAGCAAGAACATCTCTAGTTCTTCATCCCTCTAGTATCATTTGGTGTTTTGGAACTAGTTTAACTCGGGAATCATCGTCGTCTTCATCTCTTTGCCACCATATCGAAGAATCAAAGTCATAGTGCAAGGTTTTACCCATTTTGACCTAATTTCGGGTTCTAGCTCAAAGAGGATTTTGATAGGTTGTGGGCTCGTGGCGGTCGTTGGACATTTATAGCTCGATATTAACTTGTCGTTTTGCTTGGAAATCAAGGGGAGTTTCGTAGCTCCCTACTCAATCGAGATTCGGGCTGAAAAGTGTACATATATGTTGTTTGTTTTTGGGTTGACTTGATTGCCTGTCTAGTTAATTTCTGATTGATTGTAGTTTGGTAGACAGTTTTGATTGATCGTGTGATGGTTTACGAAGGTGTTTGTGATATTGTAATTTATTAGGATAGAAGTACATACATGGAAGTCGGTTTTACTTTCAAAGAGTTTAGATGTGGTGGGAAGGCTGCGGATGACCCTATACATAAGCATCTAGAACTTGATGAAAATAAAATCCTCTGAAGTATATGTACGCATTATTTAGAGAAAGCAATGGATCCTGGGAATATGATTGGAATGTACATATACGTCTGTTTATACTTGAATTGTACGGTACACACTCAAGCCTACTTTTATTGTTGCGTTGATGACGTTATTGACACGTATGTGATATACGTTGAGGTCTTACATACGTATGATACATGATCTGACGTTGATAAATCCGCGTACTCATTATTATACGCAATTACTTTACCCTTATGATCTTGTAGTGTTTTGGTATTGTGATTAGGATAGTTGTACATACATGGAAGACGATGATACCTTTAATGGGTTGTAGATGTGGTGGGAAGGCTGCGGGTGACCCTATATATAAGCATCTATGATTCCTTAAAAGTAAAGTCGTATGAAATGTATGTGCAATGTAGTTATGGTTGATTTTAGTAAAGGATTGAGATATATATATATTATTATTATTATCTGCTAGGATAGACGTGCATACATGGAAGTCGGTTATGCCTTCATTGGGTTCTAGATGTGGTGGGAAGGCTGCGGGTGACCCTATATATAAGCATCTAGGATTCGAAGAAAGTAGAATCCTCCTAAGTGTATGTACGTATAGTTATTTAGTTTGGTGTTTGATGATTGATGGACTTGTGATGTATGGATGTTGTTTGATGCATGAAGAGGATAAATCCCACTGAAGAGGATATGTTGTATATGAATCCCACTGAAGAGGATATGTTGTATATGAATCCCACTGAAGAGGATATGTTGTATATGAATCCCACTGAAGAGGATATGTTGTATATGAATCCCACTGAAGAGGATATGTTGTATATGAATCCCACTGAAGAGGATATGTTGTATATGAATCCCACTGAAGAGGATATGTTGTATATGAATCCCACTGAAGAGGATATGTTGTATATGAATCCCACTGAAGAGGATATGTTGTATATCAATCCCACTGAAGAGGATATGATACCTGTTTTGAGTTGATGTTATGTACGTTACTTGAGTATAATGTTAATTCGCGTTTTACTTGTTTTGTGTACCTTGTTATGGATATTGTTGTGTTGTTCATAGAGGCTCACTGTAAGTCATGTTTTGCCTCTACTCGTATATTATGATGATTGGCAATGGTTTCTAATGGACCATTACTACGAACTCACCAACCTTGTGTTGACTATGCTTAGTACACATTTCAGGTAACCAGGTTATCCAGGACGTGGAGTTTGATTTGTTTGCTTGCTGTCGAACCCGGACTGGACTTATATGGATCAAGGATCCATTTACCTTCTGTTGCATTATACTTAGGATTGATAGCTTTCTTTTGATGTTGTTTTGTAAACTTTGACGATTACTTGTTTCTTTTATTGGTTGGATTCACTGAATCCTTTATTTGCATTTAGTTCATGTTCTACATAAATCCCACCTTGTGCTATATGATTTCCGTGATATTCTGAGCCTTGGCCTGGGGTGTTACAGAATGGTGGCCCATGCGTGGTCGTAGAGAATTAGGCGGTTTGACCTAGACTACGGCTTAAGTTAAAACTCTTCATATAGCATGCATGGTTAGGAAATTTGTATGCAACGTGAATTCTGTGAACCCTAGAAAGTGTATATTGTGAGTTCGTAGTTAAGACCACTTATGTGATGGCTTGAATTCAACGTGATAAATGTGGAATGGGTACAATGTGGTTAATGTGTGCATTAATTGAAATGGATGTGATTGATATGGATTGTTGCTACTGATTGATGTTTGTTGGATGCTTTAGAGCAAAATGAAGTTATGTTATTAACTTAGTATAATATTGTGGCAACCCTAAAGAACCCGATCAACTCTTTTATGGTCGCCCAACATTATAACAAGTTAATGACATCATGGATTGCGCACGTATGGCTTAGAGTATAATAAGGAACCGATATGCTTAATGGAAGTTGATTGGGTGGAGGGTTAGCCGTTGGTACACCCTGTATACATACCCGATCAATAACTAGAAGGCATATCGAATTCGGATTATACTTTGAATCATTCGTGTTAGTTGCTTGGCTTAGTGTATAATAGGGAACCGATATGCTTAATGGAAGTTGATTGGGTGGAGGGTTAGCCGTTGGTACACCCTGTATACATACCTGGTCAATTACTAGAGAGCATATCGAATTCAGATTATACTTAACCCATTGGTGTTAATTGTTTGATTTTATGATGTATTGAGCATGATTACTTGAATTAATAATGAACGATTGTAATGAAATTGACATGATAATATGCTAAGTAACAATCTCATAGGATTCTAGCACTTTTGCCGTAGCTTAATGATATGAAATGTGTATGTGGTATCGGTATGAGAGCATTGACTACTTGTGTGACTAACATGTGAGCATTTGAGACTAACTCTCGGGTCAATGTGTCACTTGCTTTATAGAGATGGTGAGACCAAGGAGAACCGGAACGAACAATCGGACTGAACCGGAAGAACCTCAACCGGAAGCTCAACCGGAGGTACAAGGAGGTAGAGGTAGGGGTCGTGGTAGAGGCCAAGGAAGGGGTCGTGGTGAAGTTCCTGAGCCAAACTTGGCTGAAGTGATCGCTCAAACGGTCGCCAATATCATGCCGACCATAATTGCTCAAGTCACGGCGAGTCTTAGGCAAAACAATGAAGCCCCAGAAAATGTGAATAATGAAAATGCACAACCTCAGGACGAAGAAAACGAAGAAGAGGAGCCAGTGAGAATTGATAACCGTATACCCATGTATAATCAATACGGGGGATACCGACAGGGTTGTATATTCAAGGATTTCAAAAGCTGTGGGGCACCGGAGTTTAATGGGAGAGGTGGCCCCACTGAGTGTATAAGGTGGTTTGAGGAGATCGAGGCAGTGATTGAAAGAAGTCATTGCACATATGACGACCGGATTTCTTATGCATCCGGCATGTTTAAAAGCGACGCCTTGAGTTGGTGGAACCAAGAGATAACTTTGGGGCGGACTTATAACTTGGAATGGATCGATTTCAAGAACAAAGTGAAGGCAAAGTTTTGTCCTCCCTATGAACTACAAAACTTGACCATTGAGTTTGTTAATCTCAACATGGAGGGAGCCGATTACAAGAGCTATGTAAGACGATTTCAGGAGTTGTCTACCCTCATTCCTCACTTGGTGGATTCCGAGTCTCGAGCTATCGAGAAGTTTGTATTGGGCTTGAACCCTCAGGTCCGATCTTATGTGAATGCTAACATGCCTACTTCTTTGGCCGATGCTGTCAACCGAGCCGGTAGTGTGACTGAAGACTTGTTGAGGAGCGGTGTCTTGAGTAACTCCTCAGCAAACAAAAGAAAGGAAATGGGAGAATCAAGTGGGGTGAAGAAAATGGGAAGGTTTGATCCCAAAGATGCTATTAGGGGCAGAGTGATGGCGGCGACGGGACCGGGGAAGAAAGCTTATGCAGGACCTCATCCGTTATGTGAAAGATGCAACAATCACCACCCCACTAACGTTCAATGCAGGGCGTGTTTTAATTGCAACCAAGTTGGACACATGTCCAAGAATTGTAGAGCACCGAAAGCGGCGCCATTGAATGTAGTACCCCTTCAAACCATTCATCCTCAAGGCAACTTTCCATGGGGTACGTGCTTTAAATGTGGAAGCCCTGATCACTACCGGAAATAATTGTCCACAATGGATTGGTCAACAAGTTGAAGTGGCGGTCCATCCGAATCAACTCCAAATTACTGGGCCGAACCAAAACCGTGGCCAACAAGGCCATCAAGTTCATCCCCGTGGCCGAGCTTTTGCGGGAATTGGCAATGGAGGCCAAAATGATCCAAACGTTGGTTAAGGTACATTCCTCCTAATGGTCGTTATGTTATGGCACTATTTGACATCGAAACCGACTATGATCTCGTTTATTCTAACGTTACTCTTTTGAGTTACGTTCGTTCGTGTTTTGGAAATTTTATGTTTGCAAGTTTGGATGTTTAACAAATCTCTAACCAAATGTGGCCAAATACCCCGTGTGTACATCTTGACCCTAGAAGACGACAAACTCTTCACGTACGTTG
The DNA here is from genome assembly GCA_034093135.1 of Erigeron breviscapus. Lineage (NCBI taxonomy): Eukaryota > Viridiplantae > Streptophyta > Magnoliopsida > Asterales > Asteraceae > Erigeron > Erigeron breviscapus. The sequence continues at coordinate 181,656,727 of CM067167.1, forward strand.
TGCTCTATGATATTAAGGTTCTTGACGATTGAGTGAGTGCAATTTGAATACCAACGGGTAATACGGTTCTTAATTGCGTAGTAGGGTTACCAATGTAGAAAAATTTAACGGTAGGGTTTTTAGGGTTTCATGCAAATCGTCAAACTCAAGCGTCCTTAGAGCTACCGTCTTAAGAATCTGGAAACTAACGTCGTCTCCGATAATCTTGAGTCCCCGAGGCCTCTCCGGGTGACTTATCGGGCTTGTCCCATCTCGATAATTTAAATCTCGTATATGCTTAACTTCCTAACATCGCGCGCGTGGTCAAAACCCTTATAGACTTCTGAGTTGCGAATAAGCGTGTAGTGAAAGACGAGAGAGAGATTTGAAGGAAAACAAATTCTGATGGACTTCATTATGGAGTCGCCGAAGACAAGAAATGGGTTGATGTGTGGTGGAGATCGCTAGAGTTGAGACCTAAGTACCCACATTTGTTTAACGATTGGTGATTCGTTGAATTTCGGGACGAAATTCTTTTGACGGGGGAATAATGTAACACCCGTGAATTTTGACTCGTTGACTTTACGTGTAATATGACTAACAATATAGATTAATAAAGTATTCGGGTCGTTTTGGTGATTAATCCCACTGAAGAGGATATGTTGTATATGAATCCCACTGAAGAGGATATGTTGTATATGAATCCCACTGAAGAGGATATGTTGTATATGAATCCCACTGAAGAGGATATGTTGTATATGAATCCCACTGAAGAGGATATGTTGTATATGAATCCCACTGAAGAGGATATGTTGTATATGAATCCCACTGAAGAGGATATGTTGTATATGAATCCCACTGAAGAGGATATGTTGTATATGAATCCCACTGAAGAGGATATGTTGTATATGAATCCCACTGAAGAGGATATGTTGTATATGAATCCCACTGAAGAGGATATGTTGTATATGAATCCCACTGAAGAGGATATGTTGTATATGAATCCCACTGAAGAGGATATGTTGTATATGAATCCCACTGAAGAGGATATGTTGTATATGAATCCCACTGAAGAGGATATGTTGTATATGAATCCCACTGAAGAGGATATGTTGTATATGAATCCCACTGAAGAGGATATGTTGTATATGAATCCCACTGAAGAGGATATGTTGTATATGAATCCCACTGAAGAGGATATGTTGTATATGAATCCCACTGAAGAGGATATGTTGTATATGAATCCCACTGAAGAGGATATGTTGTATATGAATCCCACTGAAGAGGATATGTTGTATATGAATCCCACTGAAGAGGATATGTTGTATATGAATCCCACTGAAGAGGATATGTTGTATATGAATCCCACTGAAGAGGATATGTTGTATATGAATCCCACTGAAGAGGATATGTTGTATATGAATCCCACTGAAGAGGATATGTTGTATATGAATCCCACTGAAGAGGATATGTTGTATATGAATCCCACTGAAGAGGATATGTTGTATATGAATCCCACTGAAGAGGATATGTTGTATATGAATCCCACTGAAGAGGATATGTTGTATATGAATCCCACTGAAGAGGATATGTTGTATATGAATCCCACTGAAGAGGATATGTTGTATATGAATCCCACTGAAGAGGATATGTTGTATATGAATCCCACTGAAGAGGATATGTTGTATATGAATCCCACTGAAGAGGATATGTTGTATATGAATCCCACTGAAGAGGATATGTTGTATATGAATCCCACTGAAGAGGATATGTTGTATATGAATCCCACTGAAGAGGATATGTTGTATATGAATCCCACTGAAGAGGATATGTTGTATATGAATCCCACTGAAGAGGATATGTTGTATATGAATCCCACTGAAGAGGATATGTTGTATATGAATCCCACTGAAGAGGATATGTTGTATATGAATCCCACTGAAGAGGATATGTTGTATATGAATCCCACTGAAGAGGATATGTTGTATATGAATCCCACTGAAGAGGATATGTTGTATATGAATCCCACTGAAGAGGATATGTTGTATATGAATCCCACTGAAGAGGATATGTTGTATATGAATCCCACTGAAGAGGATATGTTGTATATGAATCCCACTGAAGAGGATATGTTGTATATGAATCCCACTGAAGAGGATATGTTGTATATGAATCCCACTGAAGAGGATATGTTGTATATGAATCCCACTGAAGAGGATATGTTGTATATGAATCCCACTGAAGAGGATATGTTGTATATGAATCCCACTGAAGAGGATATGTTGTATATGAATCCCACTGAAGAGGATATGTTGTATATGAATCCCACTGAAGAGGATATGTTGTATATGAATCCCACTGAAGAGGATATGTTGTATATGAATCCCACTGAAGAGGATATGTTGTATATGAATCCCACTGAAGAGGATATGTTGTATATGAATCCCACTGAAGAGGATATGTTGTATATGAATCCCACTGAAGAGGATATGTTGTATATGAATCCCACTGAAGAGGATATGTTGTATATGAATCCCACTGAAGAGGATATGTTGTATATGAATCCCACTGAAGAGGATATGTTGTATATGAATCCCACTGAAGAGGATATGTTGTATATGAATCCCACTGAAGAGGATATGTTGTATATGAATCCCACTGAAGAGGATATGTTGTATATGAATCCCACTGAAGAGGATATGTTGTATATGAATCCCACTGAAGAGGATATGTTGTATATGAATCCCACTGAAGAGGATATGTTGTATATGAATCCCACTGAAGAGGATATGTTGTATATGAATCCCACTGAAGAGGATATGTTGTATATGAATCCCACTGAAGAGGATATGTTGTATATGAATCCCACTGAAGAGGATATGTTGTATATGAATCCCACTGAAGAGGATATGTTGTATATGAATCCCACTGAAGAGGATATGTTGTATATGAATCCCACTGAAGAGGATATGTTGTATATGAATCCCACTGAAGAGGATATGTTGTATATGAATCCCACTGAAGAGGATATGTTGTATATGAATCCCACTGAAGAGGATATGTTGTATATGAATCCCACTGAAGAGGATATGTTGTATATGAATCCCACTGAAGAGGATATGTTGTATATGAATCCCACTGAAGAGGATATGTTGTATATGAATCCCACTGAAGAGGATATGTTGTATATGAATCCCACTGAAGAGGATATGTTGTATATGAATCCCACTGAAGAGGATATGTTGTATATGAATCCCACTGAAGAGGATATGTTGTATATGAATCCCACTGAAGAGGATATGTTGTATATGAATCCCACTGAAGAGGATATGTTGTATATGAATCCCACTGAAGAGGATATGTTGTATATGAATCCCACTGAAGAGGATATGTTGTATATGAATCCCACTGAAGAGGATATGTTGTATATGAATCCCACTGAAGAGGATATGTTGTATATGAATCCCACTGAAGAGGATATGTTGTATATGAATCCCACTGAAGAGGATATGTTGTATATGAATCCCACTGAAGAGGATATGTTGTATATGAATCCCACTGAAGAGGATATGTTGTATATGAATCCCACTGAAGAGGATATGTTGTATATGAATCCCACTGAAGAGGATATGTTGTATATGAATCCCACTGAAGAGGATATGTTGTATATGAATCCCACTGAAGAGGATATGTTGTATATGAATCCCACTGAAGAGGATATGTTGTATATGAATCCCACTGAAGAGGATATGTTGTATATGAATCCCACTGAAGAGGATATGTTGTATATGAATCCCACTGAAGAGGATATGTTGTATATGAATCCCACTGAAGAGGATATGTTGTATATGAATCCCACTGAAGAGGATATGTTGTATATGAATCCCACTGAAGAGGATATGTTGTATATGAATCCCACTGAAGAGGATATGTTGTATATGAATCCCACTGAAGAGGATATGTTGTATATGAATCCCACTGAAGAGGATATGTTGTATATGAATCCCACTGAAGAGGATATGTTGTATATGAATCCCACTGAAGAGGATATGTTGTATATGAATCCCACTGAAGAGGATATGTTGTATATGAATCCCACTGAAGAGGATATGTTGTATATGAATCCCACTGAAGAGGATATGTTGTATATGAATCCCACTGAAGAGGATATGTTGTATATGAATCCCACTGAAGAGGATATGTTGTATATGAATCCCACTGAAGAGGATATGTTGTATATGAATCCCACTGAAGAGGATATGTTGTATATGAATCCCACTGAAGAGGATATGTTGTATATGAATCCCACTGAAGAGGATATGTTGTATATGAATCCCACTGAAGAGGATATGTTGTATATGAATCCCACTGAAGAGGATATGTTGTATATGAATCCCACTGAAGAGGATATGATACCTGTTTTGAGTTGATGTTATGTACGTTACTTGAGTATAATGTTAATTCGCGTTTACTTGTTTTGTGTACCTTGTTATGGATATTGTTGTGTTGTTCATAGAGGCTCACTGTAAGTCATGTTTTGCCTCTACTCGTATATTATGATTATTGGCGATGGTTTCTAATGGACCATTACTACGAACTCACCAACCTTGTGTTGACTATGCTTAGTACACTTTTCAGGTAACCAGGTTATCCAGGACGTGGAGTTTGATTTGTTTGCTTGCTGTCGAACCCGGACTGGACTTATATGGATCAAGGATCCATTTACCTTCTGTTGTATTATACTTAGGATTGATAGCTTTCTTTTGATGTTGTTTTGTAACTTTGACGATTACTTGTTTCTTTTATTGGTTGGATTCACTGAATCCTTTATTTGCATTTAGTCATGTTCTACATTAATTCCACCTTGTGCTATATGATTTCCGTGATATTCTGAGCCTTGGCTTGGGGTGTTACAGAAAGTGTATCCTTTCTCTACTCCATTCAACATGATTAGGTTGGTCCATTCAGAACCTCCAAAACCTACAGCCCGCCAGTTGTCATTTTCTTCATAATGTCGGTCACACTTATAAAGAACATCACATTTCTCATCCTGATGTGGTCCAATTATTAAACACTTTAAAACTGGCTTCATCTTAGACTTCTGATTCAATTCAGCAAGAAAACTTTCAGGTAGATACTGGAAAAAAAATGAAGACTCCATTAAAAATTCACACTTTTAAGGTTCTATTTCATACGAAAACATGGAATATTTATAAAAATAAAAAATATTAGTACCTCTTTCTCAATAGTTGTATTACAAGACTTTATCAAACATCTCTTCACTAACCATTTGGCTTGAACATCCCTCACCATTTCCATACCAAAAGAGTTCAAACAAACAACTTCAAACACATCCTGCCCTATTTTCTTAAAACACAAATTCCTTATACCCATCTTTCCAACTAAATTTTTACTAAGAAATAACTTCCAACCGGAAGAACCCAGCTGAACCATACCGGAACCAATATCATACACAAACACCCTATGCCTGCGACCCCTACAATCGACCAGAGACACTCTGCTGCAACTTTTACTTAACTGCTTCTTAAATGTACTGGGCATGACCTATAAATTAATTTAAAAAATAAGTCTAAAATTAAAAGGAATTTTTTGTTAAACTAAGTATACAGATTAAGACAAAAAAACTTACAACATATTCTTTAAAGCTTTCATCTCTCGGTACATCTATCAAAATTTGGAATCCCACCGGCTAAAAAGTATATAAAATAAAAAATTAAAAATATATACAACATTTAATAAAAAAATACATAACGATTTGGCATCATATATATAATAATAATTAGAAAGAACCCTTTAATATTAAAATAACTCAAACCCTAATCACATATCCCAAAAAAAAAAAAAAAAAAAAAAAAAAAAAAAAAAAAAAAAAAAAAAAAAAAAAAAAAAAACAAAAAAAAAAAAAAAAAAAAAAAAAAAAAAAAAAAAAAAAAAAAAAAAAAAAAAAAAAAAAAAAAAAAAAAAAAAAAAAAAAAAAAAAAAAAAAAAAAAAAAAAAAAAAAAAAAAAAAAAAAAAAAAAAAAAAAAAAAAAAAAAAAAAAAAAAAAAAAAAAAAAAAAAAAAAAAAAAAAAAAAAAAAAAAAAAAAAAAAAAAAAAAAAAAAAAAAAAAAAAAAAAAAAAAAAAAAAAAAAAAAAAAAAAAAAAAAAAAAAAAAAAAAAAAAAAAAAAAAAAAAAAAAAAAAAAAAAAAAAAAAAAAAAAAAAAAAAAAAAAAAAAAAAAAAAAAAAAAAAAAAAAAAAAAAAAAAAAAAAAAAAAAAAAAAAAAAATACATAACGATTCCCCCCCCCCCCCCCCCCCCCCCCCCCCCCCCCCCCCCCCCCCCCCCCCCCCCCCCCCCCCCCCCCCCCCCCCCCCCCCCCCCCCCCCCCCCCCCCCCCCCCCCCCCCCCCCCCCCCCCCCCCCCCCCCCCCCCCCCCCCCCCCCCCCCCCCCCCCCCCCCCCCCCCCCCCCCCCCCCCCCCCCCCCCCCCCCCCCCCCCCCCCCCCCCCCCCCCCCCCCCCCCCCCCCCCCCCCCCCCCCCCCCCCCCCCCCCCCCCCCCCCCCCCCCCCCCCCCCCCCCCCCCCCCCCCCCCCCCCCCCCCCCCCCCCCCCCCCCCCCCCCCCCCCCCCCCCCCCCCCCCCCCCCCCCCCCCCCCCCCCCCCCCCCCCCCCCCCCCCCCCCCCCCCCCCCCCCCCCCCCCCCCCCCCCCCCCCCCCCCCCCCCCCCCCCCCCCCCCCCCCCCCCCCCCCCCCCCCCCCCCCCCCCCCCCCCCCCCCCCCCCCCCCCCCCCCCCCCCCCCCCCCCCCCCCCCCCCCCCCCCCCCCCCCCCCCCCCCCCCCCCCCCCCCCCCCCCCCCCCCCCCCCCCCCCCCCCCCCCCCCCCCCCCCCCCCCCCCCCCCCCCCCCCCCCCCCCCCCCCCCCCCCCCCCCCCCCCCCCCCCCCCCCCCCCCCCCCCCCCCCCCCCCCCCCCCCCCCCCCCCCCCCCCCCCCCCCCCCCCCCCCCCCCCCCCCCCCCCCCCCCCCCCCCCCCCCCCCCCCCCCCCCCCCCCCCCCCCCCCCCCCCCCCCCCCCCCCCCCCCCCCCCCCCCCCCCCCCCCCCCCCCCCCCCCCCCCCCCCCCCCCCCCCCCCCCCCCCCCCCCCCCCCCCCCCCCCCCCCCCCCCCCCCCCCCCCCCCCCCCCCCCCCCCCCCCCCCCCCCCCCCCCCCCCCCCCCCCCCCCCCCCCCCCCCCCCCCCCCCCCCCCCCCCCCCCCCCCCCCCCCCCCCCCCCCCCCCCCCCCCCCCCCCCCCCCCCCCCCCCCCCCCCCCCCCCCCCCCCCCCCCCCCCCCCCCCCCCCCCCCCCCCCCCCCCCCCCCCCCCCCCCCCCCCCCCCCCCCCCCCCCCCCCCCCCCCCCCCCCCCCCCCCCCCCCCCCCCCCCCCCCCCCCCCCCCCCCCCCCCCCCCCCCCCCCCCCCCCCCCCCCCCCCCCCCCCCCCCCCCCCCCCCCCCCCCCCCCCCCCCCCCCCCCCCCCCCCCCCCCCCCCCCCCCCCCCCCCCCCCCCCCCCCCCCCCCCCCCCCCCCCCCCCCCCCCCCCCCCCCCCCCCCCCCCCCCCCCCCCCCCTCCGAAATTTACTCATTATCCTCTAAGCTGATCCTATTGAACTAAATTAAATAGTATGAAATCTGATTCTTATTATATTATTGTTCCGAGATAAAGGAAAATAAAATTTATTCAAGTAAATTATATAAATAATTAATTTAATCGATGACAGTAAGTAATTATAACAAATTTGTCAGAAAGCCTCCATTAGCACTGTCTCACTTGCTTTAATTAAAACCTAAACTGACAAAGTCTACGACTATATTCTAAACTGATACTCTAATTTTTTTTTAACATTATTTTATTTATTTATATTTTTTTGAACAGTAATATTCTTATTTTACAAATGTCTAAGTGTATAAAAAGTTGTTAGGTCGGAAATCGACCAAGTATAATTTGTTCAGAAATAGCTTGAAGTTTAGTGAAGACGTCTGTACAGAATTCTGAGATGTCTCAGAATTCCTTCACTGAAGCTTCACTTCAGTTCAGATCGAGATAAATCTGAAGCATTCATTCTGAAGTCAAAGACTGAAGTATGAAGAAGAGAATCATCTCAGAAGCGAGCAAAGAGTGATTCTACCAAATCGAAGACTGAAGCATCTCAGTATAAAGTATTAACAACACTTTACACTGATTACGAGGAAGACTTTATACTTTACATACCTTTACCCAGTTAATAGATTTATCTATTAATAAAAGGTACAAGTTAAAAGTATAGGTTTGGAACATAGTACTATAAGTCACATCAACTGACTTATATACTCTTCCTTTTTATAAGCATGTAAGGAATTAGGTTTAATTCCTTAAATGCTTACAACCACATTTGTACGATCTTGTCCACATCATCATGGACTTGGTCTATAAATACAAAGTCTTCTCACAACTTGCAAAGGGCTTAAAACTTTAGCATTGCAACTTGTGAGATATACTCTAAGTAAACTTACGAGTATTTCCAAGTTATTTAGATCACTTGTTTTTCAGGATTGTTTAGATACTTACACTTGGGTGTTTATCTTTGTTCCGCAACAATCCTTGTATTTGTTTATATATCAATAAATCAAATACATTAGAAAGGAAACAACGTGTCTCAATGCTACATACTTGATTATATTTATATATATCTTTATATAGTTTCAGCCTCCTTTTTGTTCTTACATTTTATATCAAGTTAATTGTTTCTTGTTATCCATATCTGGATCGTAGACTGAACTTGTCCATCAAGATCAGTTGTACTTGCCAGTCGGGTTTAATTAACCATCTATTGTTTGGGACTCACAATTGGTATCAGAGCAGCAAGGTTGAATTTTATCAATTCATTAACCTTTGATCTGCATAGATGGCTGACTTTGAACAAGAACGACCTGACCCTAATAATGCTACCCCACCCCCTCTCATCAACAACAATATACCATCACACAATGTTCACGTACACTTTCCAAATAATCCTGTTCCCAAGTTTGATGGGAACAGTGAAAACTTTCAAACATGGAAAGCGTGCATGCTTAAGTATATTGCTGGTGTTGAGAGACATTTACCAGATATCTTAAAAGAAGGACCCTTTGTCCCTATGAATGCTTCTACTGTTGTCAGAAATGCCGATGGGACTCCTAGGCAGTCACCTAAGGAGAAGGATCATTGGTCTGAGGAAGATCATAGACTTGTAGACCTGGACACCAAGTTACAAAATATGATTTTATACGCTGTTCCAGAAACCCTTATGCCCACTCTTGTTTTACTTGAAAATTCCAAATTAATGTGGGAGGAACTAATGACACAGTTTGAAGGCACGAATGAGACAATTGTCACAAGAAAAGTTGCTTTAAACAAAAGATATGAGTCTTTCTTTGCTATCCCTGGGGAGTCTTTAACTCAAACCTACATCAGATTTACAAATCTGGTAAACCAACTGAAAGCCCTGGGTGTAACCAAAGACAAAGAAATTTTGTTGGAAAAATTTTGTGACATTTTACCTTCTAAATGGGAAAATTTAATCTTGGTCTTGAGACAAGGCAAAACCTTGCACAGTCATACTCTTGCTTCCCTTTATGGAGCCTTCAGATATACTGAAGAGAACAAAGCTGAAAGAGCCTTGGCTGAGCAGGATGCCAAGAATCATGTTTCTACCAGTTCTAGTACGGTTCAGTATTCTGAACCACATAGTACTGCTTTACTATCTTCTGAGAGTGATGTATTTGACTCAATGAAGAAGATGGTTTCTGAAATGTTAAAAACTGGTGTCTCTGCTAATGTCACTCATGATTGTGATGAGAATGACAATGATGATCTGGTTGCCATGCTGGCTAAAACGTTCAATCGTTTTAAGGCCAAATCAAATCGATCTGGCAAACCCTTTGCTTCCAGTGCTTCTATTGACAAGTCCAATCTTGAATGCTTTAAATGCGGCAAGAAAGGACATTTCATGAAGGAATGCAGATCTAGTCAACCATCATCATCACAATCTGCTCCTAACCATTCTATTTTTCAGAAGTCTGATGACAGCTATAAGGCCAAATACAAGAAGTTAAAGGCACATATGGCTCTTCTGGCACAAGACAACTCAAGCAACAGTTGTATGATTGCCAAAACTGAAAAATGGGAAGATTCTGATGAATCATCTGATGATGAAGAAGAAGTTAGGGACATGTGTTTCATGGCACAAGAAGATCAAGGTCATTTGGTCAAATCCGATGTTGAATCTGGTCGCTGGGTGGATATAGTGATGAAAAAGGTCAGTAATTTTGGCTATGAAGAAAATGAGGAACACAAACTGGACCTTTTGGTTCTTTTAGAGGCTGACATCTCCTTTGTTGAGACAGTGCGTTCAGAAAGCCTAAAAATGTTTGAAAACAATGCCTCTGAACTGAACGCTAGTCATGCCAGATTGAAAGAACTGAAAGATGTTCATTTGGCTCTAAAAAGTTATCAGTCTATGGTTGCCACTTTAGAGTTGGAAAAAGAAGAGTTAAAAACCATCCTTGAAAAAGAGCAGAAAATAATTAAGTCTTGGATGAGTGCACCAAAACCAGATGCTGCAATTAAAAATACTTTTGCAAATCAAAAAACAGCATATGAATCTGGTGATCTTCACATGGCATCTATAATCACTGATTTAGATGCACTTCCAAAGGAAATGAAACCTGAAATTATTTTTCCTAAAGTTGGCAAACAGAAAACTGTGACTGATAGAGTCCAGGAACAATCTGAGGGTAAATCTGAAACAGCTCAGACAACTGGTTCAGAAAGAAAGGCTAAAACCAAAAAGCCATCCCCTCAGACTTCATCTAAGGTCTCTAAAGGCCAAAAGAAGAAGAAAAATATCTCCCCCACTGAGCCTTCTACCTCAGATTCTGGTAAGGCTCAGGTGTCTAATGAAGAATCAATTTTGTTAAGGTTAGAAAGTCAATTTCAACTATTGGCTAGACAAGTGCAGAGTTGTAATGCACGTTTAAAAAATGTTGAAACTCCTCCTCTTCAACCTAAACAAAACACAAAACCTTTTTCTAAGCAAACCAAGAAGAAATCTGAAAAGAAAAAGGTTGAAAACCCCATCAAACCAACTATTTTTCTGTCATCTGAAATAATGACTGAAATCCCCTTTGATCCTTCTGTTCCTTATGAACCAAAGAAATCTGAGACTGCTAAGGGAGAGTCTAGTGAACCCATCCAAAGATGGGTTCCCAAAAAGAACTAATCTTTGATTGTGTGCAGGGAGACCGAAAGAAGAACATATGGTTTCTGGACAGTGCTGCTGGCCGAACCATGACTGGTTATCAGACCCTGCTAGAGGAATATAGGGTGCAAGAGGGGCCCTCAATTGTTTTTGGAAATGATGGTAATGGAAAAACTGAGGGATATGGTGTGGTGAATAATGGTCAAGTCAAATTCACACGTGTTGCATATGTGAACGGTTTGAAATATAACCTGATCAGTGTCAGTCAACTATGTGATGATGGCTTCAAGGTTTTATTTGATATTTCACAAGGCACCATATTCAACAGAGATGGAAAGGTGGTACTGATTGCACCAAGAAAGGGAAACATTTATGTCATTGATATGAATCCTTCTACCTCTGAACAATGTTTCTACTCAAAGGCAGATGAAGACACAAATTGGTTGTGGCACAAGAGACTATCCCATCTGAACTTCAAGAACATTAATAAGTTGTCAAGAAAACAACTTGTTGATGGGATACCCTCTATGTCTTTCAACAAAGACAAGCCATGTCCAGGTTGTGAAATGGGTAAGCAGAAAAGAGCTTCATTCAAGACAAAGCAAAGCTTTAGTATTACTGAACCTCTTCATATGCTTCACATGGACCTTTTTGGACCAGTGAATGTTCAGACCAGAGCAGGAAAGAAATACACCCTTGTCATCGTAGATGAATATTCAAGATATTGTTGGGTGATTTTCCTCAAGTCCAAAAGTGAAGCTGCTGCTGAAATCATTGCTCTCATCAAACAAATTGAACTCAAGCACAAGCGAAAAGTTTGTCAGCTCAGAAGTGACAATGGCACTGAATTCAGAAATGCCACTCTGGAGTCCTTCTGCACTGAAACTGGCATATCTCAGAACTTCTCCTCAGCACACACACCAGAGCAGAATGGTGTTGTAGAAAGAAAGAACCGTACGCTGATTGAAGCTGCTAGAAGCATGTTGAATGAATCTGGTCTTCCCAAGAATTTCTGGGCTGAAGCTGTTGCAACTGCTTGCTACACTCAGAACAGATCTGTCTATGTCAAAAGACACAAGAAGACCTCCTATGAAGTACTCAGAAATAGAAAGCCTAATATTGGATACTTCCATGTATTTGGGTGTCCAGTATACATTCTGAATGATTCTAGTCAGCTTGGAAAATTTGACGCAAAAGCTGATGAAGGATACTTCCTAGGATATTCATCAAATCGCAAAGCCTTTAGAGTCTTTAACAAGAGACTTGAAAAGGTTGATGAGTCAATTCACGTTACCTTTGATGAATCAAATTCTGCAATCTTTAAAAATTCCATTCCTGTACCACCCTCAGAAAGTCCAATAAGTTTTGGTGATTCTGATCCTATTACTGAAACTGATCAGTCACCTGAACCTGCTTCTGAACGTCTCCGTTCAGAACCAACAATAAAAAAGCCTAGCAACATTCCATTTTATCCTCCAGTCAGTTTCAAACTGCCTTCTGAACTGACTATTGGATCAGATGTACATGCTGCTTCTCCTCTGATATCAGGCTCCACTGAGCAACCTCAATCTGAAGAATTTCATGATGCAAGTCATGATCTGCAGGAAGAAGAAGGAGCTGCAGATGTATTTTCTGAAGCTCCTCCTGAAGTTACTCAGAGAAGTTCTTGCACTGATATCATTATTCATCCTGGTCAATACACTAATTGAACTAAAGCACAAGCGAAAAGTTTGTCAGCTCAGAAGTGACAATGGCACTGAATTCAGAAATGCCACTCTGGAGTCCTTCTGCACTGAAACTGGCATATCTCAGAACTTCTCCTCAGCACACACACCAGAGCAGAATGGTGTTGTAGAAAGAAAGAACCGTACGCTGATTGAAGCTGCTAGAAGCATGTTGAATGAATCTGGTCTTCCCAAGAATTTCTGGGCTGAAGCTGTTGCAACTGCTTGCTACACTCAGAACAGATCTGTCTATGTCAAAAGACACAAGAAGACCTCCTATGAAGTACTCAGAAATAGAAAGCCTAATATTGGATACTTCCATGTATTTGGGTGTCCAGTATACATTCTGAATGATTCTAGTCAGCTTGGAAAATTTGACGCAAAAGCTGATGAAGGATACTTCCTAGGATATTCATCAAATCGCAAAGCCTTTAGAGTCTTTAACAAGAGACTTGAAAAGGTTGATGAGTCAATTCACGTTACCTTTGATGAATCAAATTCTGCAATCTTTAAAAATTCCATTCCTGTACCACCCTCAGAAAGTCCAATAAGTTTTGGTGATTCTGATCCTATTACTGAAACTGATCAGTCACCTGAACCTGCTTCTGAACGTCTCCGTTCAGAACCAACAATAAAAAAGCCTAGCAACATTCCATTTTATCCTCCAGTCAGTTTCAAACTGCCTTCTGAACTGACTATTGGATCAGATGTACATGCTGCTTCTCCTCTGATATCAGGCTCCACTGAGCAACCTCAATCTGAAGAATTTCATGATGCAAGTCATGATCTGCAGGAAGAAGAAGGAGCTGCAGATGTATTTTCTGAAGCTCCTCCTGAAGTTACTCAGAGAAGTTCTTGCACTGATATCATTATTCATCCTGGTCAATACACTAAGTGGACTAAAGCACATCCTATCGAGCAAATCATTGGGAATTCCACTAGTGGGGTTCAGACCAGAAGAGCCACAAGCGATCAATGCTTAAACGTCAGTTTCTTATCTCTTATTGAACCCAAGAAGATTGACGAGGCTATGAAAGACCCAAGCTGGGTTGAAGCCATGCAAGATGAGCTCAACCAGTTTAAAAGAAACGATGTATGGGAACTCGTTCCTTGTCCCAGTAACCTGAAGAAGGAACCAATTGGGACAAGATGGGTCTTCAGAAACAAGATGGATGAAGATGGTCATATCATCAGAAACAAAGCAAGACTTGTTGCAAAAGGATATGCACAAGAAGAGGGAATAGATTTTGATGAAACTTTTGCACCAGTTGCCAGACTTGAAGCTATCAGAATATTCTTAGCTTTTGCAGCTCATCATCAATTTAAAGTCTATCAAATGGATGTCAAAAGTGCATTCCTGAATGGAGAACTAGAAGAAGTCGTTTATGTGTATCAACCACCAGGGTTCATCAATGAAGAAAAACCACATTGGGTGTACAGACTGAACAAAGCCTTATATGGTCTGAGACAAGCACCCAGAGCCTGGTATGATACTCTTACTAAACATCTTCTTAAAAATGGTTTTAAACGTGGTGCAATTGATAACACTTTGTTCATATTACATGATAAAAGTGATATCCTTTTAGTACAAATTTATGTTGATGATATTGTGTTTGGTTCTACAAATGAGAAGATGTGTGAAAAATTTTCTAAAATCATGTCTTCTGAGTATGAAATGAGTATGATGGGTGAACTGACATATTTTCTGGGACTTCAAGTAAAACAAACTGAAGATGGTATTTTCATAAACCAAGAAAAATATGTCAGAGATTTACTAAAGAAATATCAATTTGATTCAGTCTCATCAAAAGATACTCCTATTTCTGCTCCATTAACTTTGGATTCTGATCCACATGGAAAACCAGTGGACCATACAAAATATCGTGGTATGGTTGGTTCACTGATGTATTTAACTGCAAGTAGACCAGACATAATGTTTGCAACATGCCTTTGTGCTAGATTTCAGTCTGATCCCAGAGAGGCACATGCAAATGCTGTTAAAAGGATCTTCAGATACCTTAAAGGTGTCCCCAGACTGGGTCTTTGGTATCCCAAAGGCTCTAGTCTAGATCTAATGGGTTATTCAGATTCTGATCATGCAGGTTGCAAGATAGACAGGAAAAGTACCACTGGTGGGTGTCATTTCCTTGGTGGCAAATTAGTAAGCTGGACTAGTAAGAAGCAGACTGCAGTATCACTATCAACTGCAGAAGCTGAGTACATTTCTGCAGCAAGTTGTTGTGCTCAGATTCTCTGGATGAAGAACCAGCTGACTGATTATTTCATTTTATATTCCATCTTAAATTCAAATTCCTTTTTCATTTACTTCTTTTTCATTTACTTCGTTTTTCATTTACTTCGTTTTTCATTTACTTCGTTTTTCATTTACTTCTTTTTCATTTACTTCGTTTTTCATTTACTTCGTTTTTCATTTACTTCTTTCCAATCATTTCTTCTCTTTTCATCTTACAAATTCCTTTTTCATTCTTCTCATTTACTTCGTTTTTCATTTACTTCGTTTTTCATTTACTTTCCAATCATCAATTCTCTCTTTTTCATTCTTCTTTCATTTACTTCGTTTTTCATTTACTTCGTTTTTCATTTACTTTCCAATCATCAATTCTCTCTTTTTCATTCTTCTTTTCATTTACTTCGTTTTTCATTTACTTCGTTTTTCATTTACTTCTTTTTCATTTACTTCTTTTTCATTTACTTCTTTTTCATTTACTTCGTTTTTCATTTACTTCGTTTTTCATTTACTTTTTTTCATTTACTTCTTTTTCATCTCTTCTTTTTCATTTACTTCGTTTTTCATTTACTTCGTTTTTCATTTACTTCGTTTTTCATTTACTTTCCAATCATCAATCTTCTTTCATTTACTTCGTTTTTCATTTACTTCGTTTTTCATTTACTTTTTTCATCTTACTTCTTTTTCATTCTTCTCATTTACTTCGTTTTTCATTTACTTCGTTTTTCATTTACTTTTTTCCATCTTAAATTCAAATTCCTTTTTCATTCTTCTCATTTACTTCGTTTTTCATTTACTTCGTTTTTCATTTACTTTTCATTTACTTCTTTTTCATTTACTTCGTTTTTCATTTACTTTCCAATCATTTACTTCGTTTTTCATTTACTTTTTTCATCTTACTTCTTTTTCATTCTTCTCATTTACTTCGTTTTTCATTTACTTCGTTTTTCATTTACTTTTTTCATCTTACTTCTTTTTCATTCTTCTCATTTACTTCGTTTTTCATTTACTTCGTTTTTCATTTACTTTTTTCATCTTACTTCTTTTTCATTCTTCTTCATTTACTTCGTTTTTCATTTACTTCGTTTTTCATTTACTTCGTTTTTCATTTACTTCGTTTTTCATTTACTTTTCATTTACTTCTTTTTCATTCTTCGTTTTTCATTTACTTCGTTTTTCATTTACTTCGTTTTTCATTTACTTTTCATTTACTTCTTTTTCATTCTTCGTTTTTCATTTACTTCGTTTTTCATTTACTTCGTTTTTCATTTACTTTTCATCTTACTTCTTTTTCATTCTTCTTTTCATTTACTTCGTTTTTCATTTACTTCGTTTTTCATTTACTTTCCAATCATCAATTCTCTCTTTTTCATTCTTCTTTCATTTACTTCGTTTTTCATTTACTTCGTTTTTCATTTACTTTCCAATCATCAATTCTCTCTTTTTCATTCTTCTTTCATTTACTTCGTTTTTCATTTACTTCGTTTTTCATTTACTTTCCAATCATCAATCTCTCTCTTTTCACTTCTTTCATCCTTACTTCGTTTTTCCATCTTAAATTCAAATTCCTTTTTCATTCTTCATTTTCATTTACTTCGTTTTTCATTTACTTCGTTTTTCATTTACTTTCCAATCATCAATCTCTCTCTTTTCATTCTTCTTTTCATTTACTTCGTTTTTCATTTACTTCGTTTTTCATTTACTTTCCAATCATCAATCTCTCTCTTTTCATTCTTCTTTTCATTTACTTCGTTTTTCATTTACTTCGTTTTTCATTTACTTTCCAATCATCAATCTTCTTTTTCATTCTTCGTTTTTCATTTACTTCGTTTTTCATTTACTTCGTTTTTCATTTACTTTTCATCAATCTTCTTTTTCATTTACTTCGTTTTTCATTTACTTCGTTTTTCATTTACTTCGTTTTTCATTTACTTTTCATCAATCTTCTTTTTCATTTACTTCGTTTTTCATTTACTTCGTTTTTCATTTACTTCGTTTTTCATTTACTTTCCAATCATCAATCTTCTTTCATTTACTTCGTTTTTCATTTACTTCGTTTTTCATTTACTTTTTTCATCTTACTTCTTTTTCATTCTTCTCATTTACTTCGTTTTTCATTTACTTCGTTTTTCATTTACTTTTTTCATCTTACTTCTTTTTCATTCTTCTCATTTACTTCGTTTTTCATTTACTTCGTTTTTCATTTACTTTTTTCATCTTACTTCTTTTTCATTCTTCTCATTTACTTCGTTTTTCATTTACTTCGTTTTTCATTTCTTTTTTCATTTACTTCGTTTTTCATTTACTTCGTTTTTCATTTACTTTCCAATCATTTACTTCGTTTTTCATTTACTTTTTTCATCTTAAATTCAAATTCCTTTTTCATTCTTCTCATTTACTTCGTTTTTCATTTACTTCGTTTTTCATTTACTTTCCAATCATCAATTCTCTCTTTTTCATTCTTCTTTCATTTACTTCGTTTTTCATTTACTTCGTTTTTCATTTACTTTCCAATCATCAATCTCTCTTTTTCATTCTTCTTTCATTTACTTCGTTTTTCATTTACTTCGTTTTTCATTTACTTTCCAATCATCAATCTCTCTCTTTTCATTCTTCTTTTCATTTACTTCGTTTTTCATTTACTTCGTTTTTCATTTACTTTCCAATCATCAATCTTCTTTTTCATTTCTTCTTTTTCATTTACTTCGTTTTTCATTTACTTCGTTTTTCATTTACTTCTTTTTCATTCTTCTTTTTCATTTACTTTTTTCATCAATTCTTCTTTTTCCATCTTAAATTCAAATTCCTTTTTCATTCTTCATTTTCATTTACTTCGTTTTTCATTTACTTCGTTTTTCATTTACTTTCCAATCATCAATCTTCTTTTTCATTCTTCTTTTTCATTTACTTCGTTTTTCATTTACTTCGTTTTTCATTTACTTTCCAATCATCAATCTCTCTCTTTTCAAATTCTTCTTTTCATTTACTTCGTTTTTCATTTACTTCGTTTTTCATTTACTTTTCATTTCTTTTTATTCCATCTTACAAATTCCTTATTCATTCTTTTATTTACTTCGTTTTTCATTTACTTTCCAATCATCAATCTCTCTCATCTTCACTCTTCAAATTCCTTAACTCTTCATATTCATTTCACTTTCATTTTTCAATTCTTAAAATGTCTAAATCATCATCTTCTTCGCAACACAAATCGCTCATAAATTTTGAATATACTCCATCGAGTGATGTGAAAACATCTGCCACATGGCCAAAGAACTTCACACCTTCTCAAATCCGATTCAACATGAGCAACTTTTTGGCTCAATTGAATGTGAAGTCCGAAACCTTAATGGGAAGAATCAACAAGTTTTGGGAGCAGTCCCCTTTCCATTATGCGTTGACCGCAAATCCTCAAGCATTGTATCATCGATACTTGCTTGAATTCTGGTACACTGCTGTGGTAAATAAGGATGAACAATCCATCTCCTTCACTCTAAATAAGGGCACCAAGAAGTGTGTCATCACTCTTGAGGGGTTCAGAAATTCCCTTCATCTGAACTACCTCGAACCTCCCCAGGTGTTTGCTAAAAGACTCAAAGGAGTCAATTTCAGGGAGGTTCTAGTCGCCACTGGTCATGGTGATATGGAGGATGCTGATGGTAATTTGAAGACCTCTGGACACATTTTCATGTCTGGTTTTGGCAATTGCTGGAGGTTCTTCTGGACCCAGATTGTGGAGAGTCTTGGTGGCAACCATGGAGGGTTGGACCAACTTTCATTACCCCAAGTTGAGATGGGGTATTACATTTGGAATGGGATGCAAGCAGATTTTGCTGAGATTCTCTTTGCTCAGTTGATTACAAAGTTAAAAGGAAAGAGAAGTCTGCATATTGCTTTCCCAAGATTTTTAAGCTTGTGTTTTATGGATATCCTTGGAGAAGCTTATAATCAAGCTGGACCTGAAGCTTCTGTACCTGAATATGGCAGAGATTTCTCAAAGGCAACCATTACTGAAGATGAGCCTGAACTCTCCTCTGCTATGCTTCAGGTATTTACTAAAACTGTTTCAGCCACACTAGCTGGTCCAGAAAGGTCACTAAGTGGGCCACAAAAGAATGTGGGACCCGTTAGTGTACCTACGATTGAACAAATCGTTGAATCTGGTGACGATGCACCTGCTTCTGCAGATGTTGAACCAGAATCTGGTGAGGGTACTAGTGACCCAAACCAGGGCATATCTGACCAGATTGTAAAAGTGAATGCTTTCTGGGATGACGATGAGCTACCTCAGGAGAATCTTGATTCTCTTGCTGACTTTGAGTTTGACGAGGAACTATTGGAGGCGAATCAATCTGATTCTGAGCCAGCCCCCATCCTCGCAAACGCCCCTCCTCCTCCCCCAGAAATCCAACCAGAACAAGACAATGAGCCTTATGTTCCACCACCACCATCTCACCAAAATCCAATCTTTCCACCAGGTACCACTCCCGCATATGTAACCGATCCATCTTTCACTCCATCACTTCAATTTCTTCACCCCCAAATTCACAACATACCACCACCAATCAACTATGATGCCCCCTCAGAGAAGGACTTGGATTCTGAGACAGAATCTGAGAGTCCAACTGACATTCAAATGAACAAAGTACTTAAAGGGCTTGGTAGTTTACCATTTGTGGCTCCTGCTTCTACACAACCCCCACTTCCTTTGAATATAGAAGCACAGTTAGAGAAAACACAAACCGAAGTCCAAGGCCTTATTTTAAGGGTGGAGGACTTAACCAAATCTCTAACTGCCAACACTAGTTCCTTGGCTGATATGAAAGGTGCTCAGATGTTCCTTGGAACTGAGTTGACCAAAGTTGCTGGTAATGAAGGACTAGTGGTTGGGAAGCTGAATGAGCTGGTGATGACTTGCAACAAGGTGAGCTCTGCAATCAGAGAAGCCTTCAGGTTGACAAAGAGAGATGTGCAAGCTTCGGTGGTTGCGAACTTGACATCTAGTGTTGAGTTGTTGAAGCAAGAGTTTATGGCAGTTGGAAATGAAGTTCATGAGTTGGTTCAGAAGCCAAGTGTCAATGAGAAAGAACTTGGGACTTCTATTAGTGCTGGTATTGTGAAAGATCTGAAGTCTGAGCTATCTCAGAATCTAGCTGCTCAGATTTCAGATTCTGTCTGTCAGAAAGTTGGTGAAGAGGTTAGAATGATGATTGCTGAACTGACCAAAGACACAAATGACAAGGTGGAAAAGGCTGTAAATGAAGTAAAAGATACAGTTTCCAAGCTTGAAGGTTCAGTTCAGAATCAGTCAAAACAGTTAGAAGAAATTCTAACTCTTCTAAAGAAAGAAACTGTTACTGCTCCTCCTCCCCCTGCTTCTTTCACTGAAGAAGATAGAAAGATGTTGAAGGACTTAAAAGATCAAGAAGCACTGAACCTTAGTTCTTCATTCAGACTAAAGGCTCAGTTTGCTACAATGGCAAAAGGTATTTGTGATTGCCTAGAACAACAAAGTTGGGAACCACTGAAGGCAATTAAATCTACTGTTGATCTTTATGCTAGAATGCCTTCAGAGATTCCCAAAGGGGGAAGTGGTGTGCCTATTGGTTTGCTTGCTAGTACTCAAGAGATAATTGAAGCAACCAAGAAGCACACTGAGGTACCTTCTGGTAGTGCCTCAGTTCAGGGGGAACAAGTTCAGAAGAAAGATAAGGGAAAAGGAAAGGCTCTAGAAGGAGAAGAACCAAAGCAAGGTTCTAAGGGTTCTGGAATCATTGTTGGTGAGAATGTGGACGAGCACGGCTATCCCTTGCACAATCTTGAAGCTGATAGCAAGAAGTTGGAAACATTGCAAAAGCAGGTTTCCAACCAATTTATTATGTGGAGGGAGAACAAAGAAAGAGAAAGGGAACAACATCTGAAGATGGGAACCCTTGATCACATAGATGCTGCAGCTCTTGGGTTATCATTGGAAAGGTACTTAAAAATCAAAAATGATCCAAGAGTGCAAAAGGCTTTGGTGGATATGCTGGAATATGAATGTGGGATGAACTACTCTCCTCTGGAACAAAAGTTGGAAAGTCTGACCTTTAAGTTATCCATTGAAGACTTAAAGAAAAATAGAGAAAAAGAAATGGCGATCAAAAGGAAGGAAATTCTGGCCGAAGTTCAGAAAGTAGAAAAAGAGTTGTTCAGACCACCCACAAAGCCCAGAACTGGAACAAGGACTGCAAAGAAAGATTCTCGTGATGTTGTCTTTACTTCACTCAAACTAATATCTGATGATGCTGCTGAGACCCAAAGAAAACATGAAAAGGTTCAGTATGATCACTATATGAACCATCGATCGCATCCAGCCAAAATCATTGATATGGAAGTTACAAAGGCTGATGGATTGAAGTTATTTGACTTGGTTGTGAAAAGAGAAGGTAGGGCAGCTGAAGAATACAATCAAGTTTCAGTTCATACATTTGGGATTTCTGAGCACAGGGAGATGAT
>CM067167.1:181683425-181717335 GCA_034093135.1 Erigeron breviscapus
AAAATACTCTAAATTATCATATAAATTATAAGAATAAACCCAATCTATTAGGTAAACATAAAATCCCTCCACAAACAGGTTTTGTACTTCAACGTTTCACTTTCTTTCATTCCAAGATCAAGGGAGTTGTGTAACATCCGTGAAATTTGACCGTTTGACTTTACGTGCAATTTGACTAACAATTTAGGTTAATGAAATATTTGGGTCGTTTTGTGACTAAATGGCAACGTGGTATATTCGTCGGGTCGATAATATGTTTTAATCGGTGTTTAAATGCCTAACGTTTGTAATTTGGCTTGGGATGAGAAGCGGGTCGGCCCGTGGGTAGCCCACAACCCACCAGCCACCCAAGACCCAATCTCCCCCCTTATCCCTTCTCCCCCTCTCATTTCCTATCTATCTTTCTATTTTCTCTCTTTCTCTCAAGTAAAAAGCAAGACAATTTCATCTCTTGTTCTTCACCATTTCTTGCATCGAATTAGTGTTGGAACGGTCTTAACATAGAAATCATAGCCGTCTTCATCTCGTTTGCTTCCTATCGAAGAATCAAAGTCAAGTTCTTGCATTTTTGTCCATTTGACCTAATTTCGGATTCTAGCTCAAAAGGAAGTTTTGGTAAGTCAAATTCATCCCATTTACTTCTATTTATGTTTGTTTATGCATTTCTAGTCATCTTGAACAATTTCAAGTCTTGAATCGAGTCGAAAGACGATTTGGGTCAAATTAGGGTTTCGATTAGGGTTAGAGCGATTTGTTATGATTTTGATGTTTTGGGTCGAATTTGAGGATTGGGTTATGTTTATTTATGGTTAATGGTGTTTATGTATGCTTCAATTTACGTTACAAGTTCCTACAAATCGATTTGGGTTGGTTTGAGTCGAGTTTCATGGGTTTTGGTCTTGTTTCCTGCACTTGCTGGTGCTGCTGGTGGTACTGCCCAGAAAAGGGCCACTGCGGCGCAGTGGCTTAGGCCTAGCCTACTGCGGCGCAGTGGCTAGGTCCTGGTCAGTTCTTGGTTAGCCCACTGCGGCGCAGTGAGCTTGGCAAAGGCTCACTGCGGCGCAGTGGTTAGTCACTGTGAATCTTGCGCGTCGATTTTTAAACGTCAATAACTTTTGATCCGTAAGTCCAAATAAGTCGTATGACCTATCGTTAGAATCGTAGGAGAGTCTAGTTTCATGTTATGACACTCGTTTTATATGAACCTTCTTCCATTTCAAAAAGTGTCGAGTCAAAGTGTCTTGTTCTTACTCGTTTAAGTTGTAAAGACGTCTAGGGTTTGCAATTTGACCTAAATGTGCCAAACCTACTGGTTTAAGATTGTATAGTTGACATTATGGTATTATGATGTATATTTATTTTTTTTTTTTTTTTTTTTTTTTTTTTTTTTTTTTTTTTTTTTTTTTTTTTTTTTTTTTTTTTTTTTTTTTTTTTTTTTTTTTTTTTTTTTTTTTTTTTTTTTTTTTTTTTTTTTTTTTTTTTTTTTTTTTTTTTTTTTTTTTTTTTTTTTTTTTTTTTTTTTTTTTTTTTTTTTTTTTTTTTTTTTTTTTTTTTTTTTTTTTTTTTTTTTTTTTTTTTTTTTTTTTTTTTTTTTTTTTTTTTTTTTTTTTTTTTTTTTTTTTTTTTTTTTTTTTTTTTTTTTTTTTTTTTTTTTTTTTTTTTTTTTTTTTTTTTTTTTTTTTTTTTTTTTTTTTTTTTTTTTTTTTTTTTTTTTTTTTTTTTTTTTTTTTTTTTTTTTTTTTTTTTTTTTTTTTTTTTTTTTTTTTTTTTTTTTTTTTTTTTTTTTTTTTTTTTTTTTTTTTTTTTTTTTTTTTTTTTTTTTTTTTTTTTTTTTTTTTTTTTTTTTTTTTTTTTTTTTTTTTTTTTTTTTTTTTTTTTTTTTTTTTTTTTTTTTTTTTTTTTTTTTTTTTTTTTTTTTTTTTTTTTTTTTTTTTTTTTTTTTTTTTTTTTTTTTTTTTTTTTTTTTTTTTTTTTTTTTTTTTTTTTTTTTTTTTTTTTCTTTTTTTTTTTCAAAACACCAAAGCAAACGGATAATTGCTACATGAAGGAATCAGGAACTTGGCGAAATGAAGATCGTCAAGTATGGTGAGATAAAGTGAAAAGTAGGAAATCCCTTACATTTTTCTAGAGGAAGAATGTTAAGGGGGTAATCACAGCAAAGGTAGATACTCGAACAAGGAGTATGAAGTGCAAGATTATACCTTATCTTTCAAGAAGAGTCATTCACTAGCATCATTGAAGGTGATGTGGAGTAGAAGATAGAGTAAAGAAGGCATCATTTGACACAAACAGTAAAGTGAAGGCATTGACGTCGTCTACAAGATGTAGTTCTGGTGGCGTTTATCTTTATGGCGGTTCACGCGTTATTCCTTGAATACGAATTAGAAAAGCTCTATCGAAAGACAAGCTATTAGTGGAGAGTATCAACTAAGCTAAGAGAAATCGATATACGCCCAACACCCGATGGAAGCTAGCTTTACTAAAGAGAAGTATGGTCGATAAGTAGAGGAAGCACGATGACTTGTGATGGTTATCCCCTCAAGGTCGACGGTCGTAGAGAGGTAAGCTAAAACAAGATGAATCTGAGTGAAAATCAATTTGCAACACGTGGTTAATCGTCAAGGACCATCGACCCATGGAGTAGTGCGCCCAAGCAGGGTGAAGGAGAAAACAACATGGAATTGCTAAAGCTAGTAGAGAAAACAAATAAGAAATACGACGCTAGAAGTCAAGGCACATGCTACGACAACGATTAAGGAAGTTGGGCGCTGAACTAAGTTCCAGACAACTAACAAACTCCGTGAAGAGCTAGTTATGGAATATTTGAACGGAAGGGTGATAAGGATAATTCGCATCTGTGATGAGTTAGGATCAAAGGATCTATATCACCATGATCTGACAAGTACCCTTGAGATAACTGCAAGGACTAGTGACTACTTGTGTGCTGTTCAAGACGACGATTACTCTAGTTAGAGATGGATTTGAGTGACGAAACAGTAAGGAGTATGGTGGCCCATAAGAAAACGAAAGGAAAATGGAGAAAACCGAATGGTTGGGAAAAGGACAAAGTAACCAATGTTTCCCCTAAAATTATATTATATCACAATTTCTAAGGACATTAGGTTATTGTATTTGAAAAGAAGCTTAGCTTAGAAAGCTGAAAATGGATATGAGGCTCAGGAGAGCAAAGTAATTGAAAGTTTTGTAGAGGTCAGGAGGACCTAAGAAGGATTATTTTAAAGGAGGAGTTCATACGAACAAGGACATCGAAGTGTTTACCTGGAAATGATGGTGGGATATGATTACTTAAGAGCATAAGGATTGTGTAAATCCTATCATGAGGGATGCGTAGGTATAGCAAAGAAACCGAATAGGTTATATGTTCGATATTAAAAGGGATTTGTCGGTGACGAGTCATAGATAATGGTCCTTCTAGCGTAAAAAGGAAAGTAATTAAAGGTACCTTAAAACGATTTGAAAGCCAATATCGGCAAAAGCAAGAGAAATTGGTAACGATATGACTTAGCGAATAATGAAAAAGGTGACTTTGGAAAAATAAGGGCGAAATTGAAGAACAAAGGTGAGTGTGAGGAACAAGATGGAACTATCGTCATACAATTCATGATTCCCTCGAATGCTATAAGGCAACAAAGACGACATTGGAAAACCCTAAAATGAGATACTACGAAGATGTACCTTTGCAATTTTAGTGCAACTCGACACCCCAGTTAGTATCACTTTTGTTAAAGGGGTAATCCCTTAACAAGTGGTTGGTCACAAACGAAGTCAATATTTTCAAGTAGCGGCGAGCGTGTCCAGCATCAAACC
The DNA here is from genome assembly GCA_034093135.1 of Erigeron breviscapus. Classification (NCBI taxonomy): domain Eukaryota; kingdom Viridiplantae; phylum Streptophyta; class Magnoliopsida; order Asterales; family Asteraceae; genus Erigeron; species Erigeron breviscapus. Next base: position 181,687,254 of record CM067167.1, read on the forward strand.
AAAGAAAGATGAAAGTAGACGAGAAACTATTGGAACGATTCTTTAATTGGGGTAGGAGACGATAAAGGAAAGTATGCAAAGTGACAAAGGAAATAAGTAGCCACCAACGATCGACATTCCAACGTCTCTCACTATTTTATTGTAACTCACGTTACGAGCCGTTTGCTCATTTTACACCTCCGTATTGCCGTTCTCATTATCATCCCACTACGTAGTATTGCTCTAGGCAAGATTGACAGCCCGCAACGATTACATACGATAAATCTCCAGTCGTCTCAAGAGGTGAGCAACATTCGTACTTTTTTTTCTTTTTCGAAGTTTCTAATCACGAGAAATGTTAGGGCACAGAGGAATGGATGCCCCCAACCCTAGAGTTAAAAGCTCGCAAGAAACCAAGAATCGTGATAAAATCTTGTTTGACTTTCCCACATTATATGACTCCGTGTAGACACTCCTACTGTTGGTCTATCCATTTTTACTACCGTATGAATGATCGAACTTCGAGGACGAAGTTTCAGTTAAGGGGGTAATGATGTAACAACCCTCAATTTCCGACTATGACAATTTACTTATATTTATCTAGGTATCTATCCCTAGAGGTTTATCAAGAGAATTGACCTTCTAGACATTTAAGGCATAGTGATACCTTCTCTCTAGTTCAATGGAATGCCCAAAGATAGCTAGTTATCTTAGAAATGCCAAAACATAGGACAATCTCAAAGTGAAGAAATAATGACAATCTTATAAGAATGTAACCATGATCTATCAAGTCAACTTCAAGAATATGTAAGGTAACAACAAGTTCATAAGTATTCAATCCAACAAACAAGTCTCTATGTATCCAAAATATAATCAACAACTCAAATATAGAAGGTATATCAAGAAAATTTTATGAAGTTTAGTGCCAATACATATATATAGATATATATACACACGACATACATACATACACGTATATCTTGAAATAGCTAACTTTTGCACATAACACAAATACATATCTATATATGCATGCATACATATATAATTACAAATTCAATACTTGCATAAACAAAACTTACATAATCAAACCATTACTACATAATTTGATCAAGACCACCCTCATTTTGAATCTAGACATCATTTTAGTACCAATTCAAGCTCTTACACCACTACCACTTCTCCTAACCAATCACCACCCTTCCACCACACCTCTTAACCAATAAACTCACTCCATACCCTTTATTTTCTGCCATAGCCACGTTTTTTATGCCCCAAGACCAGGCCACTCTCTCTTTTCACACTCAAACACAACACACACACATGCAATGGGTCTCTCTCAACTCTCCCAACTTTCTTTCTTCTTCTTCTCCATTTTCGGATTCTCCAAGGCAAAATGGAGCTTAAAACTAACTAATCTAATGTAATAATAAGTTCCCTTGATCATCCAACAACTAGAGTCATGTATGGTGGAAGCATGGAGTCGATTTGGAGGCAACAAGGTCACGAAATCAGCCCTCTAAGGGGCTGATCGAACAGCAGCAGAAAACAGGAGCAAACAAGTCCCATCTTCTTCTTTCCTTTTGATTCTTGATCATCAATGGGTACCCAACATGTTCCTTTGATTGTTATTCATCTTTTCCTTCATTTTGTAGCTTATTTTCCTTTCTTTTCAAGCTTGTTACAGCCATGAAACACTCCAAGGGCAGCCACGAAATGGAGACCCAACAACACCCACAATCTTGTTATATTCATCTTCAAAGGTTGATAACTTGAACTCTTTTGGTTATCACTTTCTTTACCTTTAAATTTATCACTAAATACATATGGATCTACACATGCATGCACATTTAAAATATTGATTTGAAAGAAATAATTAAGAATGCAAGAGATAATAATGGATTTAGTGTAAAAGTGTTAGATCATCACATGCATGTTAACATTTGCACTAGTTTTGGTTAATTTTGATTTGGGATTTGAGATGGATGAATGATGACTTTGAATTTGATAAGAAATCTGTATATTTGATGTTAAAATCATAGAAAAAGGAGTATCAAGCATGTTAGTGGTGAAATAAAGTGTAAATTAAGCAAGAATGGTCATTGGTGAGTTGTTTGGACCCAAATACCTTCTGACAGAATCACTCTCCTGTCTTTGGACGGATAAACTGAACATGTGAGGGCCGTTTCAAGCAAAACTTTCAAAATAAAAGTCGTAGATAAAAGAGTTAAGTTTAACCTCCAACTGGAATCACTCAAAAACACTAAACCAAACCAAAGATATGATTTTTCTACCAAAAGTGGTCAAAACTGGATTTTTGTCTTAATGTTGAGTCAACTTTGACGATTTTTAATTCCTTAACTAATAGGTTTCAGAAGTTTAAACTTGGTGTGAACTGAGTTCAAAGTGTCCCTAACTTAAAATAAAATTGGGAGATTTTTCTTAAATGTCCATCATAGAAATCATTTATAAAATATCTTGAGTCGCACAGCAGCTCTTGTTCTGACCAGTTTTGGTTTGGTAATTTTTAGAGGTAGTAAACAATGTCTAAAAATTTAGCAAAAATTCACATAAATATAGGACACATATATGTCTCTGTATAAAAATCACCAACGTCCAAATAATTCAACTTAACCAAGAATGACTACTCAACATTTTATGAAAATAAGTGTTAAAACAGAAAATTCCAAGTAAAAGTTCTTCACAACAAAATAAGCTAAAAGTCACTAGATTGCAACTCTAACCAACTCCAATAATCTCGTAACAAAAAGTATTATAAACCTACTGAGAATATGTCAAATAAAAGTTATAAAACTTAACTTGGTTATTATAAAAAACATGTTCCTTTGATTGTTTATTCATCTTTTCCTTCATTTTGTAGCTTATTTTCCTTTCTTTTCAAGCTTGTTACAGCCATGAAACACTCCAAGGGCAGCCACGAAATGGAGACCCAACAACACCCACAATCTTGTTATATTCATCTTCAAAGGTTGATAACTTGAACTCTTTTGGTTATCACTTTCTTTACCTTTAAATTTATCACTAAATACATATGGATCTACACATGCATGCACATTTAAAATATTGATTTGAAAGAAATAATTAAGAATGCAAGAGATAATAATGGATTTAGTGTAAAAGTGTTAGATCATCACATGCATGTTAACATTTGCACTAGTTTTGGTTAATTTTGATTTGGGATTTGAGATGGATGAATGATGACTTTGAATTTGATAAGAAATCTGTATATTTGATGTTAAAATCATAGAAAAAGGAGTATCAAGCATGTTAGTGGTGAAATAAAGTGTAAATTAAGCAAGAATGGTCATTGGTGAGTTGTTTGGACCCAAATACCTTCTGACAGAATCACTCTCCTGTCTTTGGACGGATAAACTGAACATGTGAGGGCCGTTTCAAGCAAAACTTTCAAAATAAAAGTCGTAGATAAAAGAGTTAAGTTTAACCTCCAACTGGAATCACTCAAAAACACTAAACCAAACCAAAGATATGATTTTTCTACCAAAAGTGGTCAAAACTGGATTTTTGTCTTAATGTTGAGTCAACTTTGACGATTTTTAATTCCTTAACTAATAGGTTTCAGAAGTTTAAACTTGGTGTGAACTGAGTTCAAAGTGTCCCTAACTTAAAATAAAATTGGGAGATTTTTCTTAAATGTCCATCATAGAAATCATTTATAAAATATCTTGAGTCGCACAGCAGCTCTTGTTCTGACCAGTTTTGGTTTGGTAATTTTTAGAGGTAGTAAACAATGTCTAAAAATTTAGCAAAAATTCACATAAATATAGGACACATATATGTCTCTGTATAAAAATCACCAACGTCCAAATAATTCAACTTAACCAAGAATGACTACTCAACATTTTATGAAAATAAGTGTTAAAACAGAAAATTCCAAGTAAAAGTTCTTCACAACAAAATAAGCTAAAAGTCACTAGATTGCAACTCTAACCAACTCCAATAATCTCGTAACAAAAAGTATTATAAACCTACTGAGAATATGTCAAATAAAAGTTATAAAACTTAACTTGGTTATTAAATGGCAAAGACAAGCCTACAAGTGACTAATTCGGTTCATATAAGCACTAACCGAAAGCTTTAATTTGCAAATATCACACCACCACCACGATCATGACTTAAGACACCAAAATATAATGAACATTCTGTAAATAATGGAATAAGGATGAAAATCCATTTTGAAGCACTTTAATTGCTTGAGAAATGAGGCTAAAATCACCATTTCGGTAAACGATTTTTAATCATAAAACCCTCAAAATAAGCAAGACACGAGAGAGGTTGAATTGATATGATTTTGTATGGATAAAAGTTGCCTAAAAGGCCTGAGATTTTTGACCAAAATGTTTAGTGATGATTTCTAAGAATTTCCATGAATTATTGAATTTAAATAGTAATTAAAAGACATAAAAATCCATAAATAAATTATGCAAATCAAGAATGAAGTTAAATCATCTTAACCATTGATAAAAATAACTAAAACCTACTGGAGAAAAATAGTTAAAAGGCAAGAGACATGTGTTACATAATTTAAAGATAAATAATTGAGTAAAAATAATTAATTAAAATAATATTAAATTAAATATATAATTACAAATCAGAAAATATACATAAAATATTAATATTATAAGACCACTAATGTCAAATGTTATTACTAAGCAAAGTATACAATGGAAATCATATAAACCAAATCCAAATTACCGAAATTCCAATAAACGTACAAAAACGTATAATGAGAAAACGACTCTTACCACCAATCTTTACAACCAAAAAGATGTGAATACGAGCAATACACTTGGATCCCATAATTGATAACAACATAATAAAAGTGGCATTTCTTAGTGATGGCTTAAGATAGGAACTTACGTATATTAGTCCCATCGTAGGGATAGTCTTGGCTTGAAATGCGATTGAGGAATATGACGGATATATGATCAAGGAAGCGATAGATGGGAAGTACCCATTTTGGATAAGTGAATATAATATGCGGCATATCAAGGTGAGTCATAGCCCCCTTTCAAACTCTTTTATATGTTTTACTTGCGGGGTGAAAAGCATGATTAATTAAAATGACTTTCTCTTATGAAATGATTCTTTGAAATAATGATAATGATATGGGAATTATATTGTATGTTCAACGTGTTATATGTTATATGATGAGCTTGAGTACTGTCAAACGGTGGTCCCCTGTACACTACTATTAACTCATTTGAGGCCTGTAGTTAGAGGGTTGCGCAACTAGGACTTGTCCCCTCATCCACTATTATAGGTAACGGTGGGATGTTTGGTCTGCCTTGGTGGCCACCTTCATCGCCAGTCTGGCCTCGCGGTGCTCTAACTACTATATATTTATGGGCGTCTCCATGGCACGACCCTTGGTTATCTTTATGCACGTGATTGACAGCATGTGCTTATCATTATCTTATCATTTGGGACATTATATTGATTATTGGGACATAACCGGTCTTAGTAGTGGCTCAAGAACAATCTCATCGAATTACGTCATGGTAGTCTTACCATTGACCAAGTGGCATTGATATTATTTATGGTTGGATATTATGGATTGAACATACGGTTTGGGTATTGGACCTTATATGGAATCTTGAAAGTTGTTGAAATTGGCAATATTGAAGTATTGATGACCAAATGATTTTGGTATAATGAATGATTAATCGATCGATATATTTTTCTGCCACGATAAATGTGACAAATGAGAACTTTATAATTTACCTTGGATTTCTCAACTATTTTGAAATGGATATGTAACGAGGTTTACTTGCAAACCTATGCACTCACCAACTACGTTTTCGTAGTTGACACTTTTTCTTCATGCTTTTCAGGAATTAGCCTTTGTCTTGAGGAATTATATGCATCATGATTGTTTGCATTGCACTTTGGAGTCAAAGATCAAACCTTGTGACGGGCAATGGAATCCGCCTTGATCATTGTAGTATATCATCTCATGTAATTGTTATTTGTTTCGTGGACTCAATATCCAAGTATGGTAGACGTATTGTACTCGGAAATTGGTTCACATGCTTGTGCATTGTAAAATTATTCTTGTCAACTAAAGCTATGGTGAATGTTATCTATTATCCTTTGATTTGAATACTCGACTTTCTGTACATCTCATCATTTCGCCGTGGTTGGGGTGTTACATAACCTATACTTATATTATTATTATCATTGTCAACGAACATAAACATTAAGTGGGACATTTAAGTGAATTGCATACATGTAACCTATACTTATATTATTATTATTATTATATTTCCAAAGATCATACACATTAAGTAGAAAAGATACTGCTTGGCTGCTAGCAACTTAGCACCACTAGAACAGAAGATTTAACAATAGTGGTGTAGAGATATTATTGATGTGACACTCCGTAACAGACTATAGTTGAAGTTTATTGAAGCGAAGCGATAATTTAGATTTTAGACCAACCACAAAACTTGGTATTATCACTAATATTGAAATTAACAAATGATATCAAAATCACACAAATCAAGGAAAATATTTCTACTTTCTACTTACCTTATCTGGCAAATTGTGTGGCCAATTAAACCACTTTTATGGGTGGAAGCAAGTATTCTAATACTATTAACACTTTAGGGGATCAAATTAAAACTACAAACAAAATAACATACAAATTAAAAAGATGAGCACACAAATTAGTCTATAAATATCTTTAAGCCCTATCCTACTTGGCATTGGGTTCGGGGTTTGAGCCTAATCTCTCCTGGTCTTAGCTAGGCTTTTACTAATAACGTAACTCCAGGATAAAGGCATAACCCTAAGCTTGGGAGCAGTCTTGTCACGCTGAATCTTTTCGCTCCCAACCTCGACCCAAGTTTGGGACTAATATACAGCATTGGGGCCCATTTGTGCATCTCTAAAGACGAGAGTTAGAAATAGTGACATATAAACCGGCAATTAGGGAAAAAGATGTAACCTGTGCAATGTGGTGACGAGCAGTGTGTGTTAAAGACTGAGACATTGTCCCTCCTTAAGTGACTTCACCTGAAATATGCATAATCTAGTCACATCATCATATATTAATAATCCACCTGAGGTTCTTGTAGTTTTGAGCAATTCAACTTTTAATTTTCCATTTGTCAATTTTCTATCTGCATTGTGCCATCATGTGCTCATGCACCCCTCTAGATATTAATACTCACTTAATAAACCTTCGATGACCACATATACAATACAATAAAAACACAGTTAACCTTTCTTCATCACATTTAAGTTTCATCTCCTACACCAGTTGCAGAGAAAAAAAGACAAGCGTCCCTGCAATATTAGTGAGTGCTGATAATACACGAGTATTTGCATAATAAAAGCAAATATTCGTTAAAGTTATATGTGAAAACAAATAAGACAGACCTCCAACTTTAGCAGCTCACTGACGATAGACACCGATGGATTGGTGATTGTCACAATCACATAAGAACACTAATAATAAGAGGAAGCAATAGAACAAAAGGTACTTACATAACCATCTGCAACTTTATGAAGTTCCAAATGCATATTTCTTTAAGTTGATAGCACTTTTCCTAAATAGAATAAACATGTGTCAATGAAGCTTATATTAAAAAAAATTCTGAAGTGATGTTGAACTATGGTGTTTGTGTTACCATTTATGCATAGACAATAAAGATTAGAATGGTAGTTGTGATACTGAAATTCAATATATCAGCGACAAGCAATCAAACAAATTCTTATTAGCATATTCTGGATTAGAATTCACAAAGTTTTTAACAGTAAACAGTTGGGCATTTAATTTAGCGACTCCAAAAATTCTAAAAAATTGTGATTATTCTATCGCATGAAAATAAAGAATACAATTCTGTATAGTAAGATCCATCAAACGTCATTCTAGACACATACAATGAAAAATGGTTCTAAAACCAACATAAATAAATTATATCTCAAAACCTATTTGTATCGGTACTAAATTCTATCATCAGAAGTCGCAATAAATTACATGGTTTCGAATCAAGATTCTATAAATTAAACTCCAGCGTTCTAAATCAAATTCTATGGGTATGATAAAGGGGTGGGTTTGAAACCAATGGAAACGAAAGGCATTTGTGATCCTGATAAATAAAAACAAAAAAGAACAAACAAACTTACCGATTAATTATGTAAATATTAGTAGAGATCACCCTTCTGTTTAAAAGCCCTGAAAATTAGTGGAGACTAATTTGAAAGAGATATGAGAGACATACATGATTGTGAGGGATAGATCAACGAGGCATGTGAATTCAAGGGAGAGGCCAACGAACATAGAGATGGAGATTATCAAGTTAGATGAAAGCATATGTAGTTTGTATGATTTTGAATTTTGATTTATGGGAAATTTAATTTGAGGGAGGCAAAGGCCAATCTTCAAAAATTTTGGGAGGAAATTAGGCGGGATGGGTGAAAATATTTTATATGAAAAGGTAAAATAAAATTAAAACTTGTTTTTTAGCTACACTTTTTAGAAGCCGATTCCTATTTATTCATAATAACCGATCCTTATTTTCATCTTAATAAATCCCGGTTGTTTTGCGGGTTCTATTTGGGGGGTTTTATTAAAATTTGTGAAGGTGTCTTAATATGTCCCGGTTAAACAAAAAAAACGGGTTTTATTAGGGGGGTTCTATTAGGTGGCTTTAATATGACCCGGTTTATAAGAAAAGCTGGGTTTTATTTAGGGGAGTCCTATTATAATTTGTTAGTATCTATTACTATTTGATTTACATGTAATGTACGAGTAACATATACTCGTATTATATTTTAAGATACAATAGGAATATCATATTTAAAATATTATTTATGAAATTTCTTTAGATAATCTAGCTTTTATAAATTTATTACATTTATAATATTTATAATTATTTATAGATTAAGATATATCTCTATAGATTATTTATAGATTATTTATAGATTATTTATAGATTATTTATAGATTATTTATAGATTATTTATAGATTATTTATAGATTATTTATAGATTATTTATAGATTATTTATAGATTATTTATAGATTATTTATAGATTATTTATAGATTATTTATAGATTATTTATAGATTATTTATAGATTATTTATAGATTATTTATAGATTATTTATAGATTATTTATAGATTATTTATAGATTATTTATAGATTATTTATAGATTATTTATAGATTATTTATAGATTATTTATAGATTATTTATAGATTATTTATAGATTATTTATAGATTATTTATAGATTATTTATAGATTATTTATAGATTATTTATAGATTATTTATAGATTATTTATAGATTATTTATAGATTATTTATAGATTATTTATAGATTATTTATAGATTATTTATAGATTATTTATAGATTATTTATAGATTATTTATAGATTATTTATAGATTATTTATAGATTATTTATAGATTATTTATAGATTATTTATAGATTATTTATAGATTATTTATAGATTATTTATAGATTATTTATAGATTATTTATAGATTATTTATAGATTATTTATAGATTATTTATAGATTATTTATAGATTATTTATAGATTATTTATAGATTATTTATAGATTATTTATAGATTATTTATAGATTATTTATAGATTATTTATAGATTATTTATAGATTATTTATAGATTATTTATAGATTATTTATAGATTATTTATAGATTATTTATAGATTATTTATAGATTATTTATAGATTATTTATAGATTATTTATAGATTATTTATAGATTATTTATAGATTATTTATAGATTATTTATAGATTATTTATAGATTATTTATAGATTATTTATAGATTATTTATAGATTATTTATAGATTATTTATAGATTATTTATAGATTATTTATAGATTATTTATAGATTATTTATAGATTATTTATAGATAATGATATATATATATATTTTATAGATTATTTATTATTTATTTATTAAAAATTATTAACTATTGAAAATGTATGCCTTTTACCTAATACCAGATTTGAAACTAATTCTGTAACATCCGTAAATTTTGACCCATTGACTTTATGTGTAATATGACTAACAATATAAGTTATTGAAGTATTTGGGTCGTTTTATGAATTAAATGACAATGTGTTATATGCGGGTCGATAATATGTTTTGATCGGTGTTTAAATGTGTAACGATTGTAATTTGGCTTGAGAAGAGAAACGGGTCGGCCCGTGGGTAGTCCACGACCCACCAGCCACCATTGACCCATTTCTCTCCTTATCACTTCCTCCCCCCTTTCATTTCTTATCTATCTCTCTTTTCTCACTTCTCTCAAGTAAAGGCTAAGGAAACCCATTTCATTCTTCATCTATCTATCATCGACTTGGTGTTTGGAACTGATATAACACGAGAATCATAGTCATCTTTACCACATTATCGTCTATACGAAGAATCAAAGGTTGAAGTTCTTGCAATTTAACCCATTTTGACCTAATTTCGGGTTTGAGCTCAAGAAGGAGTTTTGGTAAGTCAAATTCATCCCATTTACTTCTATTTATGTTAGTTTACTCTTTTCTAGTCATCTCGTACATTTACAAGTTCTAAATCGCCTTAAAATGAGTTTAGGGTCAATTTAGAGTTTAATTAGGGTTTGATCGATTTGGAGAATTTGATGATGTTATGGATGGAAATACGGGTTTGGGCAAGTGTATTTAGGTGTTAGAAGGTCAAATGTATCATCAAAACGAGTCCTTTAACCTTTCAATACGATTTAGGGTTTTGGTTCAAGTGAAATATAGTTTTGGGTCATAATTTCTGGACTTTGCTGCTGCTGCTCGTGTTGCTGCCCAGTAGGGGGCGTAACCTACGGCCCTATGGGGCGTGGGTTACGCTAGGTATATTCTAGCTGGGCGTAGGTTACGGCCCTTTGGGGCGTAGCTTACGCCGAATTCTCCATCTTACGCCAAAACCTACTGTTTACGCCACTCCAGACGCCTAAAGAATTGCACTTTTGAGAGCACCGTACCTTACGCCCCCTTTAACCTAAAATTTTATAAGGGGCGTAACCTACGCCAGTGTGGGGCGTAGGTTACGCCAGTTGTACTTTCCAGAATTTCTTGTTTGACCTAAATTGACTTTCTGGACCTTTTTTACGCGTCGAGCATTGATCTAATTCACTTCTTATCTTATGTAACATTGAATAAGAGTCTTAAAAGTCATTTAACGTCGAGAAGCACTTTGGAAACCTAATTAGGGTTTTGCCGAGTATTTTGATAATTACGTATATGTGTTATGTATGTTGATGTGAATGTATGTGATCGATATTTAGGTGTTGGACGTGAAGTGAACATTGTACGACAATAACTCGACTTTATATCAACTTAACTTTTCATAACCAATCGAGGTGAGTTCCGTAGCTCCCTACTCATTTGAGATTCGGGCTGAAAAGTGTAAACCTTGCGTGTTTACTTATGTTGTTGATTGATTGATTGATTTGAGTTAAATGTTGGATTGATGAGACGGTTTATCACGTAGTTTGACTTGGTTTATGTTTATTAAGTATTTCATTTATATTAGGATAGACGTACATACATGGAAGTCGGTTATGCCTTCAATGGGTTTTAGATGTGGTGGAAGGCTGCGGGTGACCCTATATATAAGCATCTGGGACTCGAAGAAAGTAGAATCCTCTTAAGTGTATGTACGTATATAATTGGTGTTAATATTGATTGTTGGCTCATGCTTATCGAATATTGATTGTTGGTTCATGTTCATCATATTGTGATTGTTGAGTTATGATTGATGCATTTTCGATTGATTGTAAGCATGCATACATTGTTGATAATCCCTCGGTTGAGGAGTGCATACATCCAAGTGTATAGATGTATACACTATCTGATGGATGTTGAGTTCATGATCCCGAGTATATAGACATATATATCTCGATGTTTTTGAGATACAGCCTGTGTCATTGCTATGACAGGCGGGTATTGTTGCATATGTGACTGGAGTTCACACATTGGGCGTACATGTTGGCATTTTATGCATTTAGCACATTCATTGATATTCTCATCATTGTGCATTCATATTACACACTTACTTGCCTTGTGTAATCTTGTTGTTGGACGTTATTGTGTTACTTAGAGGCTCGCTGTAAGTCATGTCTAGCCTCTACTCGTACATTGTGATTATTAACGCTGGTTCTTTATGGACCATTACTACGAACTCACCAACCTTGTGTTGACTATGCTTAGTACACTTTTCAGGTAATCAGGTTATCCCCAGACGTGGAGTTTAGTTGCTTGCTTGCTGTTAAACCCGGGCTTTGGACTTTATGAATCAAGGATTCATCGACCTTCTCTTTGCATTATACTTAGGATCGTTTTGCCATCTTTGGGATGTTCTTTGTAAACTTTGATGGTTATTTGCTCCTTATGTATTTTGGTACTTGTTTCGTTTTGTAATGGATTCACTGAATCTTTATTTGCATTTAGTTCTGGTTCTATTGTAATTCCACCTTGCGCTATATGATTTCTGTGATATTTCGAGCCTCGGCTTGGGGTGTTACAAATTCATTAAGTCAATTTCTGCATATTAATTGTTTATCATTATATGTATATAAAAATGTATGTGTTCAGCTATATTATGTTTTGTATATATATATATATATATATGATATTAGATATATATTTATTATGAGGGAAGGGAATATGTTGCTATCTTGTAAGTTACAAGTTGTAACCAAGTTTGGGTATAGAAACCCTCACATGCCAAATTTTTAAACCATAAAATTCATCGGAGGAATGTGATTTATTTATTTTCCAACAAATATTAAAAATACATTTAAAATATTGTTAAAATTTACTGAAACTGACATTGTGCAATCTTATTCAAGTAATCTTATAATTTATTATTGAAATAAAAATATAGTAAAATTAAATTTAATTCAAATTTTTAATTTTTAATTTTTAATATAATCAAAATCAAATAATTTAACCTGAATTTAATACTTTAAATTGAAAATTAGATTCCAACGAAATTTAATAATGTTTTAACTTTAAATAAATTATATAAAACATCTAAATCTTACTAATTTAGAATATTACAATAAACCAATGAAATATTTACCTTTGGATATTCATAGATATCCCATCTTTTTGGCTCCTCGACTTGTGTTAAACACATAAGATGAACCACAAGATTCTTGAATACCATTACATAAGAATTCTCTTTTTTTCTTTATATAAAGACGGTGTCCAGTATTTGTCTTCATAAGAATTTATTTTGAAATTATTCTTGATTGTTTTTCTTGTATTTTCAACCTTAATAAGCATTCTTTAAGGAAACTTTTTTTTTAAAGGCTCTTTAAGGAAACTTAATACCCCAATTTTTATGTTAAATGCTTTCTTAGAATAAAGAACAAAAACTAATTTAATACTGAATTTGAATATATAAAGGTAAATAATTTAAAATAATATAAAAAGAATTTTAAAATGTGTTGGACGGTTGTCTTGGTTTGAAACTTTGAATATCGGCATTTTGAAATAATAATTTTGTGTTGAAAAAATAAAACATTATTAATATTTATAGTCTCACAAATCGAATAAGAAACTTCAAAGAAACTTATTTATTTATTGGATGACGGCTAATTATGATAAGTAAAGGCAGCTAGGACTTGACAAGTTGACAGCACTAATTATTTTGAAGTGATGTATGAAAAGATTTGAATTCAAGTTTTTAAATTTAAAATTTAAAATACTATTTAAATATAAATAATAAAAAGTTGAATGTAAATAGAAAATTTATTTAAAATTTCTAATTTAATTGTTTTCATAATTCAATTCGTGTATAGTAAAATATAAGTAAAAAAAAATTAATTATAAATTGGTTTTTAAATTAAACAAATTTTATTATAAAAATTCAAAAATTGATTACTAATCTGAAAATGAAAATTTATCACACAAAATACAATAGATATATTATCTTTTATATAGTGAAAGATATTATAAAAGTAATATAAACTGATTTTTATGATCGGACTTTATTAAATCTGTTAAATTGTTTAATTTTGATTTTTATTATTGGATGACTGAAAGTAATAATATTAACAAAAAATACATACAGTCTCCATTTGCAGTGAATTGTTTAATATTGATTTTTTGAAAGGTGAATTTCGTTTGAAACTTCCTGTCACGATTCGAAAGCGGAAGGTCTAGTACTTTGTCTTAACCCGGTACTTGCTAGAGACCTACTTCGAAGTAGAAATGCCTATTTCAAACACCAAATGGGGGGAAAACCCCCTACTAATCCACCCGTAGGCACGACGATTAATAACGGTAAACCATTGAGCTAATGCTCAAGGACTGTATGAAAAGTTTTGACTATATATTTATATAAATCTGAATTCTGTATTAAATATATTAAACAAATAAAATATACTAAGTATATACTATTAGAGATTTGAGTGTTTTTAACAACATAAGTTATCTAACCAATTCAAACAACGAGTTTAAAAAAACAAACATTATAAAAAAGCTTAAAGAAAATTTTTAAAAATAGTTATTTCCGTTGAACAACGATTATTCTATTTAAATATTTTATTGATATAACTTGAAATTCAAATTTAAAAATATGTTATATAATTATGCCAGCATGGTTATTATGTTAATTTCAATCCTTTGAGAATTAGTGAATCAAGTTTTGACTATATATTTATATAAATCTGAATTCTGTATGTTTTTAAGATAAATTTAATTAATTAAATCGACAACTACAAAATTCAATTTACTATTATATACATTGACATTCAAGTTCAGTAATGGGTATATAATTTTAGAAGTATTAATTCTCCAGTAACTGACTTCGAAATTTTGATTTCAAATACCTGTATTATTGTATATTCGAACAGACTGGTATGTTCGTTATAATAAACTTTGTCTGTTTATCTTATGAAGTCGGTATAATTCTTTTTTCATTTCCTTTTAATTTGTTTGTAAATTGTATTTATAAATTTTAAATTTACAATTACATTTGGTATAATCTTTAAAATTTTAAAAGATATTTGTATTTCTATAATTCTTGCTTTTAAGTTTATCAAATCTAATAATTTATAATTGTTAATATCGAATCTGATTGTTATTATGTTTTTCTTTTAGCTGATAATTTTGAAATAAATTATATAAATATGTTTTAAAAATTTAGAATATTTAACATCCTATACATTTAAGTACGTTATTTTTTTTATAGATCAATCTCTTTTATGAAATATATATTGAAGTAAATATCTTTGTTTTGGTAGACAAATTGTTGGATCAACCAGATCTACAAAACAAATATTCTAAACACGTGTAAGTTACCTTTACATAAATCCTACAAAAGCTGATAATGCAAACTGATAATATTATCAGAATACCATATTATCTAAAATATTACATATCATTCAATTCAATCTAATAATACAAGTTTATATTATTTGATACTGATAATCCAAATATTACAATGCAGAAGACAATAAAGCTAAATCTGGTACCTTACTTACCTATTCTTCTATATTACATGAAAATAATGCACTGCAAAAGGCAATTCTTCAAAAAAAAGATGGAATCTAATGTTCTTAATCCAAAATATATAAAACAACAGATAAATACAAAATACGGAGTACCAAATTAAGGCGTTTCCAACCAAGTCAAAGATATTGAAAATGTAAAATTATTTTTCTACGATTGTCCAGATTGAACTTACTCATTATCAGAACTTTCCGAATCAATGTCATCACTATCATACGTAACATCAGATAAATCAGATTGATCTTTTCCAGTGTAATGAATGATTAAAGGACGAACACCAATCAAATTTTCTGGTCGGAAAAACCCTTTACCATCAAGACGTGAAAGAACCTATTTACAATCGTTAAACACAATTTAGAAAAATGAAAATGATGATATCAATTATTGAAAATGAAAAACAATTGTGATTATGATGTACGTTTCAACTTTGAAAAATACAAACATTAAAAAACCATAATATAGATATAATTATAGATATTCATGCTTAATTTTAAACGATGTTTAAGAAATACATAAATTGTAGAAAAAAGGAAAAACTAAAAGTCTTTACCTTATAGGAGCAATATCCGATTGCAACATGTTTTACATGTTCTAAGCTTCGTATGACACCTCTCAGCACCTCTTCTTGTTCTCTTTTATGAATTGTTTCAAGATTTCGTGGTATTAAAAAATCTAATTCAGCACTTCTGAGTGATGAAACACCTTGCAACAATATATCCGATACATACATCTTACCCACAATACTAAGTGACAAAATGTTAGGGGCTTTGATTGTAAGAGCATCATCTTTATCTAGAGCACTAATTGAAATCAAATGTAAGGCTTCCACACTTTTTGAATTAGTATCAAGCAATGATTCTTGACATCCTTCAAACGTCAAACTCTTTAACAAAGGGCTACCCCTTAGAATATTTCGAATCAACTGTTGATCAATTTCAGAATTCGCAATTCTTAGAGTTTTGAGGTTGTTTCAAGTAATATTCTTATGAGAATCAATTAGACAGTAGCTTATATTGATATCGGTAAAATGTGTATTGATGTAAAAAGAGTGACGGATAATCAAACATCTATACTCATCTAACGAATTTCTTAAGTTTAGACTGAATCGTTTAACTTTTATAGTAGAACAAAATTCTACAAATTTGTTGACATAAAGAAGTAAATGATTACCATAATTAGCTTCCAAATTAAATTCATCAAGTACTCGTAACTGACAATGACTTATGGTTTCATGGATACATTTATAAAAATGAAGAACAGAATGATCATTATCATAATAAGGTAGATAATAAAAATGAGGGTTATAAAACTGATAATCATCAAAAACAAGTTTAGGAACTGATCGCCAGAGATTTTTCAAACGTTTAGAGAGTATTCATGTTATTATCATTTCTTTCGATGTCGTCAAATGATAAAGAACTTGATTAATGATTACCTCGTCGGGTAGTTTGCTTATATGATCATCATCATTTTGTGGTTGATACGATTTTATTACCTTTGATTGGAAGTTCTTCATTCTATGTTTGTTTGTTGTTGAAGAACCTGACATGGATGATTTTTAATGGGTTTTTTTTGTTTCTATATCTGTTTTTGGAAAATTTTAATTTTAACCAAAATAGGAAATTTAGATAGAATAGTGGAAGATTCTGGCGTCAGGTGTTTTTATTGTTTATAAATCATTTATATATAAACCATTATATTAACAAAACAAAACTGTAATTTCCACTGTTTCAGTTACAAATAAATTCAGGACAGCTGTCTTAACTATTAATAATATTTTAAAAAATTAATTTTAGGATTTATCTATAAAATATATATATGACTGACATATCTAATGTAAAAAATCTAAATAATATTTAGATATCAAAATATCTTATATCATTATCTGTATCAACAGTTTCATCAGAGGTTGTTGGTAATTCATAATCATAATAGTTAAATATAAAATTTCCACAAATCCAAAAAAAGGAATTTCTTCTTCACTAATCCTTATCAATTTTTTCGGTATTTTATAATTTAAATCAACTTTAACCACAGAATGAAAATTTGTTATGAAATTTAAATCAACTTTAACCACAGAATGAAAATTTGTTATGAACATGATTGATGTAGCTAAAATCCGAGAAATTGTTAGTGAGTTAATATTAGAAGCATTGATTTCTATACATCGGGCATGTATGTAAAAACCTAGATAATATATATATATATATATATATATATTTTATAGCTCTTAATTGTAAAAATATTATTTTAAATTATATATTTGTATACAACAAGCGCTATCGAGTCGGTTTGGAGGGAAAATCTTGTGAAGATCTATATATTTGTATACAACTATATGTACCACGGATATATAAAATTTTGTAAGGGGCGTGTAACATTGTATAATGTGACTTATACAATGATGAATGCATTTGTATATATTTTAAACACAATTGTTAGGTCCAGATTTACTGGACCCACTCCAGACTTGAAGACTGAAGCGGCACTGAAGATTTGTCCAGAAATAATAGAAGACCAGTGAGCTGTTTACTTGTACAGGAATCTGGATTCCACCAGATTAGCTCACTGGACTCCACTCCAATCAAGATCGTTTCTACTGAATACATTCTCACTGAAGTCAAAGACTGAAGTTTGAAGAAAGAAGACTGACAAGCAGTGGAGCCCACTGACAGTCTTACCAGATCTCCTGACTGGAGCTTTGTCAGTGTTCTAGACCTTACAAGTCTGAACACTGATTACGAGGAATTGACTTTATGCCTTTACACGCTTTTACCCGGACAACCCATTTGTCTATTGATAAAAGTACAATACGTGTGTAAAGATGGTTGGTTAAAAGGATAACAAGTCACATCAATATGACTTTATCCTTGTACTTTAACCAATGCATTTAAGGAATTAAAGTAGTTGCCTTAAATGCATGCAACCATATTTGTACGGCATAATAAATTCACTGTTGAATTTATTTGCCTATAAATACAAAGTCACATAGCTAGTACAAATTACTTTTTTGCAATTTGGTGAACTTGCTAAAATACTCTCGATCATAATAGTTATACTTCACAACTTTAAGTATATCGATCCAAGGAGATTATTTAGCAAGTATAGATCACTTGTAATTCAAAGATTGTTTAGATAGTTACATACTTGTAATATCTAGGTTCCGCAACAATCTTGTATTTTGTTTATCATCAATAAATAAAATACACTTGAAAATTACATTTGTGTTCCATCATTTATTTACTTGTTTAAATATTGCTTTAAGTCTTTATTACTTTATTTATATTCTTGCATTTGTATTTAAAGTAATACTAGTCCAATCTAGTGCATACTTGACTTGTTATTTTACACTCGTGGGTTAAACCATCGTGTGAGGGACTTACAATTGGTATCAGAGCATAAGGCTAATATACTTGCCTAGATCTGTTTCACGATGGCCAACCCAGAAAATACACAAGGTAATCCTGAACCTAATTTTAATGAACCACCACCCGTTGTCAATAATAATCCTCCACCTCCTCCTCCTCCTGCTTCTCCACATGTACATGTGCACTACTCGAATAATCCTGTTCCTAAATTCAATGGGAGTAGTGATGAATTTGGTACGTGGAAAGCTAGGATGATATTACATGTTACTGGTATTGAAAGGAATATGATGAAATTTTAAATGAAGGACCCTATGTGCCTAGACTTCCTATCAATGCACTCCTTGACCCAACTGGATCAAGAAGTGGGAGGGAAAAGAGGGAGGAACACTGGTCCAAAGAGGAGAGGAGATTGGTAAATCTTGATACCATCCTTAAAAACATGATCCTCGGGCTGTTCCAGAAACCCTAATTCCCACACTAGTTCTCTATCCCAGTGCTAAAACCATGTGGGATGAACTGGTGAACCAGCATGAGGGAGGTGATGACACTGTTGTTACCAGAAAGGTCTCCCTAAACAAAAAGTATGAGTCATTTTTTGCTCTCCCCAATGAGTCTCTAACTGGTACTTACACCAGATTTATGAGCATTATAAACCAGTTAAGAGGACTGGGGGTTGAGAAAGACAAGGATATACTTTTGGAGAAATTTTGTAATATTCTTCCCACTAAATGTAACACCCCAAGCCAAGGCTCAGAATATCACGGAAATCATATAGCACAAGGTGGGATTAATGTAGAACCTGAACTAAATGCAAATAAGGATTCAGGGAATCCATACAATAAAAGAAACAAGTATCAAAATATAACAGAAGCAAGTAATCGTCAAGGTTTACAAACGACATCGAAAGAATGCTATCAATCCTAAGTACAATGCAACATAAGGCAAATGGATCCTTGATCCATATAAGTTCAGTCCGGGTTCAACAGCAAGCAAACAATCAAACTCCACGTCCTGGATAACCTGGTTACCTGAAAAGTGTACTAAGCATAGTCAACACAAGGTTGGTGAGTTCGCAGTAATGGTCCGCAAATAACCATCGTCAATAATCATAATATACGAGTAGAGGCTAGACATGACTTACAGTGAGCCTCTAAGTAACACAATGACGTCCAATAACAAGATCACACCAAACAAGTAAGCGTGAAATAAGAGTGCACAAATGATGTAAATATCAATACAAATGCCAAAAACATAAACAATCATAACGCCTATTGTAATACATATCGAATTCGTATCAACCATGCCACAAAATACACCAAACAGAGTATACTTGCGTGTGAACCGCGTGCGTGTGAACCGCGTATATAAACAGGTCATACTTGCGTGTGAACCGCGTGCGTGTGAACCGCGTATGAATATATATATATGCTTGCGTGTGAACCGCGTACAAACACCAACCACAAATTCAACAATCAACAACCATCAATAATTAACTCAAAATAAACTATACGCACATACACTTAGGAGGATTCTACTTTCATCAAGTTCTAGATGCTTATGTATAGGGTCACCCGCAGCCTTCCCACCACATCTAGAACTCTTTGAAGGCATAACCGACTTCCATGTATGCACGTCCATCCTAATTAGTAATAATAATAATAACAATAACAATAATATATATATATGTATCGCAATCCTCTACTAAAATCAATCATAACTACATTGCACATACATTTCATACGACTTTACTTTTAAGGAATCATAGATGCTTATATATAGGGTCACCCGCAGCCTTCCCACCACATCTACAACTCATTAAAGGTGTCATCGTCTTCCATGTATGCACAACATTACTAATCACAGTATCAATTCACTACAAGATCATAAGGTGTAAAGCAACCGCGTGTAACAAATGAGTACGCGAATTATTAACGTCAGATCATGTATCATACGTATGTAATACCATAATGTATATCAAATGCGTATCAATAACGTCACCAATGCAACAATAAAAATATGTTTGAGTGTGCACCGCACAAATCAAGTATAACAAAGCGTATGTGAATATCCAACACATTCTCAACATCCATCAATTCCTCTAAACAATGCGTACATCCACTTCGGAGGGTTTTACTTTCATCAAGTTCTAGATGCTTATGTATAGGGTCGTCCGCAGCCTTCCCACCACACCTAAAACCCTTTGAAAGTAAAGCCGACCTCTATGTATGTACTTCTATCCTAAAGAGTTACAATATCGCAAACAAATTCGTAAACCATCACACGATCAATCCAAAACCGTCTACTAAACGACAATTAATCGGGAATCAACTAGACACACAATCAATTCAACCAACCAAACAAACAACACGTATATGTACACTTTCAGCCCGAATCTCTATTGAGTAGGGAGCTACGAACTCACCTTGATCGGCAAAGAAGCTTAAGTCGAGTAAAGGAAAGATTAATAGTGAGTATTGGGCCCCACGTGTTCACAACCTAACAAAGCATGCCATATATCATACTGTCAACTTTATGATCATAAATAAGTTGGTTCCTTAGGTTTAAGTTGAGTCACGAACCCACAATTACTTTCTTAACATTACCGAGTGTGAAACATAACACTTTGACCCGACATTTTTAGAAACGGATTAAGAATCATACAAAATGAGTATTACTACAAGAAACTAGACTCTCTTACGATTCCAACGATAGGTCATATGACTTAATTGGACTAATGGATCAAAAGTTATTAACGTTGGAAAATTGACGCGCATAATTTCACAGAAGGTATCCACTGCGCCGCAGTGAGCCAGAACCATGCTCACTGCGCCGCAGTGGGCT
Organism: Erigeron breviscapus; assembly: GCA_034093135.1. Lineage (NCBI taxonomy): Eukaryota > Viridiplantae > Streptophyta > Magnoliopsida > Asterales > Asteraceae > Erigeron > Erigeron breviscapus. The sequence goes on from CM067167.1 coordinate 181,708,998, forward strand.
AAATCGACCCAGAGACCAGAACATTGCCACTGCGCCGCAGTGGGGAAGGGCTGTGCCCACTTCGCCGCAGTGGCCACCTCCTGCAGCCTGCACCTGCAGCTCCAAGTGCAGAAAACCCCACCCAAAACACTCCAATTCGACCCAAACCTTCCCAAAACGACTTGTAGGAGTTTGTAACTCAATTTGAGGCATAACTAAACACCATTTACCATAAATAAACATAACCCAAACCACAATTTCGACCAAAACATCAAAATCACACCCAAATCCTTCAAACCCTAAATAAACCCTAATTTAACCCAAAACAAGATTTAAGCCGATTTAGGACTTGTAAATGTTCAAGATGACTAGAAATGCATAAACAAACATAAGTAGGTACAAATAAGATGAATTAGGCTTACCAAAACTCCTCCTTGAGCTAGAACCCGAAATTAGGTCAAAATGGATAAAACCTTGCACTATGACTTTGATTCTTCGATATGGTGACAAAGAGATGAAGACGATGATGATTCTCGAGTTAAGCTAGTTCCACAACGCCAAATGATGCTAGAGAAATGAAGAGAGAAGATGGTTTGGTCTTGCTTTTCTTTTTACTTAGAGAGAAAAGAGAAAGAAAGAAAAGAGAAAGAGATAGAATGTGTGGTGAAGGGGGGGAGGTAAGGGGAGGGAAAAGGGTCAAGAGGCTGGTGGGTCGTGGATCACCTCATGGTTCGACCCGTTTCTCTTCCCAAGTCAAATTACAAAACGTTAGGCACTTAAACACCGATTAAAACATAATATCGACCCGACGAACATACCACATTGTCATTTAATCACAAAACGAACCAAATATTTCATTGACTTAAATTGTTAGTCAAGTTGCACGTAAAGTCAAATGGTCAAAACTCACGGATGTTACATTATTCCCCCGTCAAAAGAATTTCGTCCCGAAATTCAACAATCAATTGGATGGCTCCCTGAATTAGAGTCAAGCGACTTTCTTAATCTGGAATGACAGGAAGACGGATCTCTGCGCACCTACACCATTTCTTCCACACACTAATGTTCCAAGCTGTCGGATTTTCTCGGTTTCTTCGTATCGTGACCACCCCTTGTCGTCGGCGACTTCGTGGCGAAGTCCATTACAATTTGTTTTCCTTCAAATCTCTCTCCTGGTCTTTCACTACACACTTATTCACATCTTAGAAGTCTATAAGGGTTTTGACTACGCGCGCGATGTTAAGTAGTTAAGCACATACGAAATTTAATTTATCGAAATGGGACAAGCCCGGTAAGTCACCCGGAAAAGGCCTCGGGGACTCAAGATTATCAGGGACGACGTTAGTTTTCAGATTCTTGAGACAGTAGTTCTAAGGACCCTTGAGTTTGAAGGTTTACATGAGACCCTAAGGATCCTACTGTTAGATGTTTTACACTAGCAACCCTACTACACGATTAAGGGCCGTATTAACTGTTGTCATTCAGATTGTACTCACTTTATCGTCAAGAGCCTTAATATCACAGAGCACAACGTACGTGAAGAGTTTGTCGTCTTCTAGAGTCAAGATGTACACACGGGTTATTTGACCAAATTTGGTTAGTGAGTCGTTAAACACCCGAAATCTTAAATATATAATTCCAAAACACACGTACGAGCGTAAATCAAGAGAGTAACGTTAGGATAAACGAGGTCATAGTCGGTTTTGATATCGAATAGTGCCATAACATCATAACTGTTTAGAGAAAGGTACCTTAACCAACGTTTGGATCATTTTGGCCTCCATTGCCAATTCCCGCAAAAGCTCGGCCACGAGGATGAACTTGATGGCCTTGTTGGCCACGGTTTTGGTTCGGCCCGGTAATTTGGAGTTGATTCGGATGGACTGCCACTTCAACTTGTTGTCCAATCCATTGCGGACAGTTATTTCGGTAGTGATCAGGGCTTCCACATTTAAAGCACGTACCCCATGGAAAGTCGCCTTGAGGATGAATGGTTTGAAGAGGCACTATATTCAATGGTGCCGTTTTCGGGGCTCCACAATCTCTCGCCAAATGTCCAAGTTGATTACAATTGAGGCAGGCTCCACATTGGGTATTAGTGGGATGATGCTTGTTACAATTGTTACAGAAAGGATGAGGTCCCTTGTAAGGCCTCCTCGCCAGTCCCATTGCCGCCCTGAATCTACCCTTATTATGACCATTGGGGTCAAACCTTCCCATTTTCTTCACCCCACTTGATTCTCCCATTTCCTTTCTCTTGTTTGTTGAGGAGTCACCCAAAACACCGCTCCTCAACAAGTCTTCAGTCACACTACCGGCTCGGTTGACAGCATCGGCCAAAGAAGTAGGCATGTTAGAATTCACATAAGATCGGACCTGAGGATTCAAGCCCAATACAAACTTCTCGATAGCTCGAGACTCGGAATCCACCAAGTGAGGAATGAGGGTAGACAACTCTTGAAATCGTCTAACATAGCTCTTGTAATCGGCTCCCTCCATGTTGAGATTAACAAATTCAATGGTCAAGTTTTGTAGTTCATAGGGAGGACAAAACTTTGCCTTCACCTTGTTCTTGAAATCGATCCATTCCAAGTTATAAGTTCGCCCCAAAGTTATCTCCTGGTTTCACCAACTCAAGGCGTCATTTTTAAACATGCCGGATGCATAAGAAATCCGGTCGTCATATGTGCAATGACTTCTTTCAATCACTGCCTCAATCTCCTCAAACCACCTTATACACTCAGTGGGACCACCTCTTCCATTAAACTCCGGTGCCCCACAGCTTTTGAAGTCCTTAAATATACATCCCTGTCGGTATCCCCCGTATTGATTATACATGGGCATGCGGTCATCAATTCTCACTGGTTCCTCTTCTTCATTTTCTGCGTCCTGAGGTTGAGCATTTTCATTATTTACATTTTCTGGGGCTTCATTGTTTTGTGCCACATTGTTCTGCCCAAGACTTGCCGTGACTTGAGCAATAATGGTTGGCATGATATTGGCAATCGTTTGAGCGATCACCTCAGCCATGTTTGGCTCAGGAACTTCACCACGACCCCTTCCTTGGTCTCTACCACGACCTCTACCACGGCCCCTACCACGCCCTACCTCTACCTCCTTGTACCTCCGGTTGAGCTTCTGGTTGAGGTTCTTCCGGTTCAGCCCTATAGTTCGTTCCGGTTCTCCTTGGTCTCACCATTTCTATAAAGCAAGTGACACGTTGACCCGAGAGTTAGTCTCAAATGCTCACATGTTAGTCACACAAGTTGTCAATGTTCTCATACCGATACCACATACTCATTTCATATCATTAAGCTAGGCAAGAGTGCTAGAATCCTATGAGATTGTTACTTAGCATATTATCATGTCAATTCCATTACAATTGTTCATTATTAACTCAAGTAATCATGCTCAATACATCATAAAATCAAACAATTAACACCAATGGGTTAAGTATAATCTGAATTCGATATGCTCTCTAGTTATTGATCGGGTATGTATACAGGGTGTACCAACGGCTAACCCTCCACCCAATCAACTTCCATTAAGCATATCGGTTCCCTATTATACACTAAGCCAAGCAACTAACACGAATGATTCAAGGTATAATCCGAATTCGATATGCTTTCTAGTTATTGATCGGGTATGTATACAGGGTGTACCAACGGCTAACCCTCCACCCAATCAACTTCCATTAAGCATATCGGTTCCTTATTATACTCTAAGTCATGCATGCGTAATCCATGATGTCATTAACTTGTTATAATGTTGAGCGACCATAAAAGAGTTGATCGGGTTCTTTTAGGGTTGCCACAATATTATACTAAGTTAATACCATAACTTCATTTTGCTCTAAATCATCCAACTAGCACCAATCAATAGTAACAATCCATATCAACGACAATCACCTCAATCAATGCACACATTAACCACATTGTACTCCATTCACATTCATCACATTAAACTCAAGTCATCACATAAGTGGTCTTAACTACGAACTCACTATATACACCTTCTAGGGTTCACAATTCACGTTGCACACGAATTTCCTAACCATGCATGCTATATGAAGAGTTTTAACTTAAGCCGTAGTCTAGGTCAAACCGCCTAATTCTCTACGACCTGCATGGGCCACCATTCTGTAACACCCCAAGCCAAGGCTCAGAATATCACGGAAATCATATAGCACAAGGTGGGATTAATGTAGAACCTGAACTAAATGCAAATAAAGGACTCAGGGAATCCATACAATAAAAGAAACAAGTATCAAAATTACAGAAGCAAGAAACCATCAGTTTACAAACGACATCGAAAGAATGCTATCAATCCTAAGTACAATGCAACATAAGGCAAATGGATCCTTGATCCATATAAGTCCAGTCCGGGTTCAACAGTAAGCAAACAATCAAACGCCACGTCCTGGATAACCTGGTTACCTGAAAAGTGTACTAAGCATAGTCAACACAAGGTTGGTGAGTTCGTAGTAATGGTCCATTAGAAACCATCGCCAAATATCATAATATACGAGTAGAGGCAAAACATGACTTACAGTGAGCCTCTATGAACAACACAACGATATCCACAATAAGATCACACAAACAAGTAAGCGTGAAATAAGAGTGCACAAATGATGTAAATATCAACAACGCCAAAAACATAAACAATCATAACGCCTATTGTAATACATATCGAATTCGTATCAACCATGCCACAAAATACACCAAACAAAGTATACTTGCGTGTGAACCGCGTGCGTGTGAACCGCGTATATAAACAGGTCATACTTGCGTGTGAACCGCGTGCGTGTGAACCGCGTATGAATATATATATTATGCTTGCGTGTGAACCGCGTACAAACACCAACCACAAATTCAACAATCAACAACCATCAATAATTAACTCAAAATAAACTACACGCACATACACTTAGGAGGATTCTACTTTCATCAAGTTCTAGATGCTTATATATAGGGTCACCCGCAGCCTTCCCACCACATCTATAACTCTTTGAATGCATCGTTCTTCTATGTATGTACACACTAATAATACATATAATAACAATCAATAATAATATATTACCAACCATCTACTAAAAATCATCATACAATGCACATACATTTCATACGACTTTACATTTAAGGAATCATAGATGTTTATATATAGGGTCACCCGCAGCCTTCCCACCACATCTACAACTCATTAAAGGTATCATCGTCTTCCATGTATGCACAACATTCCTAATCACAGTATCAATTCACTACAAGATCATAAGGTGTAAAGCAAACGCGTATAACAAATGAGTACGCGAATTATTAACGTCAGATCATGTATCATACGTATGAAATACCATAATGTATATCAAGTGCGTATCAATAACGTCACCAATGCAACAATAAAAATATGTTTGAGTGTGCACCGCACAAATCAAGTATAACAAAGCGTATGTGAATATCCAACACATTCTCAACATCCATCAATTCCTCTAAACAATGCGTACATCCACTTCGGAGGGTTTTACTTTCATCAGGTTCTAGATGCTTATGTATAGGGTCGTCCGCAGCTTCCCACCACACCTAAAACCCTTTGAAAGTAAAGCCGACCTCTATGTATGTACTTCTATCCTAAAGAGTTACAATATCGCAACAAAATCGTAAACCATCACACGATCAATCCAAAACCGTCTACCAAACGACAATTAATCGGGAATCAACTAGACACACAATCAAGTCAACCAACCAAACAAACAACACGTATATGTACACTTTCAGCCCGAATCTCTATTGAGTAGGGAGCTACGGAACTCACCTTGATCGGCAACTAGAAGTTAAGATTGGTATAAGATGAGATTAATAGCGAGTATTGGGCCCCACGTGTTCACAACCTATCAAAGCATGCCATATATCATACTGTCAACTTTATGATCATAAATAAGTTGGTTCCTTAGGTTTAAGTTGAGTCACGAACCCACAATTACTTTCTTAACATTACCGAGTGTGAAACATAACACTTTGACCCGACATTTTTAGAAACGGATTAAGAATCATACAAAATGAATGTTACTACAAGAAACTAGACTCTCTTACGATTCCAACGATAGGTCATATGACTTAATTGGACTTGGATCAAAAGTTATTAACGTTGGAAAATTGACGCGCATAATTTCACAGAAGGTATCCACTGCGCCGCAGTGAGCCAGAACCATGTTCACTGCGCCGCAGTGGGCTAAATCGACCCAGAGACCAGAACATTGCCACTGCGCCGCAGTGGGGAAGGGCTGTGCCCCCTGCGCCGCAGTGGCCACCTCCTGCAGCCTGCACCTGCAGCTCCAAGTGCAGAAAACCCAACCCAAAACACTCCAATTCGACCCAAACCTTCCCAAAACGACTTGTAGGAGTTTGTAACTCAATTTGAGGCATAACTAAACACCATTTACCATAAATAAACATAACCCAAACCACAATTTCGACCAAAACATCAAAATCACACCCAAATCCTTCAAACCCTAAATAAACCCTAATTTGACCCAAAACAAGATTTAAGCCGATTTAGGACTTGTAAATGTTCAAGATGACTAGAAATGCATAAACAAACATAAGTAGGTACAAATAAGATGAATTAGGCTTACCAAACTCCTCCTTGAGCTAGAACCCGAAATTAGGTCAAAATGGATAAAACCTTGCACTATGACTTGATTCTTCGATATGGTGACAAAGAGATGAAGACGATGATGATTCTCGAGTTAAACTAGTTCCACAACGCCAAATGATGCTAGAGAAATGAAGAGAGAATATGGTTTGGTCTTGCTTTTCTTTTTACTTAGAGAGAAAAGAGAAAGAAAGAAAAGAGAAAGAGATAGAATGTGTGGTGAAGGGGGGGAGGTAAGGGGAGGGAAAAGGGTCAAGAGGCTGGTGGGTCGTGGATCACCTCATGGTTCGACCCGTTTCTCTTCCCAAGTCAAATTACAAAACGTTAGGCACTTAAACACCGATTAAAACATAATATCGACCCGACGAACATACCACATTGTCATTTAATCACAAAACGAACCAAATATTTCATTGACTTAAATTGTTAGTCAAGTTGCACGTAAAGTCAAACGGTCAAAACTCACGGATGTTACACTAAATGGTCTCACATGATTCTGGTCTTGAGACAAGGTAAAACCTTGCACTCCCATACTTGTCAACATTGTATGGAGCCTTCAGATTCACTGAAGAAAATCAAGCCCAGAGGATTGAGGCAGAAAAAGATTCTTTTAATCATGCTTCCAGTAGTTCCACATTGGTCACTAATACTGCACCACCTTGTGCGGCATTAATATCTTCTGAGAATGTATTTTCTATGAAGAAGATGATGTCTGAACTAATGGATTCTGGAGTCACTAATGATATCTCTCCAGACTGTGATGAAACTGACAGTGATGACCTGGTTGCAATGATTGCTAAAACATTTAATCGTTTTAAAGCAAGAGCAAATAGGCCCACTGGACAACATGCACCCAATTCCTCTACTGACAAGACCAATCTGACATGCTTTAAGTGTGGCAGAAAAGGTCATTTCATGAAGGAGTGCAAGTCCAGTCAGTTTGTCTCTCAGTCTGGTCCATCTACTTCTTATAACAAGCCTGATGATAGCTATAAGTCCAAGTACAAAAAGCTTAAGGCTCAAATTGCTCTCATGTCTCAACAAATAGAAAATAATAAATGCATGATAGCAACAACTGAAGAAGCATGGGTTCCCTGTAATTCATCAGTCGATGAAGAAGAGGAAAGAGTTGTTGTTTTATGGCTCTGGCAGATCAAGAGCATCTGGTGAAGGATAATGTCACATCTGGTCGATGGGTGGACATTGTTATTAAAAAGGTTAGTGAGTATGATAATGAAACCGATCCTGAACTTAAAATTGGACATTGCTGAAGCTCTAAATTCTGATTTAATTTTTGTGGAAACTTTTAGATTTGACAGTCTAAATGGCTTAGAAACAGATTCCTCTGAAATAGCTGCTTTAAAATCAAAATTAAAAGAACTTCAAGATATTGAACTGGCATTTCAAGCACAAGTTTTGGTAACTGAACAACTGGTTCAAGAAAAACATGACCTGAAATAATTTTGCAAAAAGAAAAACAGGTCATTAAATCATGGCTAGAAACAAGAAAGCCATATGATGCTGGAATAAACCAATTTCCATCCCAAAAACGTGCTATCTGGATGGAAATACTCATGTTGCAGCATTAATACCAGTTATTGGCCGGTTACCAGAGGAGGTTAGACCAAGTACCGTTTATGATGAACCTTCTACCCCAAAAACTTGTATTATACCAGCTCAACTTCCGGAGGTTAAAACTGGAGCATCCCAGATG
>CM067167.1:181718335-181739558 GCA_034093135.1 Erigeron breviscapus
TGTCTGCTATAATTTGTTTTGCTTCTGGAAATTCTTCTATGAGTGGTTTTAGAGTCTCTTGAAAAGGAATATCTAAGAGTCTTGCTTTGAAACTGTCGAAATCTCTGTAGATAAATGTATTTGTTTCTTTTTCTTTTTCTTCAAGCTTCTTTTGAAGAACTTCTAATTTTTCTAAAAGAATTTTTTCTTTTTCTTTTAAAACTTTATTTTCTATTTTGCACTGTGAAAATTCTGCATCTGTTTTTTGTTCTAAAAGTTGTTTTTGTAAATTTGCAATAGTTTCTTCTTGAGCTTTGATAATTTGCTCAGGATGAATTTTTGCCATCCAAATTTTATGTACGTTGTCTAAGAATCTACTAATACACATAGTATATTAGAAAGATTATCTAAATATATATATAAAAGATCAGAGATTTCAAATAAAATAATAGAAAATTTAACATATATTAAAGAACAAAATAATCTTATTATAAAAGAGTTAAAAGATATTAGAAAAAGTATTCCTAATAAACAAGAAATACAACAGTTAAGTTATCTATTAGAAAATAATAAAACAACAGCTACAATAAATAAATTAGAAAAACAAGTTGCAAATCAAGTAGAATTATTAGAAACAGTTAAAAAGATAGTTGAAGGATAAAACTGGAGTTAGTAGAATATAAAAAAGCCTTAGAGGACGCTAATAAATATAAACCTATAGAAAATACAGAAGAAATTACAGGTTTTACAAAATATTCAGGAACAGGTAAAAGCGATAAAGTATATCCAAATTTATTTAATTTTATAATTAGTTTATTATTACAAATCATTGAAAAGTTAAATAAACTACTTAATAAAGATAATCAAATAATTGAAAGATTAGACAAAATAGTTAAAAACAAAGAAGATAGACAAGAATTAGATAGTGACATAGATAAACTTACAAACGCTTTGAACAACTTAAAAATTAACGATATTAAAATAGAGAAAAAACAACAACCTCAACCTTATAAACATTGGGTACCACGAAAATGAGTAATAATATATTTTTAGGAAGAAGTCGTACTTTACAAGAATCAAGAGCATCTACTAGTAGCTTACATGATACTATTTCATCAGAATCATTTTTAAACAGAATAATTAGAAGAGGATCTAGTTCAAATAGCACACAAAATACTATACAATTAGAGGAAGAAATAGATTTAAACAGAAATATTAATTTATATAATCAACATCAATTAGAAATCTTAAATCCAGAATCTTATATCAAACAGGAAGATTTAATGTTAATACAGTATTAATAAGAAGTAGTAGAGAAGAAAGTTTTAGAGTAGTAGATAGGACAGTCACTATAGATTTATTCTCCCCAGACACCATACAAAAAATAAAACAATCGGGTAAACATTTTTCACATATAGGATTAGTAGTTATAGGAGTCAAAGCTTTAGGTAGAAAAAATTTAGGAACAAAATTATTAGCATTATTATTAGATAAAAGTTGGAAAATAGAATTAAAAAAGGCAATAATTTCAGGAATGGAAGTAGACCTTAGCCAAAATACAGCTTTATTTTATTGTGCACCAGATATATTAAAAGATATAAAAGATTTAAAAAATATAAAAATAGCATTGCAAACTAAAGGATACGAAAAACAAGTGATCTAAATAACTTGGAAATACTCGTAAGTTTACTTAGAGTATATCTCACAAGTTGCAATGCTAAAGTTTCAAGCTTTTGCAAGTTGTGAGAAGACTTTGTATTTATAGACCAAGTCCATGATGATGTGGACCAGATCGTACAAATGTGGTTGTGAGCATTTAAGGAATTAAACCTAATTCCTAACATGCTCATACTAGGAAGAGTATATAAGTCAGTTGATGTGACTTATAGTACTATGTTCCAAACCTATACTTTTACCTTGTACCTTTTATTAATAGATAAATCTATTAACTGGGTAAAAGTATGTAAAGTAAAAAGTCTTCCTCGTAATCAGTGTAAAGTGTTGTAAATACTTTACTCTGAGATGCTTCAGTCTTCGATCTGGTAGAATCACTCGTTGCTCGCTTCTGAGATGATTCTCTTTTTCATACTTCAGTCTTTGACTTCAGAATGAATGCTTCAGATTTATCTCGATCTGAACTGAAGTGAAGCTTCAGTGAAGGAATTCTGAGACATCTCAGAATTCTGTACAAACGTCTTCACTAAACTTCAAGCTATTTCTGAACAAATTATACTTGGTCGATTTCCGACCTAACAGATATATTATGAAGTGCTAAAGGGATTTTAAGGAATTAAGGGATTTGGACTAAGAGAATTGGATAGGAAATTAAGCTGCCATAAAAACTTGAAAATTATTATTGATATCAAATTGTTGTGTGTTCGTGTTGTCTACAAAAATGAAAGAAAAGAATGCCTTATATAGGCTAGAGAATCCTAATTATTCTATGGATGTCTCTATCTCTATAATTACATATTGACGTGTAAAACAAAAGCGAATAATATTGATTACAAGAAAACAAAAAACTTTTTGAAAAGAAAAAAGAATATGTCGTCCACTATGTCGTCCACCGAATCTTGAATTATTGAAATTAAAACGTCATGGTTTTCGTCATCTTCTAGAAGTCTCTGTGTGTACTGTCGATTGATACTGGTGAATGTACATCTTCGTTGTCTTCATAGTTTACTTCTTCTGTATTGATTATGTCCCAAATATTAATCTGTTCACTTTCTCCTACAAATGGTAAGGTCATTTGCCAATGGCGATGTCCCCATATTTGTATGTAATGTCCTTCTGCTAACAACTTATATGGAGAAATTCTGGGGTGTAGGATTATACTTTTATTGACTAATGGTGTTTTCTGTCCTTCTGCCATCCATTTTCTTGCTAATGTTATTTGTTCTTGTGGATTTGAATTTATAATTTCATCTGGACGATATTGCCACCATTCTATCTCTATGTTTGAACTACAATTTGCTTGTTTTAATCTTTGTCTATTTTCTGGTATTTCACTAACAAAGATTCTTTTTCTTGCAGGTCTGTAGGTGTGATTGTCCATTTCTGGAAATGAAGAGAGGATTTTACACCCAACTATCTCCATGCTTTGTGTTGCTATGTTTCCTGCTGTGAGAAGTATCTTTTCTCCTAATTTATTGAGAAGGAGTTCCACTCTTCTGCTGTATTTAAATTCGAAATAGTCTATCATTCCATAATGATAGAATGTAGCTATTTGATCATCTGTCATACTTGTTTGGTCGTAGTTAATCTGTAGTAACATGTATGAAACCTCTTCATTTCTGTAACTCTGTACCACCTTTACACCATTATAGTGTTTTTCTTTGAACGCTATATCCAATATTTCCAATTGTAAATCAAAGAGAATTAAAGGAAATTCTCTTCGAACTTTGTCTGCTATAATTTGTTTTGCTTCTGGAAATTCTTCTATGAGTGGTTTTAGAGTCTCTTGAAAAGGAATATCTAAGAGTCTTGCTTTGAAACTGTCGAAATCTCTGTAGATAAATGTATTTGTTTCTTTTTCTTTTTCTTCAAGCTTCTTTTGAAGAACTTCTAATTTTTCTAAAAGAATTTTTTCTTTTTCTTTTAAAACTTTATTTTCTATTTTGCACTGTGAAAATTCTGCATCTGTTTTTTGTTCTAAAAGTTGTTTTTGTAAATTTGCAATAGTTTCTTCTTGAGCTTTGATAATTTGCTCAGGATGAATTTTTGCCATCCAAATTTTATGTACGTTGTCTAAGAATCTACTAATACACATAGTATATTAGAAAGATTATCTAAATATATATATAAAAGATCAGAGATTTCAAATAAAATAATAGAAAATTTAACATATATTAAAGAACAAAATAATCTTATTATAAAAGAGTTAAAAGATATTAGAAAAAGTATTCCTAATAAACAAGAAATACAACAGTTAAGTTATCTATTAGAAAATAATAAAACAACAGCTACAATAAATAAATTAGAAAAACAAGTTGCAAATCAAGTAGAATTATTAGAAACAGTTAAAAAGATAGTTGAAGGATAAAACTGGAGTTAGTAGAATATAAAAAAGCCTTAGAGGACGCTAATAAATATAAACCTATAGAAAATACAGAAGAAATTACAGGTTTTACAAAATATTCAGGAACAGGTAAAAGCGATAAAGTATATCCAAATTTATTTAATTTTATAATTAGTTTATTATTACAAATCATTGAAAAGTTAAATAAACTACTTAATAAAGATAATCAAATAATTGAAAGATTAGACAAAATAGTTAAAAACAAAGAAGATAGACAAGAATTAGATAGTGACATAGATAAACTTACAAACGCTTTGAACAACTTAAAAATTAACGATATTAAAATAGAGAAAAAACAACAACCTCAACCTTATAAACATTGGGTACCACGAAAATGAGTAATAATATATTTTTAGGAAGAAGTCGTACTTTACAAGAATCAAGAGCATCTACTAGTAGCTTACATGATACTATTTCATCAGAATCATTTTTAAACAGAATAATTAGAAGAGGATCTAGTTCAAATAGCACACAAAATACTATACAATTAGAGGAAGAAATAGATTTAAACAGAAATATTAATTTATATAATCAACATCAATTAGAAATCTTAAATCTTAGAATCTTATATCAAACAGGAAGATTTAATGTTAATACAGTATTAATAAGAAGTAGTAGAGAAGAAAGTTTTAGAGTAGTAGATAGGACAGTCACTATAGATTTATTCTCCCCAGACACCATACAAAAAATAAAACAATCGGGTAAACATTTTTCACATATAGGATTAGTAGTTATAGGAGTCAAAGCTTTAGGTAGAAAAAATTTAGGAACAAAATTATTAGCATTATTATTAGATAAAAGTTGGAAAATAGAATTAAAAAAGGCAATAATTTCAGGAATGGAAGTAGACCTTAGCCTAAAATACAGCTTTATTTTATTGTGCACCAGATATATTAAAAGATATAAAAGATTTAAAAAATATAAAAATAGCATTGCAAACTAAAGGATACGAAAATTATGATGGAAATAATCTTGTAATAAGCATAGGAGTATTAGGTAGTGTAACACCCCAAGCCGAGGCTCGGAATATCACGGAAATCATATAGCGCAAGGTGGAATTACAATAGAACAAACTAAATGCAAATAAGGATTCAGTGAATCCATAACAATACGAAACAGGTACCAAAATACATAAGGAGCAAATAACCATCAAAGATACAAAATAACATCCAGATGATGGCAAATCGATCCTAAGCATAATGCAAAAGAGAAGGTCAATGAATCCTTGATTCATAAAGTCCAAGCCCGGGTTGACAGCAAGCAAGCAACTAAACTCCACGTCCGGGGAGAACCTGATTACCTGAAAAGTGTACTAAGCATAGTCAACACAAGGTTGGTGAGTTCGTAGTAATGGTCCATAAAGAACCAGCGTCAATAATCACAATATACGAGTAGAGGCTAAACATGACTTACAGCGAGCCTCTAAGCAACACAATAACGTCCAACAACAAGATTACACAAGTACAAAAGCGTGTAATAAGAAGTGCATAAATGATATGAGTATCAATGCAATGCCATATGCGTAAGTAAGCCAAAATGCCTATCTTATGCGTGATCTCCGGTCACCTATGCAACGATACTCGCTTGTCATCACCATGAACAAAACGGCATCTCAAAAACATCGAGATATATATGTCTATATACTCGGGGTCAAGATCTACATCCAAAATGGGTGCATACATCTATACACCAGGATGTCGGCAATCCCTGCCGAGGGCTCATCAGCAATGTATGCAATGCTTACAATCAATTGTAAATGCATCAATTATAAACCAACAATCAACATATAATGAACCTGAGCCAACAATCAATATTCGTCAAACATAAGCCAACAATCAATATTCGACAAACATAAGCCACTAACCACAATTTTAACCAACTATACGTACATACACTTAAAGAGGATTCTACTTCCTTCGGGTCCCAGATGCTTATATATAGGGTCACCTGCAGCCTTCCCACCACATCTAAACCCAATGAATGCATAACCGACTTTCATGTATGTACGTCTATCCTAACTTTAACGAAATACTTACAAATATAAACTAAGTCATTCAAACGTGATAATCTTCTCAACAATTCAATATTTAAACCAAATTAACCAATCAATCAACAACATAAGTAAACACGCAAGTTTACACTTTTCAGCCTGAATCTCAAGCGAGTAGGGAGATACGAAACTCACCTTGTCCGGCAAAGAAGCTAGTATAAGATTACAAACGAGTAATAGGATCCACACGTCCACAACCTATAATTATACGTCATAATACCATAATGTCAACTCTACAATCATAAACAAGTTGGTTTAGCACAATTAAGTCAAGTCACAAACCCTAAACACCTTTACAACTTTAACGAGTAGGAACAAGACGCATTCGACTCGACCTTTTAGAAATGAGAGAAGATTTATACAAAAAGAGTGTTACTACTAGAAACTAGACTCTCTTACGATTCCAACGATAGGTCATAAGACTTGTTTGGAGTTACGAATCAAAAGTTATTAACGTTTGAAAATTGACGCGCATGTTTTCACAGAACCTATCCACTGCGCCGCAGTGAGCCAGAACCATGCTCACTGCGCCGCAGTGGCTAAGTCGAACCCAGACCAGAGCCTAGGCACTGCGCCGAAGTGGGCTAAGGCTATGCCACTGCACCGCAGTGGCCTCTTTCTGCAGTCAGTACCTGCAGTTTATGCAGGAAACACGAACCAAAACCCCCAATTTCGACCCAAACCATACCAAAACGATTTGTAAAGACTTGTAACTTGTTTTGAAGCATAACTAAGCATCATTAACCATAAATACACATAATCCAAACCATAATTTTGACCAAAACATCAAAATCACTCCCAAATCCTTCAAACCCTAATTTAACCCTAATTTGACCCAAAATTAGATTTAAGCCGATTTAGGACTTGTAAGTGTTCAAGATGACTAGAAACGCATAAACAAACATAAGTAGGTACAAATGAGATGAATTAGACTTACCAAAATTCCTCCTTGATCTAGAACCCGAAATTAGGTCAAAATGGGTAAAAATGCTTGCACTTGACTTTTGATTCTTCAATATGACGATAATGAGATGAAAGTGACTATGATTCTAATGTTATTTCAGTTCTAACACTAAATCGATGCAAGAATAGGTGAAGAGAAGGAAGGGTTTTCTTTTGCTTTCTTTACTTGAGAGAATAAGAGAAAGGGAGATAGAGAGAAATGAGAGGATAAGGGGGGGGGGATGGGTCACTAGTAGGCTCATGGGTCATGGACAACCCATGGGTCGACCCGACTAACATACCACATAGTCATATAATCACAAAATGAAACCCAATTATTTCATTCAACAAGATTGTTAGTCAAATTACACATAAAGTCAACGGGTCAAAATTCACGGATGTTACATTATTCCCCCGTTAAAAGAATTTCGTCCCGAAATTCAACAAAACACTAATTACTAAATAAATGCGGATACTTAGACTTCATATGATCCTCTCGCTCCCAAGTGAACTCGGCTCCACGTCTAGCATTCCATCTAATCTTAACAATCGTGTAGCGTTTGTTCTTGAGTTTCTTTTCTTGACGATCCAAGATCTCCACCGGCTCTTCAACAAAGTTTAAGTTCGAATCAACCCTAATTTCGTCCATAGGCACATGATGTGTAGGATCCGCCAAACACTTGCGCAAGTTACAAATATGAAACACATCATGCACACCGCTAAGCTCTTGAGGCAATTCTAGCCGATAAGCAACTTCCCAACCCGTTCAAGAATCTTGAAAGGACCAATATACCTTGGCGCAAGTTTTCCCCGCTTCACAAAACGTACAACACCTTTCCAAGGTGACACTTTCAAAAGTACATAATCACCAATCTCAAACTCCAACGGTCTCCGCCTCACATCGGCATACTTCTTTTGACGTTCACGGGCCAATTGCAACTTCTCCTTAATTTGAGATATTACCTTAGTAGTTTCAACCACAATTTTTGGCCCGATAAGTTGACTCTCTCCAATTTCTGCCCAAGCTAGAGGAGAACGACATATCGTACCATATAATGCTCTAAAGGGCGCCATTTAAATGGTAGCATGATAACTATTGTTGTATGAAAACTCAACTAGCGGCAAATGGTCTTTCGAACTTCCACCAAAATCAATTGCACAAGCCCTCAACATGTCTTCAAGTGTTTGAATGGTTCTCTCGGTTTGCCCATCCATTTGAGGATGAAATGCCGTGCTCATGTCGAGTCGGGTACCCATTGCTTTTTGAAAGGCTTCCCAAAAGTTCGATTTGAAACGGGCATCTCTATCCGAAATGATAGAAATCGGCACTCCATGTTTAGATATTACTTCCTTGATGTACAAACGAGCCAAAGTGTCAAATTTATCGGTTTCGCGAATGGCTAAAAAGTGAGCCGACTTCGTTAACCGATCTACTATCACCCAAATCGTGTCACGTCCGCTTCTCGTCTTCGGTAGTTTAGTAATGAAGTCCATTGAGATATGTTCCCACTTCCATTCGGGCATCACCGGTTGTACCAACAATCCGGGTGGCTTCTTATGATCGGCTTTGACTTGTAAGCAAGTAAGACACTCACTCACATACCTAGCCACATCACGCTTCATGCCCGGCCACCAATACAAATCTTTCAAGTCAAAGTACATCTTATCCGACCCGGGATGGACCGAATAAGGCGATAGGTGAGCTTCATTCATAATAAGTGTTCTTAAGTCACCGAAAATAGGAACCCAAAGTCTTTCAACCATGTATAGCCCATTATCATTCTTCCGGTCGAATTGTTGTTCCATGCCATCTAGGTTTTCGTCTCCAAAGTTTTCCGGTAGGGTGGCTTGAATTTGGGCTTCAATGATCCGGTCACGAATATTTGGCCCCACCGTGAGGCTCATAGCTCTAGCCCGTCTCGGCTTTACTCTCTCCTTCCTACTCAAAGCATCGGCTACTACATTTGCCTTGCCCGGATGATAACGGATGTCGCAATCATAATCGCTAAATAGTTCTAACCAATGCCTTTGCCTTATATTCAATTCACTTTGATTAAAGATGTGTTGAAGACTTTTATGATCGGTGTAAATCACACATTTGGTGCCGTAGAGATAATGTCTCCAACACTTCAAAGCAAACACAACCGCTCCCAATTCCAAATCATGTGTCGGGTAGTTCTTCTCATGCACCTTCAATTGACGGGAGGCATAAGCAATGACTTTACCCCTTTGCATGAGAACACAACCCAACCCTTGCCCCGAAGCATCACAATAAACAACAAAATCTTCGATCCCATCCGGTAGCGTTAAAATAGGAGCGTCACATAACATATCTTTAAGAGTTTGGAAGGCGTTTTCTTGTCTTTCGCCCCATTCAAAAGTTCTCTCCTTTTGAGTCAAGAGAGTGAGTGGTTGTGCAATACGGGAGAAATTTTCAATAAATCTTCTATAGTAACCCGCCAATCCAAGGAATTGGCGGATCTCGGATGGCGTTTCGGGTCTTCTCCAATTCTTGACCGCTTCAACCTTGCTTGGGTCCACATGAATACCATCCTTGCTCACTACGTGACCAAGAAAGTGGACCTCTTCCAACCAAAACTCACACTTGGAGAATTTGGCATACAACTTTTCTTTTCTTAGTAACTCAAGCACTTCACGCAAGTGCTCAACATGCTCCTCCTTTGTCTTCGAGTATACAAGTATGTCATCAATGAATACAATGACAGACTTGTCTAAGTATGGTTGACACACCCGGTTCATCAAGTCCATGAACACCGCCGGTGCATTAGTCAACCCAAAGGGCATTACGGTGAATTCAAAGTGACCATACCTTGTGCGAAAAGCCGTTTTGGGGATGTCATCTTCATGTACCCGGAGTTGATGATAACCCGAGCGAAGATCGATTTTTGAGAAGTGTTTAGCACCTTGAAGTTGATCAAATAAGTCATCGATTCTTGGGAGAGGATACCGGTTCTTCACTGTGAGCTTGTTTAATTCCCGGTAATCGATACACATTCTGAAGGACCCATCTTTCTTTTTGACGAAGAGAATAGGAGCACCCCAAGGAGATTGACTAGGGCGAATGAAACCCTTCTCTTGGAGCTCCTTGAGTTAAGTTTGTAGCTCTTGCATTTCGGTTAGAGCTAGTCTATAAGGAGCTTTTGCTACGGGCGCGGCTTCGGGGATAAGATTAATACGAAAGTCTAGTTCACGAGTTGGAGGTAACCCCGTCAAGTCATCCGGAAAAACATCGGGAAATTCACAAACAATAGGAACGGTCTTCAATTCTACCCTTGTGACGGTAGCACTAAAGACTTTAGAATTAGAGGAATCGGAGATTTCACCTTGAACCCTAAGAATTCTACCGTTAGTCAAAGGTATCTTAACAACTCTCTCGCCACAATCAATGGTTGCATTTACCGCCATCAACCAATCCATACCCACAATAATCAAAACTCCCAATATCCAAAGGCATAAGGTCTATGAAGAAATCGACATCTTCCAAAGTCAAGACACAATCGCGAAGTATTTGACTAATTTTTGTTAGTGGCCCGTTTACCATTTCAATGTCAAGCACATAGTTTAAAGCACAAGGATTCACATCAATCAAAGGAACAAAGTTAGAGGACACGAGGCTATAATCGGCCCCGGAATCAAATAGGACGGTTGCATAGTGACCATTAAGGAGAAAAGTACCTGCTACTACGTTAGGATCATTGCGGGCTTCATTTGCATTGGCCGCAAAGGCTCGGCCGCGTGGTTGCACTTGGTGGCCTTGTTGTCCCCGGTTTTGGTTAGGCCCGACCATTTGGAGTTGATTGGGGTGGATGGCTACTTGAACTTGTTGTCCCACCCATCGAGGACAATTATTACGGTAGTGGTCACGACTACCACATTCAAAACATTCTCCTCTTCGTTGGTTGCCTTGAGGAGGAACGGCCCGAATAGGAGCCACATTCACTGGGCCCGCTCTTGGAACCCTACACTCCCTGGCGAAGTGCCCCGCTTGGTTACAATTAAAGCATGCTCTGCATTGGGCATTGGCGGGGTGGTGTTGGTTGCATCTCCCACAGAAAGGATGGGGTCCAGTATAAGCTTTCCTGGCCGGTTCCACCGCCGCCATCACCCTACCCCTATTTGCATTCTTGGGGTCAAACCTCCCCACTTTCTTTACCCCGCTCGACTCTCCCACTTCTTTCCTCTTGTTTGATGAGGATTTGCTCAAAACACCACTTCTCAATAAATCTTCAGTCACACTCCCGGCTTGGTTGACCGCATTAGCCAAAGAAGTAGGCATGTTGGAGTTTACATAAGATCGGACTTGAGGATTCAAGCCCAATACGAACTTCTGGATGGCCTGAGGCTCGGTACCCACCAAGTGAGGAATGAGGGTAGACAACTCTTGAAATCATCTAACATAGCCCTTGTAATCGGCTCCTTCCATGTTGAGATTTGCAAACTCAATGGTTAAGTTTTGTAGTTCATACGGAGGACAAAACTTTGCTTTCACTTTGTTCTTGAAGTCAATCCACTCCAAATTATGAGTCCGCCCCAACGTTATTTCTTGGTTCCACCAACTCAAGGCGTCATGTCTAAACATGCTGGATGCATAGGAAATCCGGTCATCATAGGTGCAATGACTCCTTTCAATCACCACCTCTATCGCCTCAAACCACCTTATACATTCCGTGGGACCCCCTTTCCCATCGAACTCCGGTGCCCCACAACTTTTAAAGTCTTTAAATATACACCCTTGACGGTATCCTCCATGTCGATTATACATGGGCATACCGTTACCAACTCCCACTGGTCCCCCTTCTTCATTTTCTTCGGCATGAGGTTGAGCATTTTCGTTATTTTCATTTTCTGGAGCTTCGTTGTTTTGAGCCACATTATTTGCCCAAGATTTTCCGTGACTTGAGCAATAATGGTTGGCATGATATTGGCGATCGTTTGAGCGATCACCTCAGCCATATTTGGCTTAGGAACTTCACCACGACCCCTTCCTTGGCCCCTACCACGACCTCTACCACGGCCCCTACCTCCTTGTACTTCCGGTTGAGCTTCCGGTTGAGGTTCTTCCTCTTCAGCCCTATAGTTCGTTCCGACTCTCCTTGGTCTCACCATTTCTATAAAACAAGTGACACGTTGACCCGAGAGTTAGTCTCAAATGCTCGCATGTTAGTCACACAAGTAGTCAATGCTCTCATACCGATACCACATACTCATTTCATAATATTATGCTAAGGCAACAGTGTTAGAATCATAAGGGATTTTTACATATCATAACATCAAGTTGAATTTATTACAATACTTCATCATTAATTCAAGTAATCATGCTCATTTCATCATGTCATCAAACAACTAACACGAATGATTCAAAGTATAATCCGAATTCGATATGCTCCCTAGTTATTGACCGGGTATGTATACAAGGTGTACCAATGGCTAACTTCCACCTAATCAACTTCCATTAAGCATATCGGTTCCTTATTATACTTTAAGCCACACGTGCGCAATCCACGATGTCATGAACTTGCTATAATATCGGGTAACCATAAAAGAGATGATCGGGTTCTTTTAGGGTTGCCACAATATTATACTAAGTTAATGGCATCCCTTCATTTTGCCCTAAATCATCAAATTAGCTCCAACCAATAACAACAACAACCATATTAACTACCATCCACATTCATCACATTGAATTCAAGCTATCACACAAGTGGTTTTAACTACGAACTCACACGGGGATTCACATAATTCACATTGCACACGACTTTCCTAACCATGCATGCTATATGAAGAGTTTTAACTTAAGCCGTAGTCTAGGTCAAACCGCCTAATTCTCTACGACCACGCATGGGCCACCATTCTGTAACACCCCAAGCCGAGGCTCGGAATATCACAGAAATCATATAGCGCAAGGTGGAATTACAATAGAACAAACTAAATGCAAATAAGGATTCAGTGAATCCATAACAATACGAAATAGGTACCAAAATACATAAGGAGCAAATAACCATCAAAGATACAAAATAACATCCAGATGATGGCAAATCGATCCTAAGCATAATGCAAAAGAGAAGGTCAATGAATCCTTGATTCATAAAGTCCAAGCCCGGGTTGACAGCAAGCAAGCAACTAAACTCCACGTTCGGGGAGAACCTGATTACCTGAAAAGTGTACTAAGCATAGTCAACACAAGGTTGGTGAGTTCGTAGTAATGGTCCATAAAGAACCAGCATACTCGGGGTCAAGATCTACACAAAATGGGTGCATACATCTATACACCAGGATGTCGGCAATCCCCTGCCGAGGGCTCATCAGCAATGTATGCAATGCTTACAATCAATTGTAAATGCATCAATCATAAACCAACAATCAACATATAATGAACCTGAGCCAACAATCAATATTCGTCAAACATAAGCCAACAATCAATATTCGACAAACATAAGCCAACAATCAATATTCGACAAACATAAGCCACTAACCACAATTTTAACCAACTATACGTACATACACTTAAGAGGATTCTACTTCCTTCGGGTCCCAGATGCTTATATATAGGGTCACCCGCAGCCTTCCCACCACATCTAAACCCAATGAATGCATAACCGACTTTCATGTATGTACGTCTATCCTAACTTTAACGAAATACTTACAAATATAAACTAAGTCATTCAAACGTGATAATCTTCTCAACAATTCAATATTTAAACCAAATTAACCAATCAATCAACAATGTAAGTAAACACGCAAGTTTACACTTTTCAGCCCGAATCTCAAGCGAGTAGGGAGATACGAAACTCACCTTGTCCGGCAAAGAAGCTAGTATAAGATTACAAACGAGTAATAGGATCCACACGTCCACAACCTATAATTATATGTCATAATACCGTAATGTCAACTCTACAATCATAAACAAGTTGGTTTAGCACAATTAAGTCAAGTCACAAACCCTAAACACCTTTACAACTTTAACGAGTAGGAACAAGACGCATTCGACTCGACCTTTTTAGAAATGAGAGAATATTCATACAAAAAGAGTGTTACTACTAAAAACTAGACTCTCTTACGATTCCAACAATAGGTCATAAGACTTGTTTGGAGTTACAGATCAAAAGTTATTAACGTTTGAAAATTGACGCGCATGTTTTCACAGAACCTATCCACTGCGCCGCAGTGAGCCAGAACCATGCTCACTGCGCCGCAGTGGCTAAGTCGAACCCAGACCAGAGCCTAGGCACTGCGCCGTAGTGGGCTAAGGCTATGCCACTGCGCCGCAGTGGCCTCTTTCTGCAGTCAGTACCTGCAGTTTATGCAGGAAACACGAACCAAAACCCCCAATTTCGACCCAAACATACCAAAACGATTTGTAAAGACTTGTAACTTGTTTTGAAGCATAACTAAGCATCATTAACATAAATACACATAATCCAAACCATAATTTCGACCAAAACATCAAAATCACTCCCAAATCCTTCAAACCCTAATTTAACCCTAATTTGACCCAAAATTAGATTTAAGCCGATTTAGGACTTGTAAGTGTTCAAGATGACTAGAAACGCATAAACAAACATAAGTAGGTACAAATGAGATGAATTAGACTTACCAAAATTCCTCCTTGAGCTAGAACCCGAAATTAGGTCAAAATGGGTAAAAATGCTTGCACTTGACTTTTGATTATTGAATATGACGATAATGAGATGAAAGTGACTATGATTCTAATGTTATTTCAGTTCTAACACTAAATCGATGCAAGAATAGGTGAAGAGAAGGAAGGGTTTTCTTTTGCTTTCTTTACTTGAGAGAATAAGAGAAAGGGAGATAGAGAGAAATGAGAGGATAAGGGGGGGGGGAATGGGTCACTAGTAGGCTCATGGGTCATGGACAACCCATGGGTCGACCCGTCTAACATACCACAAGTCATATAATCACAAAATGAACCCAATATTTCATTCAACAAGATTGTTAGTCAAATTACACATAAAGTCAACGGGTCAAAATTCACGGATGTTACATTATTCCCCCGTTAAAAGAATTTCGTCCCGAAATTCAACAAACACTAATTACTAAATAAATGCGGATACTTAGACTTCATATGATCCTCTCGCTCCCAAGTGAACTCGGCTCCACGTCTAGCATTCCATCTAATCTTAACAATCGTGTAGCGTTTGTTCTTGAGTTTCTTTTCTTGACGATCCAAGATCTCCACCGGCTCTTCAACAAAGTTTATGTTCGAATCAACCCTAATTTCGTCCATAGGCACATGATGTGTAGGATCCGCCAAACACTTGCGCAAGTTACAAATATGAAACACATCATGCACACCGTTAAGCTCTTGAGGCAATTCTAGCCGGTAAGCAACTTTCCCAACCCGTTCAAGAATCTTGAAAGGACCAATATACCTTGGCGCAAGTTTTCCCCGCTTCACAAAACGTACAACACCTTTCCAAGGTGACACTTTCAAAAGTACATAATCACCAATCTCAAACTCCAACGGTCTCCGCCTCACATCGGCATACTTCTTTTGACGTTCACGGGCCAATTGCAACTTCTCCTTAATTTGAGATATTACCTTAGTAGTTTCAACCACAATTTCTGGCCCGATAAGTTGACTCTCTCCAATTTCCGCCCAAGCTAGAGGAGAACGACATATCCTACCATATAATGCTCTAAAGGGCGCCATTTGAATGGTAGCATGATAACTATTGTTGTATGAAAACTCAACTAGCGGCAAATGGTCTTCCCAACTTCCACCAAAATCAATTGCACAAGCCCTCAACATGTCTTCAAGTGTTTGAATGGTTCTCTCGGTTTGCCCATCCGTTTGAGGATGAAATGCCGTGCTCATGTCGAGTCGGGTACCCATTGCTTTTTGAAAGGCTTCCCAAAAGTTCGATTTGAAACGGGCATCTCTATCCGAAATGATAGAAATCGGCACTCCATGTTTAGATATTACTTCCTTGATGTACAAACGAGCCAAAGTGTCAAATTTATCGGTTTCGCGTATGGCTAAAAAGTGAGCCAACTTCGTTAACCGATCTACTATCACCCAAATCGTGTCACGTCAGCTTCTCGTCTTCGGTAATTTAGTAATGAAGTCCATTGAGATATGTTCCCACTTCCATTCGGGAATCACCGGTTGTACCAACAATCCGGGTGGCTTCTTGTGATTGGCTTTGACTTGTAAGCAAGTAAGACACTCACTCACATACCTAGCCACATCACGCTTCATGCCCGGCCACCAATACAAATCTTTCAAGTCAAAGTACATCTTATCCGACACGGGATGGACCGAATAAGGCGATAGGTGTGCTTCATTCATAATAAGTGTTCTTAAGTCACCGAAAATAGGAACCCAAAGTCTTTCAACCATGTATAGCCCATTATCATTCTTCCGGTCGAATTATTGTTCCATGCCATCTAGGTTTTCGTCTCCAAAGTTTTCCGGTAGGGTGGCTTGAATTTGGGCTTCAATGATCCGATCACGAATATTTGGCCCCACCGTGAGGCTCATAGCTCTAGCCCGTCTCGGCTTTACTCTCTCCTTCCTACTCAAAGCATCGGCTACTACATTTGCCTTGCCCGGATGATAACGGATGTCACAATCATAATCGCTAAATAGTTCTAACCAACGCCTTTGCCTCATATTCAATTCACTTTGATTAAAGATGTGTTGAAGACTTTTGTGATCGGTGTAAATCACACATTTGGTGTCGTAGAGATAATGTCTCCAACACTTCAAAGCAAACACAACCGCTCCCAATTCCAAATCATGTGTCGGGTAGTTCTTCTCATGCACCTTCAATTGACGGGAGGCATAAGCAATGACTTTACCCCTTTGCATGAGAACACAACCCAACCCTTGCCCCGAGGCATCACAATAAACAACAAAATCTTCGATTCCATCCGGTAGCGTCAAAATAGGAGCGTCACATAACATATCTTTAAGAGTTTGGAAGGCGTTTTCTTGTCTTTCGCCCCATTCAAAAGTTCTCTCCTTTTGAGTCAAGAGAGTGAGTGGTTGTGCAATACGGGAGAAATTTTCAATAAATCTTCTATAGTAACCCGCCAATCCAAGGAATTGGCGGATCTCGGATGGCGTTTCGGGTCTTCTCCAATTCTTGACCGCTTCAACCTTGCTTGGGTCCACATGAATACCATCCTTGCTCACTACGTGACCAAGAAAGTGGACCTCTTCCAACCAAAACTCACACTTGGAGAATTTGGCATACAACTTTTCTTTTCTTAGTAACTCAAGCACTTCACGCAAGTGCTCAACGTGCTCCTCCTTTGTCTTCGAGTATACAAGTATGTCATCAATGAATACAATGACAGACTTGTCTAAGTATGGTTGACACACCCGGTTCATCAAGTCCATGAACACCGCCGGTGCATTAGTCAACCCAAAGGGCATTACGGTGAATTCAAAGTGACCATACCTTGTACGAAAAGCCGTTTTGGGGATGTCATCTTCATGTACCCGGAGTTGATGATAACCCGAGCGAAGATCGATTTTTGAGAAGTGTTTAGCACCTTGAAGTTGATCAAATAAGTCATCGATTCTTGGGAGAGGATACCGGTTCTTCACTGTGAGCTTGTTTAATTCCCGGTAATCGATACACATTCTGAAGGACCCATCTTTCTTTTTGACGAAGAGAATAGGAGCACCCCAAGGAGATTGACTAGGGCGAATGAAACCCTTCTCTTGGAGCTCCTTGAGTTGAGTTTGTAGCTCTTGCATTTCGGTTAGAGCTAGTCTATAAGGAGCTTTTGCTACGGGCGCGGCTTCGGGGATAAGATTAATACGAAAGTCTAGTTCACGAGTTGGAGGTAACCCCGGCAAGTCATCCGGAAAAACATCGGGAAATTCACAAACAATAGGAACGGTCTTCAATTCTACCCTTGTGACGGTAGCACTAAAGACTTTAGAATTAGAGGAATCGGAGATTTCACCTTGAACCCTAAGAATTCTACCGTTAGTCAAAGGTATCTTAACAACTCTCTCGCCACAATCAATGGTTGCATTTACCGCCATCAACCAATCCATACCCACAATAACATCAAAACTCCCAATATCCAAAGGCATAAGGTCTATGAAGAAATCGACATCTTCCAAAGTCAAGACACAATCGCGAAGTATTTGACTAATTTTTGTTAGTGACCCGTTTACCATTTCAATGTCAAGCACATAGTTTAAAGCACAAGGATTCACATCAATCAAGGGAACAAAGTTAGAGGACACGAGGCTATAATCGGCCCCGGAATCAAATAGGACGGTTGCATAGTGACCATTAAGGAAAAAAGTACCTGCTACTACGTTAGGATCATTGCGGGCTTCATTTGCATTGGCCGCAAAGGCTCGGCCGCGTGGTTGCACTTGGTGGCCTTGTTGTCCCCGGTTTTGCTTAGGCCCGACCATTTGGAGTTGATTGGGGTGGACGGCTACTTGAACTTGTTGTCCCACCCATCGAGGACAATTATTACGGTAGTGGTCACGACTACCACATTCAAAACATTCTCCTCTTCGTTGGTTGCCTTGAGGAGGAACGGCCCGAATAGGAGCCACATTCACTGGGCCCGCTCTTGGAACCCTACACTCCCTGGCGAAGTGCCCCGCTTGGTTACAATTAAAGCATGCTCTGCATTGGGCATTGGCGGGGTGGTGTTGGTTGCATCTCCCACAGAAAGGATGGGGTCCAGTATAAGCTTTCCTGGCCGGTTCCACCGCCGCCATCACCCTACCCCTATTTGCATTCTTGGGGTCAAACCTCCCCACTTTCTTTACCCCACTCGACTCTCCCACTTCTTTCCTCTTGTTTGATGAGGATTTTCTCAAAACACCACTTCTCAATAAATCTTCAGTTACACTCCCGGCTTGGTTGACCGCATTAGCCAAAGAAGTAGGCATGTTGGAGTTTACATAAGATCGGACTTGAGGATTCAAGCCCAATACGAACTTCTGGATGGCCTGAGGCTCGGTACCCACCAAGTGAGGAATGAGGGTAGACAACTCTTGAAATCGTCTAACATAGCCCTTGTAATCGGCTCCCTCCATGTTGAGATTTGCAAACTCAATGGTTAAGTTTTGTAGTTCATACGGAGGACAAAACTTTGCTTTCACTTTGTTCTTGAAGTCAATCCACTCCAAATTATGAGTCCGCCCCAACGTTATTTCTTGGTTCCACCAACTCAAGGCGTCATGTCTAAACATGCCGGATGCATAGGAAATCCGGTCATCATAGGTGCAATGACTCCTTTCAATCACCGCCTCTATCGCCTCAAACCACCTTATACATTCCGTGGGACCCCCTTTCCCATCGAACTCCGGTGCCCCACAACTTTTAAAGTCTTTAAATATACACCCTTGACGGTATCCTCCATGTCGATTATACATGGGCATACCGTTACCAACTCCCACTGGTCCCTCTTCTTCATTTTCTTCGGCATGAGGTTGAGCATTTTCGTTATTTTCATTTTCTGGAGCTTCGTTGTTTTGAGCCACATTATTTTGCCCAAGATTTGCCGTGACTTGAGCAATAATGGTTGGCATGATAGTGGCGATCGTTTGAGCGATCACCTCAGCCATATTTGGCTCAGGAACTTCACCACGACCCCTTCCTTGGCCCCTACCACGACCTCTACCACGGCCCCTACCACGGCCCCTACCTCCTTGTATTCCGGTTGAGCTTCCGGTTGAGGTTCTTCCTCTTCAGCCCTATAGTTCGTTCCGACTCTCCTTGGTCTCACCATTTCTATAAAACAAGTGACACGTTGACCCGAGAGTTAGTCTCAAATGCTCGCATGTTAGTCACACAAGTAGTCAATGCTCTCATACCGATACCACATACTCATTTCATAATATTATGCTAAGGCAACAGTGTTAGAATCATAAGGGATTTTTACATATCATAACATCAAGTTGAATTTATTACAATACTTCATCATTAATTCAAGTAATCATGCTCATTTCATCATGTCATCAAACAACTAACACGAATGATTCAAAGTATAATCCGAATTCGATATGCTCCCTAGTTATTGACCGGGTATGTATACAAGGTGTACCAACGGCTAATGTAACACCCCAAGCTGAGGCTCAGAATATTACGGAAATCATATAGCACAAGGTGGAATTAATGTAGGACATGATCTAAATGCAAATAAAGGATTCAGTGAATCCATACAATAAAAGAAACAAGTATCAAAATATAACAGAAGCAAGTAATCGTCAAGGTTTACAAAATGACATCGAAAGAATGCTATCAATCCTAAGTACAATGCAACATAAGGCAAATGGATCCTTGATCCATATAAGTCCAGTCCGGGTTCAACAGCAAGCAAACATCAAACTCCACGTCCTGGATAACCTGGTTACCTGAAAAGTGTACTAAGCATAGTCAACACAAGGTTGGTGAGTTCGCAGTAATGGTCCATAAGGAACCAACGTCAATAATCATAATATACGAGTAGAGGAAAAACATGATTTACAGTGAGCCCCTAAGAGCATCACAACTACATCCACCACAAGATTATACACAACAAATAAAATGCGTAATAAACATTATACCCAAGTAACGTTCATAACATCAATTCAAAACAGGTATCATATCCTCTTCAGTGGGATTGATACACAACATAAGTCATATCCTCTTCAGTGGGATAGATACACAACATAAGTCATATCCTCTTCAGTGGGATAGATACACAACATAAGTCATATCCTCTTCAGTGGGATAGATACACAACATAAGTCATATCCTCTTCAGTGGGATAGATACACAACATACATACATCACAAGTCCATCAATCATCAAACATCAAACTAAAGTAAACCATACGTACATACACTTAGGAGGATTCTACTTTCTTCGAATCCTAGATGCTTATATATAGGGTCACCCGCAGCCTTCCCACCACATCTAGAACCCAACGAAGGCATAACCGACTTCCATGTATGCACGTCTATCCTAGCAGTAATAATAATAATAATAACAATAATAATAATAATATATATATATCGCAATCCTCTACTAAAATCAATCATAACTACATTGCACATACATTTCATACGACTTTACTTTTAAGGAATCATAGATGCTTATATATAGGGTCACCCGCAGCCTTCCCACCACATCTACAACTCATTAAAGGTATCATCGTCTTCC
>CM067167.1:181740558-181759650 GCA_034093135.1 Erigeron breviscapus
ACACATTTTGTCATTTGTAGACCCAAATACAATATCATCAACATAAATTTGTACAAGTAGGATATCACTTTTATCATGTAAAATGAATAAAATGTTATCAATTGCACCTCTTTTAAAACCATTTTTCAGAAGATGTTTAGTAAGAGTATCATACCAGGTTCTAGGTGCTTGTCTCAGACCATATAAAGCTTTGTTCAGCCTGTACACACAGTGAGGTTTTTCTTCATTGATGAACCCTGGTGGCTGATAAACATACACAACTTCTTCTAATTCTCCATTCAGAAATGCACTTTTGACATCCATCTGATAGACTTTGAACTCATGATTGTAAAAGCTAAGAAAATTCTGATAGCTTCTAGTCTAGCAACTTGTGCAAAAGTTTCATCGAAATCTACTCCTTCTTCTTGAGAGTAACCATTGACAACAAGTCTTGCCTTGTTTCGAATTACATGTCCATCTTCATCCATCTTGTTTCTGAAGACCCATCTTGTCCCAATTAGATCTTTCTTCAGATTGGGGTAATTCAGTGGAAACTGGTATCTGAATTGAAGCAGTACGTACATCTGATCCAATAGTCAGTTCAGAAGGTAGTTTAAAACTGACTGAGGGATAGAATGGAATGTTGCTCGTCTTGATTCTTGTTGGTTCTGAACTGAAATGTTCAGAAGCAGGTTCAGGTGACTGATCAGATTGAACAATGGGATCAGATTCACCAAAACTGATTGGACTTTCTAAGGGTGGTACAGGAGTTGGTCTATTGAAAATTGCAGAATTTGATTCATCAAAGGTAACATGAATTGACTCATCAACCTTATCAAGTCTTTTGTTATAGACTCTGAAGGTGTTGCGATTTGTTGAATATCCTAAGAAGTATCCTTCATCAGCTTTTGCATCAAACTTTCCAAGCTGATTGGAATCGTTCAGAATATATACTGGACATCCAAATACATGGAAGTATCCAATATTAGGCTTTCTATTTCTAAGTACTTCATAGGCGGTCTTCTTGTGTCTTTTAACATAAACAGATCTGTTCTGAGTGTAGCAAGCAGTTGTAACAGCTTCAGCCCAGAAATTCTTAGGAAGACCAGATTCATTTAGCATACTTCTAGCAGCTTCAATCAGCGTTCGATTCTTTCTTTCTACAACACCATTCTGCTCTGGTGTGCGCGCTGAGGAGAAGTTCTGAGATATGCAAGTTTCAGTGCAGAAGGACTCCAGGGTGGCATTTCTGAATTCAGTGCCATTGTCACTTCTGAGCTGACAAACTTTTCGCTTATGCTTGAGTTCAATTTGTTTGATGAGAGCAATGATTTCAGCAACAGCTTCATTCTTGGTTCTGAGGAATATCACCCAGCAATATCTCGAGTATTCATCAATAACAACAAGGGTGTACTTCTTTCCTGCTCTGGTCTGAACATTTACTGGTCCAAATAGGTCCATGTGAAGCATGTGAAGAGGTTCAGTTATACTGAAATTTTGCTTTATCTTGAATGAGGCTCTTTTTTGCTTACCCATTTCACAACCTGGACATGGCTTATCTTTATTGAAAGACATTGGAGGTATCCCTTCAGCAAGTTGTTTTCTTGACAACTTATTGATATTTTTGAAGTTCAGATGGGATAATCTCTTGTGCCATAACCAGTTTGTGTCTTCATCTGCCTTTGCATATAAACATTGTTCACTGGGTGAACTTTCCATATCAATGATATAGATGTTTCCTTTCCTTGGTGCAACCAACACTACCTTCCAATCCCTGTTGAATATGGTGCCTTGACAAATATCAAATAAAACCTTGAAGCCATCATCACACAGTTGACAAATATCAAATAAAATCTGGATTTGGTGATTTCATCCAAGATTTGATTATTTTTTGTTCTTTTTCAAGGATGGTTTTAAGTTCTTCCTTTTCCAATTATAAAGTGGCAACCATAGACTGATAACTTTTCAGAGCCAACTGAACATCTTTCAGTTCTTTCAGTCTGGCCTGACTGGCGTTCAGTTCAGAAGTATTATTTTCAAACATTTTTAAACTTTCTGAACGCACTGTCTCAACAAATGAGATGTCAGCCTCTAAAAGAACCAAGAGATCCAGTTTATGCTCCTCATTACTTTCAAAACCAAAATCACTAACCTTTTTCATAATTATATCCACCCAACGACCAGATTCAACATCAGATTTGACCAAATGACCTTGATCTTCTCGAGCCATGAAACACATGTCCCTAACTTCTTCTTCATCATCAGATGATTCATCAGACTCTTCCCATTTTTCAGTTTTGGTAATCATACAACCATTATTGCTTGAGTTGTCTTGTGCCATGAGAGCTATATGGGCTTTCAGTTTCTTGTACTTAGCCTTATAGCTGTCATCAGATTTCTTAAAAATAGAATGGTTAGGGGCAGATTGTGATGATGAAGGTTGACTAGATCTGCATTCCTTCATGAAATATCCTTTCTTGCCACACTTAAAGCATTCAAGATTAGACTTATCAATAGAAGCGCTGGAAGCAAATGATTTGCCAGATCGATTAGATTTGGCCTTAAAACGATTAAACGTTTTAGCCAGCATGGCAACCAGATCATCATTGTCATCCTCATCGCAACCATGAGTAACATTATCAGAAATACCAGTTTTCAACATTTCAGAAACCATCTTCTTCATTGAGTCAGAATGATCACCCTCAGAAGATAGTAGTGCAGTCCCATGTGGCTCAGAATACTGAACCATGACTGAACTGGTAGAGGCATGATTTTTGGCATCTTGCTCAGCCACAGCTCTCTCTGCTTTGTTCTCTTCAGTATATCTGAAGGCTCCATATAAGGATGCAAGAGTGTGACTGTGCAAGGTTTTTCCTTGTCTTAAAACCAAGATCAAATTTTCCCATTTAGAAGGTAAAATATCACAAAATTTTTCTAACAAAATTTCTTATATATATATATATATATATATATATATATATATATATATATATATATATATATATATATATATATATATATATATATATATATATATATATATATATATATATATATATATATATATATATATATATATATATATATATATATATATATATATATATATATATATATATATATATATATATATATATATATATATATATATATATATATATATATATATATATATATATATATATATATATATATATATATATATATATATATATATATATATATATATATATATATATATATATATATATATATATATATATATATATATATATATATATATATATATATATATATATATATATATATATATATATATATATATATATATATATATATATATATATATATATATATATATATATATATATATATATATATATATATATATATATATATATATATATATATATATATATATATATATATATATATATATATATATATATATATATATATATATATATATATATATATATATATATATATATATATATATATATATATATATATATATATATATATATATATATATATATATATATATATATATATATATATATATATATATATATATATATATATATATATATATATATATATATATATATATATATATATATATATATATATATATATATATATATATATATATATATATATATATATATATATATATATATATATATATATATATATATATATATATATATATATATATATATATATATATATATATATATATATATATATATATATATATATATATATATATATATATATATATATATATATATATATATATATATATATATATATATATATATATATATATATATATATATATATATATATATATATATATATATATATATATATATATATATATATATATATATATATATATATATATATATATATATATATATATATATATATATATATATATATATATATATATATATATATATATATATATATATATATATATATATATATATATATATATATATATATATATATATATATATATATATATATATATATATATATATATATATATATATATATATATATATATATATATATATATATATATATATATATATATATATATATATATATATATATATATATATATATATATATATATATATATATATATATATATATATATATATATATATATATATATATATATATATATATATATATATATATATATATATATATATATATATATATATATATATATATATATATATATATATATATATATATATATATATATATATATATATATATATATATATATATATATATATATATATATATATATATATATATATATATATATATATATATATATATATATATATATATATATATATATATATATATATATATATATATATATATATATATATATATATATATATATATATATATATATATATATATATATATATATATATATATATATATATATATATATATATATATATATATATATATATATATATATATATATATATATATATATATATATATATATATATATATATATATATATATATATATATATATATATATATATATATATATATATATATATATATATATATATATATATATATATATATATATATATATATATATATATATATATATATATATATATATATATATATATATATATATATATATATATATATATATATATATATATATATATATATATATATATATATATATATATATATATATATATATATATATATATAATTGCATAATATATTCATAGATATATAAATAATATAATATATAATATAATAAGTAATATATATATATATATATATATATAATCAAGTATGTAGCATTGAGACACGATGTACTTTTCAAATGTATTTTATTAAGTAAGTTAAATAAAATACAAAACGTTTCCAACAAAATTTCTTTGTCTTTAGTTACACCCAAAGCTTTCAGTTGATTCACCAGATTAGTAAACCTGATGTATGTTTGTGTTAAAGTTTCACCAGGGGTTGCAAAGAAAGACTCATACTTTTTATTTAAAGCAACTTTTCTTGTGACAATTGTCTCAGAAGTGCCTTCGAACTGAGTCATAAGTTCCTCCCACATTAATTTAGAGTTTTCAAGTAAAACAAGGGTGGGCATAAGAGTTTCAGGAACTGCATATAAGATCATATTTTGCAGCTTGGTATCAAGATCTACCAGCCTATGATCTTCTTCAGACCAATGATCCTTCTCCTTATGTGTCATCCTAGGAATCCCATCCTGACAACAGTGGAGGCATTCATGGGAACAAAGGGTCCATCTTTTAAAATGCCGGTCAAGTGTCTTTCAACACCAGCAATATACTTAAGCATGCATGCTTTCCATGTGTTAAAATTTCACTGTTCCCATCAAACCTGGGAACATGATTATTTGGAAAATGTACATGCACATTATGCGAAGGTATATTGTTGTTAATAATAGGGGGTGGGTTAGTATCATTAGGATTAGGGTTAGGTCCTTCATTGTTTTCGGGTATAGCCATCACAGCAGATCTAGGTTAATGAATATAATATTCTAACCTTCTGCTCTGATACCAAATGTGAGTCCCAAAGTCGATGGCTAAACCCGACTGACAAGCAATTCTATTCTGGAAATAGACCAGTTCAGAATGCAAGAAACAAAAGTGCTAAAACTATATAACGTAATATATATATAATCAAGTATGTAGCATTGAGACACGATGTACTTTTCAAATGTATTTTATTAAGTAAGTTAAATAAAATACAAAGGTTGTTGCGGAACAAAGATAAACACAGAAGTGTAAGTATCTAAACAACCTTAGAAATACAAGTGATCTAATAACTTGGAAATACTCGTAAGGATTACTTAGAGTATATCTCACAAGTTGCAATGCCAAAGTTTCAAGCACTTTGCAAGTTGTGAGAAGTCTTATATTTATAGACCAAGTCCATGCTGATATGGACCAGGTCGTACAAAACATGGTTGGGAGCATTTAAGGATTTGAAAGTCAAATCCTTAATATGTTGTTTAAGGTTATGTGTGAAAGTCACTTTGATGTGACCTTACACCTTTTATTCCCAACACATTACCCAACCAAATACTTTCCCATAGATAATGTTATTATCCGGGTAAAGAGTGGTAAAGTAAAAAGACTTCCTCGTAATCAGTGTAAAAGTGTTGTAAGTACTTTTACACTGAGATGCTTCAGTCTTCGATCAGGTAGAATCTTCTCTGCGCTCTGCTTCTGAGATGATTCTCTTTATTCAGTCTTCAGTCTTCGACTTCAGAATGAATGCTTTCAGTTTGTGCTGATCTGAAACTGAAGTGAAGCTTCAGTGAACTTAATTCTCAAGAGGTTCAGAATTCTGTACAAGTATCTTCACTGAACTTCAACTATTTCTGAACAAATTATACCTGGTCGATTTTCGACCCAACAGTTTTGGTTGTGGACATTTGACGATCATTGGACATACATAGCTTGATCTTAACTTGTTGTTGCTCGATCAAGGTGAGTTTCGTAGTTCCCTTACTCGTATGAGAGTCGGGCTGAAAAGTGTACGTGCATGATTACATTTGTTAATTGAATGATCGATTGATTGATTGTTTGACGTATGACTATTTGATTGTGATATGGTTATTGTATGTGATTGTTTAAGTGTATATTAGGATAGTTGTGCATACATGGAAGACGGTAATGCCTTTGAAAGGTTATAGATGTGGTGGGAAGGCTGCGGGTGACCCTATATATAAGCATCTATGATTTCTCAAAAGTAGTATCGTATGAAGTGTATGCACATGGTGTTTTGGTGGTGTTGTGGACATTGTGGGTCATTGATGGACATTTGTGGTAT
Source organism: Erigeron breviscapus (assembly GCA_034093135.1). Classification (NCBI taxonomy): domain Eukaryota; kingdom Viridiplantae; phylum Streptophyta; class Magnoliopsida; order Asterales; family Asteraceae; genus Erigeron; species Erigeron breviscapus. Next base: position 181,747,425 of record CM067167.1, read on the forward strand.
GTTGAGGGACATTGATGGACATGATAGGCATGATGACATATAAACGGGTACTCTAAGTGCTTGATGACATATAAACGGGTACTCTAAGTACTTGATGACATTATACGGGTACTATGCGTACTTGATGACATTTGGATGACATGAGAACATTGGTGGGACATTGATGGACATGTTTGACATTATAGAACTTGCATGATACTTATTGCTATCGTTATTACTTGTTCTTGTTTATTATGCTTATTCTAACTACCGTGATTAGCTCATTTTGTGAATACATGTGTGATGGATATTGATGGTCATTGATGGACATTGTGGGTCATTGATGGACAATTGTGGTATGTTGAGGGACATTGATGGACATGATAGGCATGATGACATATAAACGGGTACACTAAGTACTTGATGACATTATACGGGTACTTACGTACTTGATGACTTTATGCGGGTACTATACGTACTTGATGACATTCGGATGACATGAGAACATTTGTGAGACATGGATGGACATGTTTGACGTCATTGAACTTGTTTGATACTTATTGTTATCGATATTATATGTTCTTGCTCATTATACATATTCTAGCTATTGTATAGTTCGTTTAATGGATACGTGTGTGATTAGGTTGTGTTACGAGCCAACCTAAATTGAGTACTTGTACCTTTTAAGGACTTACTGTAAGTGTATTACTTGCTCATTATCCTTGTTCATATTGTGAATGGCATTGGCATTAGATCCTTGTCATTCTTTCTTACGAACTCACCAACCTAATGTTGACTTTGTTTAGTACACTTTTCAGGTTATCAGATGAATCCAAGACGTGATGGTTGGTTGATGCTTGTGCTAGGACTTGGGCATTGGACTTACATGGATCTAAGATTCATTTGCCCTTTATTTTGCATTTGCACTTGATTGTTGATGTTGGATTCACCAAATCCCTTTTTGTTCATATAGTTCATGTTCTACGATAATCCCATGCTAATGCTATATCTTTTCCGTAATATTCATTGCCTAGATTGGGGTGTTACATTTTCAAAACCCCCAAATCCAAAGACCGTCACCGGATACCATTTCTGGTCACCATCACCGGGAAAAATTTAGACCACCGGATCTGAACATATTAGAAGTTTAGACCATCGGATCTGGACATCTAAAAAGTTATACCACCGGATTTGAGGAGGTGGCGGCGGGCTGGGACGGCGGTCCGGCAGTGGGGGTGGCACGAAGGAGACGATGAGACGTGGGGATAGAGGCAGAGGTGGCGTCGGGGGTTGTATGGTTAATGAAGGTTACTTTTGTAGCTTTTCCCCGTTTTTCTGGCGATGTGGGCGGCTAACCGGCGATGGTGGTGGTCGGAATCAGAAAAGGGATAGCGAGAGGGGGAGATGAGTGTATGTTGTTTTACCCAAATATGTGTTATACGTATACATATATATCTATTATATAATTAAATTAAATAAATAGAGGTAAAGTGGGTCCTAGGTGGACATATGGATGTCAAGTAAGCAACGACCGACTCCACATCATACCTCAGCCGGTAAAGACCCCAAATAGAAGTTTTTACCGGTTTTAATCCCCACAATAGACATTTTAAAAGTTAGGTTCTAAAAAAGACATTTGGGACAAGCTGAAGTACTTTCCAATCAAATAGCCCTTTTGTATATTGAATTTTTGTAAAACCAACGAGGTTTGATCAAAAGTTCTATACTCATGTGTTGCAAAAACCAGAGGTCTTTTTCTATAATTTAGATAATATCTAGAAGCAGCTTTTCTACCTTAGGTAGCAGTAAAGTTATCTACATTTCAAACTCCTCCATACATTGTCGTGGTATTGGGATCTAAAACCCACAAAAAACGTCATTGGTGTTACTACTTACGAATATTGAATTTGGAAAAACATAAGTTAGTATCCAAGAGTTTATGTTTTCGATAAAAGGTCGTCACCCTTGATTAGAATTCCATGAGTTTATGTTTGGAAACACATAAGGGCATCTCCAACGAGAAAAAGCTTTCAAAAGCTTTTTATGTTACCAACTAATCATTTCACTAACTAAAACATAAGAAAAACCTATTCACTCCAATGCAAAGCTTTTTTAAAAGCTTTTTTTGTGTGTGTATTGAGGAAAAACTTTAAGATTAAAAAAAAACCCATCCATATCTACATCTATATCAATGATTAAATCCTTAAAAATTAAAAAATCTTATCTTGCATATGTACATTACAATATGTATTTTCACATCAATCCATACAGCACCACTAAGCTGCCCAAGAGATCGTACGACCACCATCATTATTATTCCCTCACTATTTCAATATCATATATATACGCATATATATGTATCTTATATATATAAGATCATTACCTTTTTTAGGTTTTTTGAAAGAAGATATATACATCTAGAAGATGAACTGTGTGTACGGATATAGGCCGAAAAAGTGGCCGGCTGCCCAAGGGAGAAATAAGCAGGTCACGCCACTTCTTCGATTGTTGTTTGTCTGTTGGTTTTGTGTGTGTAGTGTGTTTGTTGTTGTTCATCTTCTTCTTCTTCTTAATCATCTGCCGCTAATTGTACGGATTACGAGACACCCGTTTTGTATTATTGTAAGTCCAAACTCGTTAGATGGTACTACTGAAGACACCTCTATGTCGATGGTGGAGTTACTTTGCAATATATGAACTGAACTGGAGACGACCAGTTGCAGTGTGTATATACCAAGTTCTAGATAGATTACTTATAAAAATGACAATAAGTAAAGAACAATGCAATAATACAAATAACTTGTAAGATAACTTGATGAGACAATATGTAAATTTCAATGTGTAATTTATTTATTGAAGTTAAACAAATTACAAGGTTGATGCGGAACCAAGATAATACACGAATGTAAATATCCTAACAACCTATGAAAACAATTGATCTACACTCGGAATTTCTCAAGACAATCGAAACACTTAAAGTTGTGAAATGTTCCTTTTAGCGATTGAGAGAAGATTGCACAAGTTCACCAAGAATATTGCAGGTTTGCAAAGTGAATTCTATCGAAGTGTATTCGAAGAAGTTATATTCTTGGTTGTGCAATGACTTGTATTTATAGGCAAAGTTAACATTTGAGATGTTAACTTTAGCCGTACAAATGTGGTTGAGAGCATTTAAGGAATAGCATTTAATTCCTTAAAAGGCAGTGTAAAGTCGCATGTTAAAGTGACTTTACTCAACCACCTTTATGTACCTTTTATTACTTAAATAATAAGATAAGGCTTATATCCGGGTAAAGGTACATAAAGCATATAAGTCAATTCCTCGTAATCAGTGTAAAGCTTTGTAAGGGCTTTCCACTGATGGTCTCCAGTTTGTAACTGACTAGAATGTCAACTGGGCTTCGCTACCATTGCCATTCTCTATCTTCCATTTGTTGTCTTCGACTTCAACTGGAATGCTTCTTCAACTTGGTCAGTTCTCAACTGGCGGAAGTCTTCAGTTGCGTTAACTGTACGGTGCAACTGGACTTCAATATATTTCTCGACAAATCATTAAGGTCTCCAAATGCAACTGGAGACTGGACAGTTTCACTGGGTCTCCAGGTGCAACTGGAGACTGACCAGTTTACCAGGTGAACTGGTCCTAACAAATTCCCCCTATTTGTCTAGAAATATAGTCTAAGTCTTTTTCTAGTTCTTGTATCTATACAAGTGTGAACTATAGAGACTTGTTCGATTTAAATCTATCTAAGTTTCTAAGGCATTTTTATAGATCAATAAATGCCTTAGGTTTTTCTTTTAGGTTTGTTAGATTTTAATCTATTATCTACCTTGTGGTTACAAACTAGTAACTTCATTTATACAAGGAAATGGAATTTATACAAGTTACAGAATGTAAATACAAATTGCAAGTAGATAACTGAAGAAAGAACTTAATGAGATGGCCCTTCGCCAGTTCTTCTTCTCATGGTCACCAAAGAAATAGGTTGAGTCTTCAGGGTCAATATTCAGCTTTTGCTCCAGATTTTCTTTATGTTGAATTTTGCCCCTTAAGAAGTTCACCCAAGCTTTCTCAAACCTATTCTTTTGTGCCTTCGCATCCAAAACATTCACCATCTCAACCCATTCGCTGAACCCATATTGCATAGCACCAGGATTGCCAGTTTTAACCAGTGGCCCCCTGGTATAACTAACTTCGACTTGAAAGACTTTGGTGCCTGGCTTGATTGTTATATTGACACTATTGATAGTACCACTATGTCTTCTGGTTGACATGATCTGGGAGTAGTAGCTTCTAGCTTCAGATTCATTTGTAATTTTTATACTCCCAGCACCAGCAGCCAGTACAGCGGACTTAATGTCTTCATTGGATACCTCGCCAGTTGATTCAACGAATGTGCTAAGGTCAGCATCTCTTGACAATGGTCTTCTTGGTTGTGGAATCCTTCTTGGTGGATTCAAAACCTTCTTCACAACCTTCTTAACATTTGCAATACGTTTAAGAATCCCACTGGCCCTTATCTCCTTAGCCTTCTCCACTGAAATGTTTAAACTCCTGGCATCAAATTCTGCTTCATCCTCAGCATAGTGTCTGTCCAGTTCTACATCCAGCATTTCATTCAACTGGTCAACTATCCTAGGATCATTTTTAATCCTGGCATACTCCTCCTTAGTGATACCCAAAAGATTGGCATCACTCATATCAAGCAACTTGATCTGCTCAAGATGTGCCCTGGCTTCAGCTTGGTTTCTTTGTTTCATTTTCTTTCTTTCTTTGATATCATCACCAAGTCTGGCCAGTCTTCTGCTATCACTATCTGAAACTGGAGGGAGTATATCAGCATTGCCAGTTTCCAACATTACATCAGTGGCCGGCTGGGCAGATGCATCACCAGCTAAACCTTTTCCTTTATCCAAAACAACATTCCCCCTAACACTTTGCTCACCAGCTTCAGTACTGGTAGCCACAATCAATTCTCTTCCAGATGGAGTCCTTCCAGGTGCAACTGGTGTAAGGACTGAACTTCTTTCCCCCTTGGCAGCATCTAGACTTGCCCGAATACCTTCCCATTCAGAGGGGTGAGATGGCAACCGGTCAAGAGGCTGCCATGACTGCATGTCCTTACACTCCTTAAAGATCCCACACATCATCCTGAAGGATCTCCACAAATGGTTCGTCTCTTTTGACTGGGTCAAAACATTGGCAGTTACTTGTTCTTGACCAGTTTTCAATGCATTCAAGATCTTGGAGTCTTCGTCCAAACCAGAGACAACCTTATCCTTCACTTCATCATCTTTCTTCTTCAGATTTTCCACTTCAGTTGTCAGTTTCTCTAAGGATTGAGCATGTAGAGATACCTGGGTGTTCAAACTTTCAATGCTGCCTCTCAATTGGTTGATCTCACTGGTGAGTGGGGCCAGATCAACCTGAGGAGTGGCCAGCTTAGTGATCTCAGATATCACCCTTTCAACCAATTGTGCTTCCCTAGCACCCAGCGTATCCTCTATTTTCTGACCAACCGAAGTCATCAACTGCTCTCCAAGTCCAATTACATCTAGGCCAGGTTTTTCAATAAGTTCCTTCACCTGCCTTTCAATCTCCTTCAAATCAACTTCTGAAGTTCTGACAGTATTTCCTAGCAAGTTGGAGATTGAAGATGTAACCTTGGAGTGAGTTAGGTCAAAGGCTTCCTTTAAAGTACCAGCCAGATTGTTGCAGCCAGTGACCAACTCATTTAGCTTTTTAAACACCAAGTCTTCATTAGATGAAAACTTGTTTATCCCCAGATCAACCACCTTAATATTTGTCAAATGATCTTTGTGGTATCTGGAGAATGACTTGGTGTTTTTGTCAAGTGTCTTCTGAATCTCCTCCACCCTGGTTAGAAGGTTTTGGAGATCGGCTTGAAGTGAGACAAATTGACTGTCCAGTGACAAAGGAGAAGGTGTCACTGGACCAGCAGCAGTTACTACTGGAGCAACTGGAGGAGGAAAACTTAAGGAAGTCTCCCCAGTTGTCAAACCAGCAGTTAAAGATATAATAGGAGTGGTGGATGAAGAAAGGACTGGAAAATCAAAGTGTTGTTCATGCTGAGAATGCTCAGGTGTGAACAACGGCGACGGTGGGGGTGGCATTTCTCGAGCAAATGAGAATTGCCTAGTTGGTGAAGGAGCGGTATATGTTGGTAAAGATATATCAGTAGGCACATTTTCTTGGGGGGGTGAAAGTGAAATTGATGCGTCTGGAAGTGAGACTGGAGATGAAGGGTCTTGAGCTTGTACAGAAGCATCAAGAATCTCCTGGTCTATTTCAGTACCTTCAGAATCCGAAGATTCTATAAGGATTTCCTCGTCATTAACACTCATGTCCAGATCCATGAATGTAACTGAGGGCTGACCAGTTTCCTGGTCAGTCTCCAGATGACCTTCCCCAGTTTCCTGGATGGGTGCATCTGTTGGTGGATCAGATACCGAAGTATCTTCACCAGGATAGATGTGATTGGAGTTGCTTCAGTTATGGTTGCTCTATCCTCAACCATAACATTAGGCGAACTGGAGGGTCCCTCATTATTTTGAGGCCCGCCCAGCTGCCTTTCTGACTCACCTTCCACAGGTGCATCAGTTGAAGCGAATGCCAGTTGCATTCGTTCAGGAATTTTGACCTCTCCAGCTTCAGATACTAGAGAGTCTAAATTCCTTAGCATATCTGGAGCAGTGTACGGTGAATCTGTACTATTATATGCTTCTCTGCCCAGAATATGCTTAAAACAAAGAGAGAGGAACCTTGAAAAGGGGATACAAACACCCCTTGTGCCCTTCAGCTTTTGGACCAGGCTTCTATACAAGATATCTGCAAAGTCTACTCTCAATCCGTTCCACAAGCAGTAAGCCATTTCTGCTTGTGAGGAGTTAATCTGGTCAAGTCCACCAGAACTCCCACCCATGCTCTCCACCAGGTAGATGAAAAAATACCTCCATGAAGGTGTAAGGCCCTTCATGGTCATCGCACCTTTCGTTTTCAGCACCCCATTGTCCAAGCACTCCTTGTGTCCCATTTCAAGAAGTACTTGACGAAAATTTATGTTTGGGGGCAAGACGACTGGAGATTCACCCTCTCTCCAGTAATTGAGGCGTAAGGCATCTCTCAATACATCGGCGGTCAAGATACACTGGATTGTTCCATCCTTTAAAGTGAAACTGATGGAGGAACAATCAGAAGAAAGAACGGCAGTATACCAAAACTCACACAAGTAGTTGTGAAACAACTTGCGTGGGTTTAGAGAGAATGAGGGTCCTATTGGAGAATCCTTCAAAAACCTTTGGATTCTACCAATAAGGGTATCGGACCCTTGAGATCCTCGTAAGCTAGCCATCGGATTGTTTGGATTTAATTTGATGACTGAAGCATTACTAGGAGCACCAGATGCCGGTTTGACATCTGGTGAAGGAGCATATGGAACAGTCAAGAGATTTACATCTCTTGAACGAGATGATCTAGGAGCCATAGAAAAATGAAAATGAAATTTGGGATTTAGGGTTCTTGATTTATGAAGCAAAGAGAAGAATGAAGCAATTTGATGATTGGAAGTAAATGAAGGAATGTAAGAGAAGGAAGTAAATGAGTTCGGAGTAAATAAGGGTATTTATAAAGGGATTCAAGATCCCAATGAAACACCAAAATTATATTTTAATAAACAAAATCCTTTTTGTAGATATTTTCAACAAGGTTGGTTTGAATTTTGAAATAAAATAATAATTTGCCATGTAAACATTAAATGCTTCCATGTCAGCATTAAATGCTACGACGGCTTATCTTACCCACGCGCCTACTCACTTTTTGTTTTCCCAATACAAACAGTTGTCAAGTACTAAAATGGTTTCAAACACGTCAGATCACGATACCAAGTGGTTTAAATCACTCGAGTACCATCACGTGTCACACATATTGACCAAGTATTTATAACGTTATAAAAACAAGACAAGACTGAACCTGGTCACTGGAGGATCAGTCCAGTACCAGTTTCCAACTGGAGAGTTCTCCAGTTGCATTTTCAAACAAAAACGAATTTTAGTCATAAAATTATTTTGAGTCTTTCCCCCTAAAATGATGATCCAGAAATCAATTAGTGCCAAGATAGTATCACAAAGGCGTCGATAGCCTGGCGAGCAAAGATTATCTGGACCTCCTCAACTGGAGAACTTCATCAGTGTCACTGACGCGTTCAATAACAAAGAAAGCTCCAGTTAAGGATTTAACATTCCCAGTTCGCTGACGAGATGTTTAAAGGTTTTCTCATCGAGAGGTTTAGTAAGAACATCAGCTAACTGTTTGTCAGTGGGGATGAAATGAATTTCAATATCTCCTTTCATAACATGATCACGAATGAAATGATACCTGATGTCAATAGGCTTTGTTTTGGAGTGCATCACTGGGTTGTGAGATATAGCAATTGCACTGGTGTTGTCACAAAAGATTGGGGTCCTTGTATACCTTTGACCATAATCTAGTAACTGGTTCTTGATCCAGAGAATCTGGGCACAACAACTGGCCGCAGAAATGTACTCTGCCTCAGTAGTGGACATAGAGACTGAAGTCTGCTTCTTGCTGGTCCAACTTACCAGTTTTCCTCCAAGGAAATGACAACCACCGGTTGTTGATTTTCTATCTATCTTACAACCTGCATGATCAGAATCTGAATAACCCATTAGATCTAATCCTGAGCCTTTGGGATACCAAAGACAAAGATTAGGACACCCTTTCAGGTATCTAAAGATACGCTTTACAGCGTGCAAATGTGATTCTTTAGGGTTAGCCTGAAACCTACACAAACATGTTGCAAACATTATATCTGGTCGACTGGCAGTTAAGTACATCAGTGAACCAACCATACTTCTATAGTCAGTTATGTTAACTGGTTTGCCAGTTGGGTCAGAGTACAAATTCAATGGTGCTGCAATAGGTGTGTTTTTCGATGGGATTGAATCATATTTGTATTTTCTTAACAAATCTCTGACATATTTTCCTTGGTTTATGAAAATTCCATTTTCAGTTGCTTAATCTGAAGACCTAAGAAAAATGTTAATTCACCCATTAAACTCATCTTATACTCAGATGACATGATTTTAGAAAACTTTTTACACATTGCATCATCAGTTGAGCCAAAAATAATGTCATCAACATAAATTTGTACCAATAAGATATTACCTCTTTCTTCAAGATAAACAAGGTATTATCTATTGCACCTCTTTGAAAGCCATTTTTAAGAAGATGTTTAGTTAAAGTATCATACCAGGCTCTTGGGGCTTGCCTTAGACCATACAATGCTTTGTTCAGTCTGTAAACCCAATGAGGATGTTTCTCATCAATGAAACCTGGAGTCTGCTTAACATAAACTTCTTCTTCCAATGTTCCATTAAGGAACGCACTTTTGACATCCATCTGGAAAACCTTGAACTGCAGATGGGCTGCATAAGCCAGAAATATTCTTATGGCTTCAAGTCTTGCAACTGGAGCAAAAGTTTCATCAAAGTCAATGCCCTCTGCTTGACAGTAACCCTGGGCAACTAGTCTGACCTTGTTTCTTACAACATGGCCATCTTCATCCATTTTGTTTCGGTAGACCCATATGGTACCAATAGGTTCTTTCTTTAACCCTGGTGGACAAGGAACAAGCTCCCAAACATTGTTCCTTTCAAACTGGAGGAGCTCTTCTTGCATAGCTTCCACCCAGCTTGGGTCTGCCATAACCTCGTCAATCTTCTTTGGTTCAATTAAAGATAAGAAGGTGACGTTTAAGCATTGCTCACTGGTAGCTCTTCTAGTCTGAACCCCACTATTTGGATCACCCACAATTTGTTCAATTGGATGGGCTCGAGTCTATCTAGTGTATTGACTAGGCTGGTGAACTACAATATCAGTGCAAGTCACCTGGCGATCTTCTTCAGTTGCAACAGCTCTGGAGAAGGATCAGTCCAAACAACTTCTACATCCTCATCAGAGTCAATGAGGTCTCGATTAGCATCATGAAATTCCTCATTAGAAGGCATTTCATGAAGAACTGGAGAAGTAGATGTTTGAACTGGTGCTGATATTGGAGTGGCACGTACATCAGATCCAATCACCAATTCTTGTGGTAAGTTGAAATTGATGGAGGGATAAAATGATGTGTCACTGGAGGTGTTCTTCTGGTGAAACAACTGACCGATGAACTTGGTCAGTTTCACCAAAATTGATTGGAATGACTGGAGTAATATCAAGGCTTGGTCTCTTGTTGATTGCTTCAGTTGATTCAGCGAATGTGACATGAATTGTCTCATGAACCTTTTGGAGTCTATAATTATAAACTCTAAAGGCCTTCGAATATCTGAATAACCTAAAAATACCCCTTCATCAGCTTTTGCATCAAACTTTCCAAGCTGACTGAATCGTTCAAGATATAAACTGGACAACCAAATACATGAAAGTATCCAATATTTGGTTTACGATTCCTGAGTACTTCATAGGCAGTCTTCTTATGTCTCTTGATGTAGACTGACCGGTTTTGGGTGTGACAAGCAGTTGCAACTGCCTCAGCCCAAAAACTGGTGGGAAGACCAGATTCAGATAGCATACTTCTGGCGGCTTCTATCAGTGTGCGATTCTTTCTTTCCACAACTCCATTCTGCTCTGGAGAGTGAACTGATGAGAAGTTTTGAGAGATGCCAGTGTCACTGCAAAATGTTTCAAGTACCTTATTTTGGAATTCAGTACCATTATCACTTCGCAACTGACAAACTTTTCGAGTATACTTGAGCTCAATTCGTTTGATAAGAAAGATGATTTCAGCAGGAGCATCACTTTTGGATCTGATGAATACCACCCAGCAGTATCTGGTGAATTCATCAACCACAACTAGAGTGTATTTCTTTCCAGCTCTAGTTTGAACATTCACTGGACCAAAAAGATCCATATGTAGCATGTGAAGAGGTTCAGTGATGCTAAAATTTTGCCTAGTTTTAAAACTGGCTCTCTTCTGCTTACCCATCTCACACCCTGGACATGGCTTTTCCTTTTTGAAGGAAATTTGAGGTATCCCATCAACCAGTTGTTTGCGAGACAACTTGTTAATGTTTTTGAAATTAAGGTGGGATAACCTTTTATGCCATAGCCAGTTGGTGTCCTCATCAGCTTTGGTATAGAAGCATTGCTCTTTTGGAGCTGGTTCCATATCCATGATGTACACATTGCCCTTTCTTGGTGCAATCATCACCACTTTCCAATCCTTGTTGAATATGGTGCCTTGTGCAATATCGAACAAAACTCTGAAGCCATCATCGCAAAGTTGGCTGACACTGATCAGGTTGTATTTCAAACCATTCACAAAAGCAACTCTTTTGAATTCGACTTGTCCATTATTGAGCACACCATATCCTTCAGTCTTTCCAGATTGATCATTACCAAATGTCACTGTCGGTCCATCTTGGACAGTGAACTCTTCCAGTAGGGGCTTACATCCGGTCATAGTCCGGCCAGCAGCGCTGTCCAGATACCAGATATTTCTTTCGATCGCCTACACACACACAAAAATCATTAGTTCTTTTTGTGAACCCATCTTTTCTTGATGGGTTCACTGGACTTCTCTACAGAAGTCACAGTTGATTGTTGAGGTGTTGAACTGGAGGCTGCATTTGGAGCTTTATCACCAGCTCCAGGTGCAGGAGTAAAAACGATTGGTATTTGATACTTACTCCCTTTATTTTTACCAGATTTTGTTCCAGATGGAACATTCTTTTGTTTAGGTATTAAAGAGAGTGGATTAATATTTTGTTTGAAAACTGGAGGTAATGAACCTCCTTCCAGATTGTTAATCCGGGCAGTACAACTCTGAACCTGTCGAGACAAAAGTTGGAGTTGACTTTCCAGATTAACCAAAATATTATTTTCTTCAGGCAGTTGAACCTTGGACCTTGGTTCAACTGGAGATTTAGTCTGTCGGGTCTTGGGCACCTTAGACTTTTGAGGTAAAGGCTTCTTACCAGTGGCCTTTTTGACTGGAGCTTTAGCCTGTTTGGCTCCAGTTTTAACCTCAATGGGGGTGGTCTCAAAGGTTTCAGTTTCAACAGCTTCAGGTTGATCATAAGGTGTTTCAACCTTGAGAGCTGGAGGCAATGCATGAAGATCTGGTATGAGAGCTGCCATCTCCAGATCTCCAGATTTCCATGCATTCTTCTGGGCATCAATAGTTCTAGAAAATGCATCATAGTTTTT
>CM067167.1:181760650-181773742 GCA_034093135.1 Erigeron breviscapus
GGGTTTTGGAAAGATTGATTGTTGAAAAGTTAAAGAATTTTGTGTAAGTTTATTAACTTTTCAGGTTTAAGACGAAGATCAGGGAAAAGATGAAAATTTGATGCCTACAGGTTTGATCTTTTAAATTTTCATATTTCCAGGAAGTTCGTGGTAATCGTTGATCAATTATTCAGAAACTTTGACGAAATTTTGATTTTAAAGTGTGCAGGAGGTAATTACGACCTCGTAATTGCAAGAAGCAGAATATGACCTCGTAATTGGTCTAATTGGGCTTTAGGCAAATACGACCTCGTAATTGGGCCGGGTTGACCCAGATCCATTCGGGTCAAGTGGGTATATAAACCCATTTTAGCCAAACACGACCTCACAAAATTAAAATCAAATTTTGAGCTTTACGACCCCGAAAATACTACTTTGCTACCCTGATTTTGATTTGATAGATACAATTAGATCGAGAGTTTTTGATTGATATTTTTGTGTTCATCTCGAAATTCTGAATCTAGGTATACTATCTAATCGTAATATAGTTACCATGCAACAAGAAAATCAAGAAAAAGGGTTTCGAAATTTTCGAATTAGGTTTCCCTAGTTTCTTCGATTTTGATGTTTTCTGGGTAAAAATAAGGGTTGGGGTATCTTTATCGTTTGAATACGAGTATAAAGAAACAATTTTTACCAGTTTTGGTTGGGTAAATCGCGAAATCGCGTTGGGGAAGATGAATAGTGCGACGGACTCGTAAAAGTGGGTTCGCTAGCCCAGATTTGCGAACTCGTAAATGTCAATTAATTTTGACTGGTTTGACTTTCGAAATACGATGCCGATTTATGACCTGATCAAATACGGGGCCAAATTGGAAAATACGATTTCGTATTTTAGAGTTTGGTTGACACGTATTTTGACCTTGAAATACGACCTCGTACAGGGATACGACCTCGTATTTTTGACTTAACAGATTTTCAAAAGTTTATTTTTATAAAAATTTGAAAATAAGTTAATTATTTATCCTTAACTTAATTACAGAGATAATTTAAGTTAATTTAACAGATTTTCAAAAGTTTATTTTAATAAAGATTTGAAAATGAGTTAATGTATCTTTAACTAAATTACAGGGATAATTTATGTTAAACTATCTATAACTAAATTACCGAGATAATTTTAGTTGTGTTTGTTATGCATATGAATTTTGATGTCATATTTGAGTAATTAATTATTTGTTATTGATTACAGAAATGGCAAGAGAATTTGTATCAGGTCATAACTTTCTGATTAATTTGGACGAGAATCAAGATGGAACAGAGTATTATCATGATATTTTCAGATTTTTGAAGCGGTCAAGAATTAATCACATTCTTACTCACTCACCTGTGCTATATGAGTCATACCTGGTAGAGTTCTGGGAAAATGCAAGCATAAGAAGACTGCTACTCAGGAGTGGATTGAAACAGTGGTTGCGGGCAAGACCATTAAGTTCTCAACTTCCGATCTTATTGATATCTTGAAGTTAGGTACAGTAGATCAAGAAGGAGGAGAGAATGGACCTACTACTTTTAGTAGAGTGGTTATTGTTGGAGGATTTACTAGGATGGGATATGCTGATGACTTGAATGTGGGAACATTGAAGAAGCGCGGATTCTTGAAGGTGGAGATACTTAGCGCACGTATTGTTGGTTAGTTTGTGTAGTAAAAGAACCGGATGGGATACGCTTAATCAAGAATCTCAAGCTCAGATGGTTGGTCTGGTATACAACAAACCGTATAGTTTTTCTAAGTATTTCTTCAACGAATTGAGGAAACAAACAACTGCCAGACTAGGGCATAGGTTTATGGTTTATCCTAGATTCGTTATGATGATCATTAATCATCACATTCCTAATCTGCCTGCTACTAAGTCGGTCCTGAAAGTGTCATCTATCATAAAAAGGGCATATGATGAGCTTTGATGGTGATCCAGGTGCTCAAGATATTCCTTTGTTTGGAGCTCTAGTGGATATTAACTTTAATCCACCTACAGCTGAGGAGTTTGCCAGATTCAGGACTGAGATTGTTCCACATGAGCCAGTAGCTAATCCAGTTCCTCTACAGATGGTGATGCCAGATGTGCCAATGGGCGACATAGCACAACCACAGGTTCAAGGCACAGAAGAGGTGATAGTTGAGAGAGATGTGGTTCTTGAAAAAGAAGCAGAAGCACATGAAGATATCGTTGATCATGCTGCTAGTACTTCTGAAGGTGCTTCAAAGAAAGTTTCATCTGATTCAGGTCTGAAAAGGAAACAAGCAGAGTATTCTAGGGAATCTGAGGTGCCAGAAGTTGAAGAGGTACCTGCTCCAAAGAAGAAAATTGTTATCAAATTGAAAGTCAAGGAGAAAACTGCTGTTAGTGGAGTAGATGAGACGACCAAAGCTCCAGAAGCATCATGCAGAGTTCCTGAACAGAGGTCTAGGAGATCAGTTGAATCACATGCAGAGACAGTGATACCAAGAAGATCTCAGAAGACAACTGTAAATCTTGAAAGGCCGTCTACAACTCATAGAATGAAGGATTCAGTGCCTAATCCTGAACCAAGAACTGAAGCGACTACACGTCAAGTTCCTATATTACCACCAGTGTTTGGTATGGCTGACATGAAAGGAAAGATGACGGTGTTAGAGGCTAGAGTTAATGGTTTGTTTGATGAGTTGGAGAAACAAAATAAGAACCATGAGAAAGAGATGCAGAGAAAGCAAAAGGAAGTTGAGAGGTTAAAGAAAGTTCTTAATGATGAAAGAAAGAATCATCAAGACTTTATTAATACTCTCATGTCCAACTTTGACATGGTTCGTCATGAAGCTACTAAGGCAGAAAGTTCGGCTACTAGAGCGAATAAAGGAGTAGTTAGAGTAGCTGAACAGATGACTAAGATTGCAGATGTCATGCTAGATTGTGTGATGCAATCAGAGTTAACTGAATTGTTTGAGAAGTTTTTGGTGAAAAAGAAATTGTTGCCAGATCTAGGCTGTAAGGGTGATGAGTTTTCGAAAAAGAAAGATGATGATTCAAATCAAGACCCGGATGCAGCAAAAGATAAAGGCAATAAGCATCAAGAGGATCTGACCAAGGCAATAGAGTCTCTGAATGAGATTGCAACTGGTATGGTAGGGTCTTCTAAGACAACTGATGCTGTGAGGGAAGAAGGTGAGATAATCTATGGTGATGAGAGCTGGATGGATATCACAGAAGTCGATATGCCAGTTACAGCTTCAAGGCTTGTGGATAAAGATGCTGAGCGCAAAGGGTTTAGTATTGATGAATTCAGAGCTAAGCTTGATAGAATGGACAGGTCTGAACAAGTCCAAGATCCTGAAGCTCCAGTCATGCAAGAACCAATTGCTGAAGATCCTGATGTGCAACATACAGAGCCTGTTGATACTAGACCAGATTGGGTTATTACTTGGAAGAAAAACATGGCTAAGTATGAGGCATCGCATAAACCTATCAAGTATAAAGACAAGATTCAGGGAGAGAAGGTTGAAGCCTACGCTACTACTGCATGCTCAAGAATCGTGAGTTTTCATTGGGATGATGAGTTGAGACTTCTCATTACCAGGAGAACAGACGGAGTGCAGTATTTGGACTATAACTGTAACATTTGTGATTTTTACCCGTTTGACCGTGTATGTAATTTGAGTAACTAGTTCAATAAATGGAAACTTTGACATAATTGCGTACATTTATCGGTAAATTGGGTTAAATATAATGTTATATTGGGCTTCTAGAATTAAGCCCATATTATGTGATTATGATATTGGCCCATATGTGTTATGGAAATATAGACGGTAATTGAGTAACGGTAGTAACAAGGAAAAACGTATATACGAAACCTTAAGTATAATGTACGGTTCCAACAGTTTCGGTGGAACAGTGTCGGTGGAACAGTGTCGGTGGAACAGTGTCGGTGGCTAGATGATAATTCCATTAATGGAACAAAGCCGACATACTTTATGGAAAGTAGGAATACTCGTGAAATTGTCACAAGCTATATTTGATTTATTAGTTGAATAATGTTACTAGTAGACAATTGTTGTGTAAATTGTTAAGAAAACTTACTTCCAAAGCTAGTAAAACCATACACTTCCATGAGGAAACTTCCTAGCACTTTCCTTTACTTAGTAGCAAAGTTATAAACCTCTAAATATCTTCAAAAATCTGATCATAAGTTGTTAAAGTCAAGAATGGATACTAATTTTATCATATTTAATTCCATGAGGTTACAAAGTCAAGAATGTACATCATTTTTATTATATTTAACTCCATTTTATTTACTATAAATACTAGGCTTAAGTTATCATAAAAACTCACACCTTAAACTTCATTCTCTCTCAATTTAGCATTCTATAAGTCTAAAATCATCCTTTCCCTTCTTGTTATAAGTTTCAAAGAACACTTGATTGTTCTAGTATAAGCAAAGTCGCTTTGATCTCAAAGTTCGCCGAAAATCGTCAAGAGAAGTTGTTATCAACAAATCTCTCTAAGATCTTCAAAAGCTCTAGTTATAATACTCAATTTGAGTTGGGAATAATCTTAAATTATTAAGTAAACAAGTCCAAGTCTTGGGCAAATTTCATTTGAATCAGAAGTCGTGTTCTTCGTACGTCAAAAGTTTGATCTTAGAGTTCATAAACTCTCCTTTCTTGTAAGTATTTTTATAAAACCTTACTATACTTTGCTCTATGATTTTAGAAATATATGTTATGTATTGAAATGCTTGTCAACTTAATTTTATACTCAATTGATACATAATTGCATTTAAATACGGTAACTATGCTTTTATATATGAATATTGAAATATTGTTACTATTGCGAAAAATGAATTATTAGCGAAAGTACGAGAAATCGTAAAACTTTTATTAAATCATTTTAAATAATTATTATGGTATATAAACAAGGGCATAGTTATATACCTAACTATCCTAATTCATATAATTACTATTCACCATCTGTGAATTATTTCGTATTTTCGAATTGTTGATTTATGGATAGAATATATCCTCGATACGCTTTTAACCGCACAATGTTTCCGAAAGTGATTGCACCTTGGGCCTCTTTGGCTTATGCTGGAGGAATGGAAGGTAGTTCGCGAAAAGTTTGCATAAGCAATCACTAAGCAACTTAATTCGCCCCGGTATTCTTCACGACCCAAGGCCAACCCTAACACAACTTGGAAATAAAATGCTGGTTTTTCCTGCCATTTAAGGTATCTTTTCAATTGTAATCAATACATTTTGTATTGATTATAATACATACCATTCAAGGTATCTTTTTCATATCTCTGCTATTGAAAACATCTATTCGTTACAAGATTAATACATTCTTCGTATTAATCCTATTATTTAAAAAATACTTCAAAAGGATTTAGAAATATCAGAGGAATACTTTATATATCCTACGGATACGTATTACATACGGAAAGTTACATTTTTACCCTACACTTTTCAAAGGTATCATTTTTCGTCCTTATACTTTGGACATTTGACAATTTAGTCCCTTAAACTTTTATAACAAAAATTACGTTGACAAGCGTATTAATAAATCCTTATAGTTGTATATCTATATTTGAAATTTAGCACGAATATAAATCAATTCACATTGAAATTAGGGAATACGTAACGTGGCCAGTTGACTCGCTCGTCATCGTTAACTACATCAATCTCTTCTATTTTTGCTGTTGAACTATCAACAATAAGGTGAGTTTCGTAAACCCTCCCTACTCAATTGAGATTCGGGCTGAAAAGTGTACACATACGTGTTTTGTTGAACGTTGTTAATTGTTATATGGATTCGTTGTTGTTAAACGTGCTTGTTGAACGTTGTTAATTGTTATATGGATTCGTTGTTGTTAAACGTGCTTGTTGAACGTTGTTAATTGTTATATGGATTCGTTGTTGTTAAACGTTGGAACGTATGAACATGCCTTTGAAATATATGTAAGTCATGCTGTAATGATCACGCCTTTGGAAGACATGTAAGTCGTGCTGAAACGTGTGAATCGTGATATGTGTTGATGTTGTGCTAACGTATACCCTGTTAGGGTTTTCTTGATGTGATTAGGTATTCTAATCCCCGTATATCATTAACGGTTGTATTTCCTGATACGTTTATTCCTTGTTATATGTCCCTACGAACTCACCAACTTTATGTTGACGCTCTTTAGTACACTTTTCAGGTAATCAAGTTAATCAGAGACAGAATGGATGATTATATGCCTGCATTGCTAGGATTGGACTTGCATTAGACTGTCTGGATCCGTGATCCTTATTTCCCTTTAATGGGTTATGCTTAGGATCAACTACTATCGTTTGAACAGTTTTTTTTAAGTATGGATTGAGTGTGTATTTTTGATAAATGTTGATTATTGTAATGTATTTGAATGAGCTTGTGGATTGTTTCAATCTATTGAATGCATATAGTTTGACTCTACATATTTCCCATGTCATGCTGTGCTTTTCTAAGTGATACCCCATGATTCCGCCATGTTAGGGTGTTACAATAACGAAGAAGCTATCAACTCACTTACTGATGTTGATTTTTGGTGCTTAGCTAGGCTAGAACTAATCAATCCTAGTGGATCTGAGTTTGGAACTTATATTGCTATGTCTATAGCGAAAGATATGAAGATCAAGGATCCATCTCAGAGAAAGTATCATCCACAAGAAGGCAAGATGGTCAAGGATAAATCGAAGATAGATCCGAAGACAAAGAAGCCTGTCGTTACTTTGAAGTATGAGCCGACCAAGTTTGCCAAAGAAGTGCCTTTGAAGAAATTCAAGAAGGACTTATTGGATAATATGATAGGCTGGTACTTTGATAGTAAGACATATGAAGCTGTGATGTATGGTGATCATTACTATGAGATTGTGAGGATTTATGAGCCTTTGCATCTAGTGAACTTCTGTAAGAAAGATCTGCTGAAGCTGAACAGTGTTAATATTTGGTTTCCAAAAGATTTTCAGGGTCCAGCGTTGCGATATAGAAATACATTGAGTTTGTGCTTGAAGATCGGCTTACATTCAGACTGTGATTTCTATAAGGCTACAGATGACTCAGAGGAAGTTCAGAAGAAGAAGAAGGCTGATAAGAAAAAGCAGAAGAAGTAGATTGATGACAAAGACAAGACAAAGACATAGGTATGTTAACGTCTAGAAGCTATTGCCAAGGGGGAGTCTGTAAGTGCACGTCTATGTTAATAGCAGTCTAGATTGTTTGGGCTTATATTGTTATATGTCTTTGTAATGTGATTGTCATTAATGAACTTAGTTTATGCATAGAATACTAGATTAAGTTGAAGTATTGAATGTATAGTAAATCTGCTAAGTGTGAATTGCGAGTTCGTAATTCACAATAGGTAATACGACCCCGTATTTGCAGGGTCTAATACGAGGCCAATCACAGAATGCGACCTCGCATTAGTGACGGGCTGGGCTGGGTTTGCGAGGCCGACTCGCTGAAGCCCATGTCGGGTGTTACCTATATAAACCGAACCCTAACAGAGTTTAGGGTTGAACATTTGTCGAAATATCAAGCAGGTATTGCAGGTTATAGCCGTCAAAGGTTGTTCCGCTAGCCCGAAGAAGATCTGCGAGGCCGCAGATGATCTAGGGGCTTTTTGTTGATCACCAAGTTATTGTGAGGGATTCCGCACCTCAAGATAACTGGAGCAAGCTATTGACGATCCGTACCAGGGGACTTACAGTTTTGGGTATAAGTGTTTGATCAAATTTTTAATAGTAATTTTGATGGTCTTATTTTACCAATTTTATATATAGGGGACCAACTGAATATTATTGTTGGAATATATATTCCTCTTTTTTGTCAATTTTGGTAGATGTTAAATTTTACCCATTTTCTGATTCAATGATTGTTTGTTTTGTACAACAACTGAGGTTGTTTTAAAAGATATAACTGCATGACTGCACTTCAGAAAAAGAGTTTAATGGCATTGAACTATTTTTCTATAGTTAATGTTTTCTATTTTTCTGAGATCCCAACAATGGGGACCCTTCATTTGTTGCTATTTCAGTATATGTTTAACTTGTTTGGGGATTTTTTAGTTTTTTTAGTTGGACCATTTTCAGCTTTTGTGTTTTTTTTTTTGGCCTCCATTCATGCTTTTATTTTTATGTTTTACTTATTTTAAAGAATTTAACTTTAGTATTATATTATACATAGGTACCTTTCCAATGCATAATGAAACTTATTCCTGAAGTGAAGATTGAAAACTGCTTGGTAATATATATTTTAGAATTCATTAATCTCATTTCTATTAAATGACTTAAGCATTATGTTATTTAGATTGCTTATATTTTGTTTCTATCATATAGATTTTACCTCCAATTTTTAAGAGAAAGTTACCGGAAAATTGTGAATCTTTAACTGTGATTGATTCTGTTGGTCGTCGTTACCCAAGCTGTTTGTTACCTGCTGAGTCTGGTCATGTTAAACTTTCATTTGGTCATTCGCATGCTTTTGTCATGGATATATTAAGTGGGAATAAGACTATCTCCCAGTTGTTATCACCAAATGAGGTTGAAGTAATTTGTTTCGACTCAATTTGTAACATCCGTGAATTTTGACCCGTTGACTTTTTGTGTAATTTGACTAACAAACTTGTCGAATGAAATAATTGGGCCCATTTGTGATTATATGACTATGTGGTATGTTAGTCGGGTCGTTAATATGTTTGTTTGGCGTTTAATTGTGTAATCGATTGTAAATTGGCTTATAAAGGGAAACGGGTCGACCCATGGGTTGACCATGACCCATGAGTCTACTAGTGACCCATTCCCCCCCTTATCCTCTCATTTCTCTCTATCTCCTTTTCTCTTATCCTCTCAAGTAAAAGCAAGTAAAAACCATTTCAATCTTCATCCCCTTTCTTGCATCGATTTGGTATTAGAACTGTTATAACATAAGAATCAAAAGCCAAGTTCTTGCATTTTATCCATTTTGACCTAATTTCGGGTTCTAGCTCAAAGAGAAGTTTTGGTAAGTCAAATTCATCCCATTTATACCTACTTATGTTTGCTTATGCGTTTCTAGTCATCTTGAACACTTACAAGTCCTAAATCGGCTTAAATCTAGTTTTGGGTTAAATTAGGGTTAAATTAGGGTTTGGGTGATTTGGAAGCGATTGTGATGTTTTGGTCGAATTTGTGGGTTGGGTTATGTGTATTTATGGTTCTTGATGTTTAGTTATGCTTCATAATGGGTTACAAGTCGTTGTAAATTGATTTGGGTCGAATTTAGGGGTTTTGGGTATATTCTTTTCTGCACTTAACTGCTGCTGGTCGATTTGCTGCCCAGCATGGGGCATAACTTACGGCCCTATGGGGCGTAGGTTACGCTAGTTCATTTCTGGTTGGGCATAGGTTACGGCCCTTTGGGGCGTAGCTTACGCCGAAGTTTTACCTTACGCCAAAAACCCACTGTTTACGCCACTCCAGACGCCAAAAGTGAACTTTCTAGAGGGCCGTAGGTTACGCCCATATTGACCGTACCTTACGCCCAGTCAAAACTTGCCCAGCGTAGCTTACGCCCCTTAAGTTAGGCGGTTTGACCTAGACTACGGCTTAAGTTAAAACTCTTCATATAGCATGCATGGTTAGGAATTCGTGTGCAATGTGAATTATGTGAATCCCCGTGTGAGTTCGTAGTTAAGACCACTTGTGTGATAACTTGAATTCAATGTGATGAATGTGGATTATGGTTAACATGGCTTGTTGTTGTTAATTGTTGAGACTAATTTGATGATTTAGGGCAAAATGAAGGGATGCCATTAACTTAGTATAATATTGTGGCAACCCTAAAAGAACCCGATCAACTTTTTTATGGTTACCCGATATTATAGCAAGTTCATGACATCGTGGATTGCGCACGCGTGGCTTAAAGTATAATAAGGAACCGATATGCTTAATGGAAGTTGATTAGGTGGAAGGTTAGCTGCTGGTACACCTTGTATACATACCCGGTCAATAACTAGAGAGCATATCGAATTCGGATTATACTTTGAATCATTCGTGTTAGTTGTTTGATTGCATGATGTAATGAGCATGATTACTTGAATTAATGATGAATTATTGTAATGAATTCAACTTGATGTTATGATATGTAAAAATCCCTTATGATCTTGTTGAGTCCCAATGTTTGTTGTAAATTTAATGATGACAAATCTGACCTATAAACACTTAGTAATCTTTTGGTTCTTGTAATCGGATCTGGGTCAGACTAAGCTGACACAGCTTGCGATAGGTAACTGACCCAGATCACGCTTCATGTTCATAATTGTAAATACTATATGGAAGCAAGTGTTATTCAAGCTGCATCAACAATATTAAAGCATTCAATCCAAGTCGAAAAGGAGGATTGAAGATAGAGGACCAAACTGTTAGTGGAAGACAGATTGGAACTAGCAGTCAGCTTGGAAACACTTAGGCAGATTGGTGCCTGACAAACCGCCCAATCTGTGTCAACAATCAAAGTGAAGATAACAACCTGGATTGAAGATAAGGACTATGACGTGACTAGGAATATTCCTAGTATCCAGGTTGGTGGTTGTTTACATATGCGTGTTCACACTCTTATTGGACGATGAAGAATGTGCAGCTGTACGTGGGGGACCACAAGTATGATGAAGGCACGATTGTTTATTCTTCTGATCGTCCAATACAAGAAGACTACGTGGTTGATTTGGACACCAAGTGACGAGGAGCTTTCGCCTATAAAAGCAACACTCCTTGTATGCATTTGTGTGGCATTTTCCTGAGAATCATTCTTCACACAAAGTTTCTCTGCTCTTATACACAGCTTAGTCTGTACGAGATCAGCTTGGGCTGACTCTCTTGAGCTGAAACTTATTGATTGTAGTCTGTACGAGATCAGCTTGGGCTGACTCTCTTGAGCTGAAACTTATTGATTGTTGTTTGTCATTTCATAGGGTTGTTTAGATATTTGTAGGCTATCTTTATTCCGCAACAACCCTGTAATTCTTTGTATAGATTATTTCTTAATAAAGAGTTACATTTGAAAACCGCAATCTGTGTTCAAGAATGCTTTTATTTTCTACTGCTTTACTGTTTTAATGATTCTTGTTCTTTACATGCATTAAGTATTTTGAGTCTTAAAACGTTGCTTAAAAGTTTGTAAAGTTCGAGAAAAGTTGTATTCACCCCCCTCTACAACTGTTCTGTGTTCAATATACTTTGGTATATTGATACACCGTGGGACGTATCAATTGGTATCAGAGAGGTGGTTGAGAATTAACTTGACTTGATCCTTGCATATTTTCATTTATAGTAAAGCGTAATGTCATCTTATATTGATAATGGTTCTTCAACCAGACCACCCATGTTTGACAAAGATGATTTCAGTGGGTGGAAAGGTCGAATGTCTTTGTTCCTTGAATCCATCGATAACAATATGCCTGACATCCTTCAGGATGGTCCTTATGTTCCTACACAGACTGTAGTGGTTGAAGCTGTGGTTAGGGAAGGTCACCCAACCATTCCTGCCACAGTTAAATCCATAGTAAAGTAGGGCAGATTGGGGGGATGAGGATAGGAGAATGGCTAACTTGGACGTGAAGGCCAGAAATTTCATTGTCCAGGCTGTGCCCAAAGACCTTTATCATTAATAAAAATGTGTTCTACAGCAAAGAAAATGTGGGGTACATTGACTGTCATGTTTGAGGGTTGTTCTACTTCCATGGAGTCCACCATAACTACCTTAACAAGAAGTATGAGAGATTCTTCTCTTTGAGAAATGAATCCTTGACTGATACTCATACCCGCTTTAATGCTTTGGTTAATGATTTAGCTGCAGTAGGAATTGTTAAGAAAAATGATGTTTTAAAGAGTAAATTTCTTGATTTTACCACCTAAATGGAACAATTATATTTCATCTGTTAAATTAAGTGCTGTTTACAATGATCTTAATCTCCCTGGACTCTTTGGTTTGCTTCATAACCAAGAGTGTTCAGAGGCAGAAAAGTTAATAGCTATGGGTGATTCTTATAGTCAGCCTGCTGCTGCATTTGTTGCTTCAATGACTGAACACCCTAGTTCTGTTAGCAATGAGATCATTCCATATGTAAATGATGATATTCCTGTGATGTCTAACCATAATTCTGTTTGTGTTGAATCTGAATATGAGAAATCTGATGGTGATGAACTGGCTAATGAGGTAGCTATGTTGGCTTAAAGGATCAGAAGGAGATCCTTTAACAAGTTTAAAGGAAAGGGAAGAAGTGGCCAAGCTGATAGAGCCAAGAAGCCTTTTGATATGTCCAAAGTCACTTGTTACAAGTGTGGCAAAACTGGACATATGGCTGGTGATTGTAGATCCAAAGAAACTGCTCAGGCTGTGCCAGCCAAAGGTGGAAGAGGTGAAAAATACTCAAAACTCAAGACTAAGTACAAAGCCTTGAAAGCACAAATAGCTAAGCTGACTGAGAAGGTGAACAAAAATGAGAAAAGTCTGGTAGCCAAAGACTGGGCTGAAAGTGCCACATCATCTGATGATGAGTTGTACAAAGATGCCAAGTGTTTCATGGCTAAAAGGCTACTGAAGGATGGGTTCTTTATTCATCAGAGCAAGTATGTTCAAGATCTTCTTACCAGGTTTCGAATGACCGATGCTAAAGATGCAATTACTCCCATTCAGACTAATCATGGGATGTGTCCTGATAAGACTAATGATCCAGACGTCGATGCAACTCAATATCGGGCTATCATTGGTTCCTTGATGTATCTGACGGCTTCACGTCCAGACATTACCTTTGCTGTTTGTATATGTGCTAGATATCAGGCTAATCCGAAAGAGTCACATTTGAAAGCTGCGAAAAGGATTCTTCGTTATGTGAAGGCCAAGCCTCGTCTAGGGCTTTGGTACCCCATGCATGGTTCCTTTGAATTCAAAGCTTATACTGATTCGGATTATGGTGGCTGCAGTTCGGATAGGAAATCAACGTCAGGTGGATGTCAGCTTTTAGGGGGGAGAATTATATAGTGGCAGTGCAAGAAGCAGACATCTGTTGCACAGTCTACCTGTGAAGCAGAGT
>CM067167.1:181774742-181787729 GCA_034093135.1 Erigeron breviscapus
CCATTACCACATTCTCAGCATTCATATCAACTCTTGCCGAAGTATTTTCAATGTTGGCTTGACCCTCTCCTTGGTTCTCCCCCTCGGGGTGATCATCAGAATCAGGATCATCCCGTCTAGAAGCAACCGAGGCCGGTCGGCAAGATTCTAGTGCTTAACAATCTGAGCTCAAATGCAGCAAGCTTTGCATCATATTCAGCCTTTTGTTTTTCAACTTTTTCTTGCAAAGCTTTTACTCTTCGTTCAGTAGCAAGTTCTCTTTCTCTCACCTCTAGAGCATTCAACACTCCTCTTTCAGTTACAGTCAACAAATCACCCTCAGACCGTAAGATATTCAACAACACTTCACATGCAGAGTCTTTGGTAGGTTGATTTGTTGATGTTGATGGAATTTGATTTGGTGTTGGTGTTCTTTGTGTTTGGGTAGGAGGGGGAGTAGCCAACCCAGGGGTTGTTTGCACATTTGTAGTGTGACCTAAATTCAGCGAAGCTGATTCAGGATTTCCTGCGGATCCTCGGTTTATACCCTCACCAGCAGTTTCAGATTCATGGGCTTTGCAACCCGAATCAATTAGCTGTCCTAGACTGTGATAAATCACTGTCCTGGACTTGTTGTTGGGCAACACCACTAACAACACCGGGGTCACTGAGAATGCCCGTTAATACAGTCTCAGGTTGATCCTAAGGAACAGCAGTGTCACTACGGCGTTCATACTGTCCCCAGTCTCGGTCTGAGGACTGTTACCTGCGGCTAAAGCTGGCGTGATGTTAGCTAAGGCAGGATTTCCAAGCTGTCCTTGAGGGTCACACAAAGTGGGTCCCTCTCCGCTTGTTCCAGCATCAGTACTCAACTGTGCTTGTGAATCCGTGTACCTAGGAGATCTAGACTCTTGTGCACGAAATGAAGGCGAGAGGTGGGGCTGGTCCTCTCTTATTTCAACACTCTCATCCTCCAAATGAGGAGAGTGTGGTGAGCGTGGCTGATCCCCGTGCATTTGTAAGACTAACTCCTGTTGTGAGGAGTCAGAATGGCTGAGAGAGTTTGGTGCAAGCGAGAATGGGCAGTTCCCGACTTCTACCCTAGGGTAAACAACCCGGCTAGACACATTGGTTTGAACTAATGGAGGGCCAACGTTTTCTTTATGCCCTTTTCCTAACCCGGACCGCACATCCTCTCTGGTATTTTCAACTCCTCCCTCAAATCCGCCTTGTTCCTCTGCACAACATCATCTCCAGTGCTAACATGCTCAGTTTCAACCTCAGATACAACATTATGAATTACTTGTTCAGCATCTAATTCTGTCGAGGCACCAATATTTTCAGATCCAGCAGATGTATGTTTTCGTTTGGATTTCTTCTTCTTTGATTTCTTTGGTGACCTACGAGCAGCCATTTTAAGTCTTCTCCCTGGTGGTGGAGTTGGTTCATTAGGGAGTGCTGAAGCAAGCGGTGTTGGATTAAGTACAGGTGAAGAGCGAGGTGGTGTAAAAGTTGGTGGATTAGGTGAAACAACGGATGGTAAAGGTGTAGATTGTGAAGGTGAAGATTGCGAAAAGTGAACGGTTGGTGTAGATTGTGTTGATGGTGTAGGTTGAGAAATAGGTGAAGAAACAGGTTCAGGTGTAACAACATCTTGTTCAAACATAACTCGTTTCGATTTTCTTTTCCTCTGCCCAGAAGTCCCCTCACCACTATCCCCTCTTTTTCTTTTAGTTAACCTAGGACCCTCACTTGGCGACCTATGCTCAGCTTGGGTAGGAGTCTGTCGGCTTTCAGACCCATTGCTGAGACTAACCACTCGAGATAAGCCCTAAGATGAGGACTCTGAGCAGGAACCAGATTTATCAGGAATGGAGGAATTGGAAAAGGTTTTACAGTTTCACAACTTGTGCCTCTCAAGTTGGATTTATACATCGCAATCACACACTTGAAGCTGTTCTCCAATTTTGGAATTTCTTCTGCATTATCAAGAATCTTCGATAATCAGTGTGAAGAATCTGATAAAGGGAATATATTTTCTGTCTTGTTTATCCTTTCCTTTGACAACTTGAATCATCTTTTTCCATATAATCGCTGCAAAGTCACACTGCACATTGTGAGTGACTGCATAGTAAATTGATAAGGAATCCTTCGTCATGAGATCAATTCCTTTCTGTGATGGCATCAAACAGGTGGTTAAAACATTGTACATCGTATGCCAGAGAGTTGCTACATTACTCCTTCTAAAATCTCTCATCGTTGCCAACTCTCCGTCATAACCCAACGAATGAACTCCAGCCAACATTTCTTCAACTGATGGGAGTTCTTCGTATTCTTCAAGTACAGGAAATCCAATTGTTGTTCTAAACTCATCCAAAGTGAATCGACAATTAAACAATTCATCTTCTGACTCTAGAGAAAATTTGAAGTAGTCTGCTGTGTTATGCCTTTTACTTCCTCGTACATATTCAATTG
Source organism: Erigeron breviscapus (assembly GCA_034093135.1). Lineage (NCBI taxonomy): Eukaryota > Viridiplantae > Streptophyta > Magnoliopsida > Asterales > Asteraceae > Erigeron > Erigeron breviscapus. Next base: position 181,777,197 of record CM067167.1, read on the forward strand.
ATTGCCACAGCTCAAAGACATACTTCTCAGGTACAATTGCACCTCCAGTCAAAGCATTATTCAATGGATGATGGCTCAAAATCTCTGTAATGATAGGGAATTTGCAAGCAAAAGGTATATGAAGTGCTTGATTGGCTTGCATCTTCATTGAATCTCCTTTAAACATAGCCATCTTGATAGTTTATTATTTTCTGTTAAGACAAACTGACCAAAGTTTTGACCAGAAAATATAATTTAATCACAGAAAAATAATAACACATACCAACATTTAAGAAACACATTTATTACACAAAGACAATGTTTTGTATATATATTAAAATGAGAAAACAAAGTAGTACACAAAGGCGTTCGATACCTTGCATCTCACCGAAATATATATACAAAACAAGACAATATATAGGATCACATAAGTATTACAAGATAAGAAAAACAAGGTAGTACACAAAGGCGTTCGATACCTTGCCTCTCACCCCAAACACTTATGAAATACTATATATATACAAACACAATACACATATACATTTATACATTTTAAAACACAACACAAATAATAATAAAAGAAACATAGAATAAAGATAATGAAAGAGAAAAAAACATTTTGAAATTTGCTCAGAAATTGACAAGGACAAAAAAAAAATTGGTTTTGGCAAAATTTGATTTGTATTGTTTGCCGAGCAAACTTCTCGGCAAACACGCGAAAATCTCAAGTCAGGCATCAAGTCATCGAGTATTGGAGATGAACCTCGTAAATGCCGAGCTCAAAGCTCTGCAAATAAGCAGTTCAGATTCACTCCTTTGAAATGTATGAAATTTTCTTTTATTGAACAACAAAAATGTTGTCAATTGATAAAGAACAATTTCAATGTGAAAAATTTCAAATTGTACTGTTTGCCGAGCAAAATGCTCTGCAAACAGTTGGATTTAAACCATGGTGTAAAAGTTTTTCACTTTGTACTATTTGCCGAGCAAAATGCTCTGCAAACAGTTGATTTGAACACTTGGTGAAATTTTTTTCATATTGTACTGTTTGCCGAGCAAAATTCTCTGCAAACAGTTGATTTGAACACTTGGTGAAATTTTTTTCATATTGTACTGTTTGCCGAGCAAAATGCTCTGCAAACAGTTGATTTTAAAACACTTGGTGAAAAATTTTCACTTTGTACTGTTTGCCGAGCAAAATGCTCTGCAAACAGTTGATTTTAAAACATGGAAAACTTTTTGGAGCAAAATGGTCTGTTTGCCGAGCAACGAGCTCTGCAAACAATAGTTTTTAAGGCTTGAAAGACTTGGAATTCAAAAATGCCTGTTTGCCGAGCTCAAAGCTCTGCAAACAGTTGATTTTAAAACTTGAAACCATTTTGAAAACCAAAAGGCCTTGAATGCCGAGCAAAATGCTCTGCATCAAGTTGATTTAGGACTTAGAGGGAAAAACATCTGGTTTTATAACAACAAGCATTTGCCGAGCTAAAAGCTCTGCAAATGAGACTTTTGATCCAAAAATTTATTTGGGAAAATTATGAACATGTTAACCAGAATTAATGATGATTTGAAGATTGACAAGAACAAACTTCGCATTTGCCGAGCAAAATGCTCTGCAAATGGTACATTTCATCAAAACAATCATATGATTACCCAACCCTTTAACAATCCAACCCAGAAAAACTCAAACACAAGCAGATTAAGACATAAAATTCATATTAACAACAAGTATAAGTCCTAATCATGCATCTATCATCATCAAAACATGAATCAACACATCATAGCAAGCATAGGAATTCGAAAAATTCAACTTGGCATTTAATCAAACAGTTGGAGTGCATAAAGAAAACAAGAAAGATCACCTTTAAAAACTATGATCGAATGAAGTCAGAAGATGATTTAGTCCACAAAGATGATCACCAGTTTAACCCAACTTTGATAATTATGAAATAGATGAAAAGTTTGATTGATAGATGTGGCTATTTGATCGGTTTTGAGAGATAAAGAAAAAGGAAAATTTGATTCAAATTTGAAAAGTGATAAACTGAATTTGGCCCGCCCATTTTCCATTTATAACTCAAATCCGGGTCGCGGGTATGGACATTACCCGCGTGACAACCCGGTTCTCAAACAGGTCTGGGCTTTACCATGTTGGGCTCAACATAAGTATTTGGGCTTTAAACAAAAATAACAAACAAAATTAAAATCACAAATAAAATTCAGAATTAACAAACAAAAATAAAAAATAAAATAAAAAATCTTTTTATCATTTTATAATTTTTCTAATTTTGTATTTGGTTTTTCAATTTTAAAACAAACACACATAACAAAAAAAAAATATACATACTAGAAGATTACACAAAAATTTACATGCATTTGCACACTCCCCCTCAAATTAAGCATAAAACAACATGGTAAATTTACAAACTCCCCCTTAAAATCATGCATTCTACCCTTTTTCTCCCCCTCAAACATTGCATGTAATAACAAGTAAAACACATCAATGTTTGAAACAGAAAATGAACATAGAAAACATGTCATGAAATCATTTAAGTTTGTAAATCTAGCATTCCCAACTTGGTTTTCAGAAAATTAAACCTGTTTTCATCCAATGGTTTGGTGAAAAGGTGTAACAACCCTCAATTTCCGACTATGACAATTTACTTATATTTATCTAGGTATCTACCCCTAGAGGTTTATCAAGAGAATTGACCTTCTAGACATTTAAGGCATAGTGATACCTTCTCTCTAGTTCAATGGAATGCCCAAAGATAGCTAGTTATCTTAGAAATGCCAAAACATAGGACAATCTCAAAGTGAAGAAATAATGACAATCTTATAAGAATGTAACCATGATCTATCAAGTCAACTTCAAGAATATGTAAGGTAACAACAAGTTCATAAGTATTCAATCCAACAAACAAGTCTCTATGTATCCAAAATATAATCAACAACTCAAATATAGAAGGTATATCAAGAAAATTTTATGAAGTTTAGTGCCAATACATATATATAGATATATATACACACGACATACATACATACACGTATATCTTGAAATAGCTAACTTTTGCACATAACACAAATACATATCTATATATGCATGCATACATATATAATTACAAATTCAATACTTGCATAAACAAAACTTACATAATCAAACCATTACTACATAATTTGATCAAGACCACCCTCATTTTGAATCTAGACATCATTTTAGTACCAATTCAAGCTCTTACACCACTACCACTTCTCCTAACCAATCACCACCCTTCCACCACACCTCTTAACCAATAAACTCACTCCATACCCTTTATTTTCTGCCATAGCCACGTTTTTTATGCCCCAAGACCAGGCCACTCTCTCTTTTCACACTCAAACACAACACACACACATGCAATGGCTCTCTCTCAACTCTCCCAACTTTCTTTCTTTCTTCTTCTCCATTTTCGGATTTTCCAAGGCAAAATGGAGCTTAAAACTAACTAATCTAATGTAATAATAAGTTCCCTTGATCATCCAACAACTAGAGTCATGTATGGTGGAAGCATGGAGTCGATTTGGAGGCAACAAGGTCACGAAATCAGCCCTCTAAGGGGCTAATCGAACAGCAGCAGAAAACAGGAGCAAACAAGTCCCATCTTCTTCTTTCCTTTTGATTCTTGATCATCAATGGGTACCCAACATGTCCTTTGATTGTTATTCATCTTTTCCTTCATTTTGTAGCTTATTTTCCTTTCTTTTCAAGCTTGTTACAGCCATGAAACACTCCAAGGGCAGCCACGAAATGGAGACCCAACAACACCCACAATCTTGTTATATTCATCTTCAAAGGTTGATAACTTGAACTCTTTTGGTTATCACTTTCTTTACCTTTAAATTTATCACTAAATACATATGTATCTACACATGCATGCACATTTAAAATATTGATTTGAAAGAAATAATTAAGAATGCAAGAGATAATAATGGATTTAGTGTAAAAGTGTTAGATCATCACATGCATGTTAACATTTGCACTAGTTTTGGTTAATTTTGATTTGGGATTTGAGATGGATGAATGATGACTTTGGATTTGATAAGAAATCTGTATATTTGATGTTAAAATCATAGAAAAAGGAGTATCAAGCATGTTAGTGGTGAAATAAAGTGTAAATTAAGCAAGAATGGTCATTGGTGAGTTGTTTGGACCCAAATGCTTCTGACAGAATTATTCTTCTGTCTTTGGACGGATAAACTGGGCATGTGAGGGCCGTTTCAAGCAAAACTTTCAAAATAAAAGTTGTAGATAAAAGAGCTAAGATTAACCTCCAACTGGAATCACTCAAAAACACTAAACCAAACCAAAGATATAATTTTTCTACCAAAAGTGGTCAAAACTGGATTTTTGTCTTAATGTTGAGTCAACTTTGACGATTTTTAATTTCTTAACTAATAGGTTTCAGAAGTTTAAACTTGGTGTGAACTGAGTTCAAAGTGTCCCTAACTTAAAATAAAATTGGGAGATTTTTCTTAAATGTTCATCATAGAAATCTTTTATAAAATATATTGAGTCGCACAGCAGCAAGCTTTCTGACCAACTTTGGTTTTGTAATTTTTAGAGGTAGTAAACAATGTCTAAAAATTTAGCAAAAATTCACATAAATATAGGACACATATATGTCTCTGTATAAAAATCACCAATGTCCAAATAATTCAACTCAACCAAGAATGACTACTCAACATGTTATGAAAATAAGCGTTAAAACAGAAAATTCCAAGTAAAAGTTCTTCACAACAAAGTAAGCTAAAAGTCACTAGATTGCAACTCTAACCAACTCCAACAATCTCGTAACAAAAAGTATTATAAACCTACTGAGAATATGTCAAATAAAAGTTATAAAACTTAACTTGGTTATTAAATGGCAAAGACAAGCCTACAAATCACTAATTCGGTTCATATAAGCACTAACCGAAAGCTTTAATTTGCACTTATCACACCACCACCACTATCATGACTTAAGACACCAAAATATAATGAACATTCTGGAAATAAGGAAATAAGGATGGAAATCCATATTGACGCATTTGAATTGCTTGGAAAATGAGGCTAAAATTACCATTTCGGTAAACGATTTTTAATCATAAAACCCTCAAAATAAGCAAGACACAAGAGAGGTTGAATTGATATGATTTTGTATGGATAAAAGTTGCCTAAAAGGCCTGAGATTTTGACCAAAATGTTTAGTGATGATTTCTAAGAATTTCCATGAATTATTGAATTTAAATAGTAATTAAAAGACATAAAAATCCATAAATAAATTATGTAAATCAAGAATGAAGTTAAATCATCTTAACCATTGATAAAAATAACTAAAACCTACTGGATAAAAATAGTTAAAAGGCAAGAGACATGTGTTACATAATTTAAAGATAAATAATTGAGTAAAAATAATTAATTAAAAATTATCATTAAAATAAATGGAAAATACACAAATAAAAGTATAAATCATGAAATTATAAATTAAGGAGCATATATATCAGAAGATAATTCAAATGAAATTATCCATAATTTATAAAGGCAATTATGACACTTAAAAGTATTTTTAAGGAATTATTTAATTAATAAATCAATAAAATGAATAAATAATTAATTAAATAATATTAAATTAAATATATAATTACAAATCAGAAAATATACATAAAATATTAATATTATAAGACCACTAATGTCAAATATTATTACTAAGCAAAGTATACAATGGAAATCATATAAACCAAATCCAAATTACCGAAATTCCAATAAACGTACAAAAATGTATAATGAAAGTGACCCTTTTACACCAACACTCTCCACAACCAAAAAGATGCAAATATTAACAATATACTTGGATCCCAAAATTTATGACAACATAATGAAAGTGGCATTTCTTAGTGATGGCTTAAGATAGGAACTTACGTATATTAGTCCTATCGTAGGGATAGTCTTGGCTCGAAATGTGATTGAGGATTATGACGGATATATGATCAAGGAAGCGATAGATGGGAAGTACCCATTTTGGATAAGTGAATATAATATGCGGCATATCAAGGTGAGTCATAGCCCCCTTTCAAACTCTTTTATATGTTTTACTTGCGGGGTGAAAAGCATGATTAATTAAAATGACTTCTCTTATGAAATGATTCTTTGAAATAAGGATAATGATATGGGAATTATATTGTATGTTCAACGTGTTATATGTGATATGATGAGCTTGAGTACTGTCAAACGGAGGTCCCCTGTACACTACTATTAACTCATTTGAGGCCTGTAGTTAGAGGGTTGCGCAACTAGGACTTGTCCCCTCATCCACTATTATAGGTAACGGTGGGATGTTTGGTTTGCCTTTGTGGCCACCTTCATCGCCAGTCTGGCCTCGCGGTGCTCTAACTACTATATATTTATGGGCGTCTCCATGGAACGACCCTTGGTTATCTTTATGCACGTGATTGACAGCATGTGCTTATCATTATCTTATCATTTGGGACATTATATCTGATTATTGGGACATAACCGGTCTTAGTAGTGGCTCAAGATCTATCTCATCAAATTATGTCATGGTAGTCTTACCATTGAACAAGAGGTATTGATATTATATTATGGATGGAAATTGTGGATTGAACATACGGTTTGGGTATTGGACCTTATATGGAATCTTGAAGGTTGTTGAATTTGGCAATATTGAAGTATTGATGACCAAATGGTTTTGGTATGATAAATGATTAATCGATTGATATATTTTTCTCTCACGATAAATGTGACAAATGAGAACGTTATAATTTACCATGGATTCTCAACTATTTTGAAATGGATATGTAACAAGATTTACTTGTAAACCTATGCACTCACCAACTACGTTTTCGTAGTTGACACTTTTTCTTCATGCTTTTCAGGAATTAGCGTAAGCTTTGAGGAATTATATGCATCATGATTGTTTGCATTGCACTTGGAAGTCAAAGATCAAACCTTGTGACGGGCAATGGAATCCGCCTGATCATTGTAGTATACCATCTCATGTATTTGTTATTTGTTTCGTGGACTCAATATCCAAGTATAGTAGACGTATTGTACTTGGGAATTGGTTCACATGCTTGTGCATTGTAAAATTATTTCTATCCAATAAAGCTATGGTGAATGTTATCTATCATCCTTTGTTTTGAATACTCGACTTTCTGTACATCTCGACGTTCCGCCTTAGTTGGGGTGTTACAAAAGGTCAGCAGTTGGTAGTCTGTCGGGACAAAATAGAGTTCGATGTTACCTTTCTCGACATGATCTTTAAGAAAATGGTACCGACACATCTATGTGCTTGGTCTTTGTGTGCTGTACAGGATTGCAAGAAATAGCAATAGCACTCTTTGAGTCACAGTAAATGGGAATTCTGTTGAATTGGAATCCATAATCAGTCAACTGAGTCTTCATCCAAAGAACTTGTGAACAACAGCTTGCTGCATCAACGTATTCTGCTTCTGCAGTAGATGTGGATACACAGTTCTGTTTCTTTTAAGACCAACTGACCAATCTATCCCCTAGAAACTGTACACTTCCAGAAGTACTCTTTCGATCAAGCTTACAACCTGCATGGTCAGCATCCGAATATGCATTAACTGAAACCCGGTATCCCTTGGATACCAGAGACCAAGGTTCACTGTGCCTTTCAGGTATCGGAAGATCCGTTTAACGGCCTGGAAATGACTTTCCTTAGGATTGGCCTGGTACCTGGCACACATGCATGTGGCGAACATAATATCCGGGCGACTTGCAGTCAAATACATGAGTGACCCTATCATACTGCGATATTTCTTTTGATAAAAAGATTTTCCATTTAAGTCAGCATTAATCTTTGTCGAGCTTCCATGGGTGTTCCAATTGTTTGACAATCCATCATATCAAACTTTTTCAACATGTCAAGAATGTACTTAGATTGACAAATAAAAGTACCATTTGAACAACTGTTTTACTTGAAGACCAAGGAAAAAGTTTAATTCACCCATCATGCTCATTTCAAATTTCTTCATCATTAAAGCAGAGAAATTCTTGCAGTATTTAGGATTAGTTGACCCGAAAATTATGTCGTCAACATAAATCTGGATTAGAATGATGTCACTCCCTTGTCGTTTGATAAACAAGGTAGTGTCAATCGAACCTTTGCTAAAATCAGATTTCACAAGATAAGAGGATAGAGCATCATACCATGCACGAGGCGCTTGTTTCAGACCATATAAAGCCTTATCTAACCTGTAAACATAGTTTGGATGTTTTGAACTCACAAAACCTTCTGGTTGTTCAACATACACTTCTTCTTTGAGTATTCCATTTAAGAAGGCAGTTTTGACATCCATTTGGTAGACTGTGAATTTCTTGTAGGCAGCATAGGCAAGAAACATCCGAATAGCCTCAATTCGTGCAACTGGTGCGAATGTCTCATCGTAGTCAATTCCATCTTGTTGGCAGTATCCCTTTGCAACCAATCGTGCTTTGTTGCATACAACAACTCCAGTTTCATCCTTTTTGTTCTTGAAGATCCATTTGGTTTAATTGGCTCCTTGTTCTTGTAAGGATTTGGAACCAATTTCCATACCTCAAGACGTTCGAACTGATTAAGTTCTTCTTGCATTGCTTTCACCCAATCTGGACAACTTAGAGCTTCATTCACTGTCTTTGGTTCAACAATACTCAGAAAATTCACAAACAGACATTCATTCACGGATGCGGATCTTGTCTGAACTCCAGTTGTTGGATTACCAATAACTTGAGAAATAGGATGAGCTCTTGTCCACTTGGTTGTGTGAGGAATTGGATCAAGTGGATCACCAGATTCTTCAGAATCAATAAAATCAGGAGAATGTTGTTCTGTTTAATTGTTCAAATGAAGTTGCAATTGGTTCAACAAAGTCATCATGATCATAATCTTCAAGATTGGTTGTAGGATTTGTCACTTGTGAGATATTATGAGGTTGAGTATGCAACTCTGAAATATCGGTAGGTGGAGGAGAATCAGATGATGATTAACATCTGATGATTGTGATGGTGAAGACTCATTGGGATCCATCTCTTCTGAATTTGAATTGGATGGTTCATTGGCATTTCCATCAGATTCAGGAACTTTCTTTGAAACTTGGAAAAATTCTTCGAACAAGATATCTAAATCTTGTGTTGTTGGAGTAGAGAATGATGATTTGACATTTGAAGTAGTCTTTGTTACGGAAGCTTGTGGACTTTGAAGTTCGGGTCTTGAACTGTGTTGTTCAAGAACCATTCCCGAGAGTTCATCAAATCTAACGTTCATACTCTCTTCAATTCTCTTGGTTCTTCGGTTATATACACGATATGCTATCGATTCTCTCGAATAACCGATAAAATATGCCTCATCGCCTTTTGGTTCAAATTTGCCCAGATTTTCTCGATCATTGAGAACATAACATACACATCCAAAAATGTGCAAGAAGTTCACATTGGGCTTTCTATTGTTTATCACCTCATATGGAGTTTTATAAAACCTCTTGTTTATGATTGATCTATTTTGAGTGAAGCAGGCAGTAGCAACAGCTTCAGCCCATAGATTCGGAGGCAACTTAGAATAAGCAAGCATTGTTCTAGCTGCTTCAACAAGAGTTCGATTTCGACGTTCAACTACTCCATTCTGTTGAGGTGTCCTGGCAGCGGAAAATTGATGAGTAATACCCATGGACTTAAAGAAAGAATCAATCGTTGAATTCTTGAATTCAGTGCCATTGTCTGAGCGAACAATTCTCACTGATGATTTAAGATTCACTTGGGTCTTCTTTATGAAATCAATAATTGCAATCGGAGTATCACTCTTTGCATGAAGAAAGAATACCCAAGTGTACCGAGAATAATCATCGACAATCACAAGAATGTATCGCTTTCCATGGATACTTTGAACTTTCATTGGGCCACACAAATCCATGTGAATAAGGTGCAAAGAACCTTCTGTACTTAGAAACTTCTTTGGTTTGTGTGATGCTTTCTTCATCTTGCCAATTGCACAAGCTGGACAAACATGTTCACTTTCGTACTTGTAATCAGGAAGTCCTTCAACAAGTTGTTTATCCACGAGAGCATTAATTGTTTGAAAATTCAGATGAGAAAGACGGCGATGCCATAACCAAGAGTTTTGTGCAGTTGCTTTTAAAAGTAGACAAATCTCTGAAGAATTAGATGGAATGTTGTTGAGATCAATAGTGAACAGGTTATTGTCCCTTGTTCCAGTAAGAATATCCACACCATCTTCAGTCTGCACTTTGCATTCATATCTCCTGAATAATACTTGAAGATCATTGTCACAAAATTGTCCAACACTGAAAAGATTGTGTCCTAATCCTTCAACATAGGAAACTCTCTTTATAGTGACACCATTTTTAACAATGTCTCCGTAACCGAGAATGGGAGCAATATGATCATTTCCAAATCTGACGGTTCCCATAAACTTTTCAACAAAGTTCGAAAGAATGGACTTGTTTCCAGTCATATGACGTGAACATCCCGAGTCAACATACCAAACACAAATGAGA
>CM067167.1:181788729-181848838 GCA_034093135.1 Erigeron breviscapus
CAAACGAAAACCACAAATGAAGGCAAGTTACCGAAATTCTAACAACTTATAACTACATGTATAATGAAAGTGACCTTTTACACCATCACTCTCTACAACCAAAAAGATATGAATATTAGCAATACACTTGGATTCCATAATTGGTGACAACTTAATGATAGTGGCATTTCTAAGTGATGGCTTAAGATAGGAACTTATGTGTATTAGTCCTCTCGTAGGGATAGTCTTGGCTTCAAATGTGATTGAGGAATATGACGGATATATGATCAAGGAAGCGATAGATGGGAAGTACCCATTTTGGATAAGTGAATATAATATGCGGCATATCAAGGTGAGTCATAGCCCCCTTTCAAACTCTTTTATATGTTTTACTTGCGGGGTGAAAAGCATGATTAATTAGATTGATTTTCTTTTATGAAAATGCTATATTGAACGAATGATGATTATATGGGAATGTTATTGTATGTTCAACGTATTATATGTTATATGATGAGCTTGAGTACTGTCAAACGGTGGTCCCCTGTACACTACTATTAACTCATTGAGGCCTGTAGTTAGAGGGTTGCGCAACTAGGATTCGTCCCCTCACTCACCAAGATGGAAGCGGGTTGACTGGCCGCCTTTGTGGCCGCCCTCATCTCCGGTCTGCCTAGGGGTGCTCTAATCTACTTTATATTTTATTGGTCGTCTCCATGGCACGACCCCTTTATTATCATTATTGCACGTGATTGACAGCATGTGCTTCTATTATCATATCTTCGGGACATATTATCATTATTATTATTTGGACGTGAAAGGGTCTTAGTAGTGGCTCAAGCACAAACTCATCAAATTATGCCTTTGGCTAAATATTATTGATTATTATTTATGGTTGGATATTATGGATTGAACATACGGTTTGGGTATTGGACCTTATATGGAATCTCGAAAGTTGTTGAAATTGGCGATATTGAAGTATTGATGACCGAATGGTTTTGGTATGATGAATGATTAATCGATTGATATATTTTTCTCTCACGATAAATGTCACAAATGAGAACTTTATAATTTACCATGGATTTTCAACTCTTTGAAATGACGTTATGGTATTTTGAAAACTTGATGGTTTGACATGGGAATTTTTGTCGGTCATGTGGTTTGGGTGAATTGATATGAAATAATATATTTTCTAAGTTTGTTTTGAAATGGATATGTAACGAGATTTACTTGCAAACCTATGCACTCACCAATTACGTTTTCGTAGTTGACACTTTTTATTCATGCTTTTCAGGATTTAGCATTAGCTTTGAGGAAATGTATGCATCATGATTGTTTGCATTGCACTTTGGAGTCAAAGATCAAACCTTGTGATGGGCAATGGAATCCGCCTTGATCATTGTAGAATATCGTTTCATGTATTTGTTAATTGTCTCGTGGACTTAATATCCAAGTGCGGTGGACGCATTGTACTTGGGGATTGGTTCACATGCTTGTGCATTTGTAAAATTTTTTTATTAAATAAAGCTATGGTGAATGTTATTTATAATCCTTTGTTTTGAATACTCGACTTTCTGTACATCTCATTGTTCAGCCTTAGTTGGGGTGTTACACATGGCAATCAGCTTTTCAGCTTCAGTGCATTCATGGTTGTGAAACAACCCATAAAGACCTGGTAAGTCAAGTTCTTTGTACACAGGACTCAACTTGACACTAGCAACATAATTATTCTATTTTAAAGGTAATGAATCTAGAAATTTGCTTTTAAGTACATCATCATCTTTATGTATGTCAATAGCAATCAAGTCATTAACAAGTGCATTAAATCGGGTATGAGTGTCAGTGAGGGATTCATTCTTATGTGCAAAAAATCTTTCATACCTTCTAGTTAAGTTAGTCTTGGTAGACTCCATAGAAGTTGCACAACCCTCATACATAACAGTCAATGTATCCCACATCTTTTTAGCATTAGGACAGTGTCTAATGGCTCTATAAATGTCCTTAGGTACAGCTTGGACAATAAAGTTTCTGGCCTTTACATCCAAGTTGACCATTCTTTTATCTTCATCACCCCAATCTGCTCTGGGTTTGATAACAACTCTGACATCAGGTGCAACAGGCTCAGATCCATCAGTTGGAGCTGGCCTAGGTGTGATTACTGTATCACTTGGAACATAAGGTCCATCAACAAGTATGTCAGGCATGTCATTATCAATAGATTCAAGAAAAAGGGACATTCTACCTTTCCACCCACTGAAATCAGTCTTATCAAACATGGGTGGTCTGGTTGAAGAACCATTATCAGTGTACATAGGTTGAGACATGTTTAAAACCAAAATAAAAAGTTAAATGAGAGGGATCAAGTTAAGTGTATTACGAAACCCCTGCTCTGATACCACCTGATAGGTCCCAAAGGAGATAACAGGATGGTTTAAGATGTCTCAAAAGAGTTGTAGAGGGGGGGTGAATACAACTTTTAAACTTAATCAGCTTGAAAATACTTTTTAATGCGGAATGTAAATTATCTTAATGTATTTGTCCATATTCAGTTTGAGATAATCATGTTAATGAAACAATAAGTAAATAGACAGAATATAAAGACAGTAAAGTAAAGTGCAGTCCAAGAACAAAGTGCAAGCTGATTTTCAACCAATTCTTTTATTGAATAATAAAAAGAATTACAAGTAGTTGTGGAACAGATTAGCCTACAAAATCTAACTACTTGGCTGAATAGCAAGTTACAACTTTGTTTATTAACTCTACTAGCCCAAGCTGAGTACAACACAGATCCAAGCTGATAGCTTTAATCGTTGTGAGAGTTAATGTTATGGATGCACACATTCTTGAGACACAAAGGCTGGTTTATATAGGCATCAACACTGCCTTGGATGCCGTCCATTCTTTTCCACGCGTCTTGATCTAATGGCTTTTGCTTGATCAGTACTAGGTGACAGTGACATTGTCCTTTTTGTTCCCTTCTTGGTCACCAAGGTTGATCGTGCAACAACAATACAATGGACACCTCATAGAATGTTTACAATCAACAACTGGCACTTCTAGAATGTCCTTTCTGGTGCATATCCAGTTGATTGATGATATATACAAAGTTATAACAACTCTGGAGTACTTGCAAGACTCCAAGCTGACAATGTACCTTCCAAGCTGACTGTAAGATCCAAGCTGATTTCCACCCATCAGCTTGGTCTTCTATCCTTGTTCTTCATCTTCGATTTAGACCAAGTGCTAGTTCTTCTTTTGATGCAGCTTGAGAGATACCATCTTCTAGTGAAGATGTTCAGGCTGACTCAGCTTGGAACCATCCAAGCTGACTCAGCTCCAGAACCAAGGACTTAAGTATTTCTTGAGTTGTTTGTCATCTTCAAATCTTTCTTGTAATGTATGAGTGACTTGACTCCAACAATAAGTATGATTTCAATTGCTTGTCTATGAGTAGTTGGTGCTAGTTCATGGAGTGATAGTAAACGGCATAGTAATTATAGGAAACGATTTGTTAATTGGGATTAATAGTTGATGGTGTCACGTTTATTTCAAGTAGGCATAATTGTTAATACTTAACCAAAACAAATTGATTAATTAGGGTAAATCTTATTAAATGTTGGTGGTGCCGGTTTTCTATGATTGATCTAGTTACTTAATGGAATTGAATAGAGTTATAAGCTTGTCGGCCACCAAGTGAGTTTCTTTGTTCGAATCTCGGTTACTTTGTCGACATCTTTGGATTTGGTATTAATTTAAATGCAACCGGAGTTATTGTGTCATTGATTCAAGGTAGATGACTTTTAATTAATTTTGATTTCAACAATTTCTTTTCGCTTAATTCTACGTAATTACTAATTACTTTTCTACTAACTGCTTTTCAAAACCAAGGTGACGAGAGTCCTTAAATCTAAATCTTTTAAACTGCATTATCTCGCTTTGTTCTTAGCTTACAGTCTCTGTGGATCGACCTGGTCTTACCTTTAATCTATACTATATACGGTTGGGTCCACTGCCCATAAGTGTGTAGTAGTCGTTAATTAGGTATTACTTGTTTATAAATTTTTAACTCAATTTTTACACATCAAGTTTTTGACTCCATCATATGATGTACCGGTAGGCAAAAACTTGATGTGTAAAAATCGAGTTTAAAAATTTATAAACAAGTAATACCTAATTAACGACTACTACACACTTATGGGCAGTGGACCCAACCGTATATAGTATAGATTAAAGGTAAGACCAGGTCGATCCACAGAGACTGTAAGCTAAGAACAAAGCGAGATAATGCAGTTTAAAAGATTTAGATTTAAGGACTCTCGTCACCTTGGTTTTGAAAAGCAGTTAGTAGAAAAGTAATTAGTAATTACGTAGAATTAAGCGAAAAGAAATTGTTGAAATCAAAATTAATTAAAAGTCATCTACCTTGAATCAATGACACAATAACTCCGGTTGCAATTAAATTAATACCAAATCCAAAGATGTCGACAAAGTAACCGAGATTCGAACAAAGAAACTCACTTGGTGGCCGACAAGCTTATAACTCTATTCAATTCCATTAAGTAACTAGATAATTCCTAGAAAACCGGCACCACCAACGTTTAATAAGATTTACCCTAATTAATCAATTTGTTTTGGTTAAGTATTAACAATTATGCCTACTTGAAATTAACGTGACACCATCAACTATTAATCCCAATTAACAAATCGTTTCCTATAATTACTATGCCGTTTACTATCACTCCATGAACTAGCACCAACTACTCATAGACAAGCAATTGAAATCATACTTATATTCTTCCGACACAATCGACAAAGCATATAAATATCACCAACAAACATAATAATAATAAGCAAGAAAACAATTCATTAAGATCTCGACACAACGTTAATAAAATCAACTTGGATTAAAAATATGCAACCATTGTCAAAGTATCACTTCATCTTAGTAGATGATAAAAGATTAGCTACTCATATTAAGACAAATAAACACCATATCAATTAGAAAAGAAATCATATTAGTATCGTATGATGATATAGTCTTGCAAACAAGTAAGCTAATAATAATAACGAAGTAATAAAAAGCGAAGAGAATTAACTATGGATCGAAAGTTGTCGGATGTTTGATGTCCACGGCTGCAGCTAGTCACGAAAGCAAAGGGCAATGAAAGCCTTGCCCTTTTTGTCTCTTTGCGGCTGCCCTCTCTCACGTACAACACCTCCTGCCGACCTCCTCTCCAAAAACTCCTCCCCCCCCCCCCCCCCCCCCCCCCCCCCCCCCCCCCCCCCCCCCCCCCCCCCCCCCCCCCCCCCCCCCCCCCCCCCCCCCCCCCCCCCCCCCCCCCCCCCCCCCCCCCCCCCCCCCCCCCCCCCCCCCCCCCCCCCCCCCCCCCCCCCCCCCCCCCCCCCCCCCCCCCCCCCCCCCCCCCCCCCCCCCCCCCCCCCCCCCCCCCCCCCCCCCCCCCCCCCCCCCCCCCCCCCCCCCCCCCCCCCCCCCCCCCCCCCCCCCCCCCCCCCCCCCCCCCCCCCCCCCCCCCCCCCCCCCCCCCCCCCCCCCCCCCCCCCCCCCCCCCCCCCCCCCCCCCCCCCCCCCCCCCCCCCCCCCCCCCCCCCCCCCCCCCCCCCCCCCCCCCCCCCCCCCCCCCCCCCCCCCCCCCCCCCCCCCCCCCCCCCCCCCCCCCCCCCCCCCCCCCCCCCCCCCCCCCCCCCCCCCCCCCCCCCCCCCCCCCCCCCCCCCCCCCCCCCCCCCCCCCCCCCCCCCCCCCCCCCCCCCCCCCCCCCCCCCCCCCCCCCCCCCCCCCCCCCCCCCCCCCCCCCCCCCCCCCCCCCCCCCCCCCCCCCCCCCCCCCCCCCCCCCCCCCCCCCCCCCCCCCCCCCCCCCCCCCCCCCCCCCCCCCCCCCCCCCCCCCCCCCCCCCCCCCCCCCCCCCCCCCCCCCCCCCCCCCCCCCCCCCCCCCCCCCCCCCCCCCCCCCCCCCCCCCCCCCCCCCCCCCCCCCCCCCCCCCCCCCCCCCCCCCCCCCCCCCCCCCCCCCCCCCCCCCCCCCCCCCCCCCCCCCCCCCCCCCCCCCCCCCCCCCCCCCCCCCCCCCCCCCCCCCCCCCCCCCCCCCCCCCCCCCCCCCCCCCCCCCCCCCCCCCCCCCCCCCCCCCCCCCCCCCCCCCCCCCCCCCCCCCCCCCCCCCCCCCCCCCCCCCCCCCCCCCCCCCCCCCCCCCCCCCCCCCCCCCCCCCCCCCCCCCCCCCCCCCCCCCCCCCCCCCCCCCCCCCCCCCCCCCCCCCCCCCCCCCCCCCCCCCCCCCCCCCCCCCCCCCCCCCCCCCCCCCCCCCCCCCCCCCCCCCCCGCTGCCCTCTCTCACGTACAACACCTCCTGCCGACCTCCTCTCCAAAAACTCCTCCAAATTGAATTCGATAGATAGATCTTAATTGTTTTGTGAGACAATTGATATATATTTATACCTTCTTGATTTCCCTTGCTCACGTGAACTTCTAACCGACCTTTAAACAAGGACTTGGGCTCTTAGCTTTAATTCTCAAATATGGAATTCTACAAGTGGGCCGCCCCTTTCAATTCTTTCATGCCGAGATCTTTATGACAAGTGGGTCAAACATTCTTATTTGTATTTAGTCGAGCCCATAGATGTTTGTCAGTCAGTCCAAGTCTTCTAATTAATCCTTCAATCTTCATTTTCTCATAAATAATCTTCATTTAGCTCATTTTTGTCATCTTTTATCTTATAGACCTATAATCCAATTAAATCACATATTAAGTATAAAAGTCTATAAAAATGATAACAATTCAAGTTTAAAAGTAATGATATCGCATAAAATAAATATGCATAAAATAGCCGATATCAATGACAACCTACTGTTTGATGAACAAACAATTGGCGCCATCCATGGGACCCAAATAATATATGTCCCGTGCCTCCATGTGACCTAGCACAACCTCTAGATCTGAAGATCTCCCCCCTGCTTGGAGATCCCCTTTTAAAATATATATATATGTTTGCTGCGTTACGCAGCCTCTTTATTTCGAGATCCCCATGTTTTTAGAATCTGCTATGCCACGCAGCTATCAGATCTGAAGACCTCTTCCCTGTTTGGAGATCCTTTTTTTAAAAAACATCTTTGCTGTGACACACGGCTATCAGATCTGAAGATCTCCTCCCAGTTTGGAGATCCTTTTCTTAAAAAATATCTTTGCTGCGACACGTAGCCATCAGATCTAAAGATCTCTTCTCAGTTTGGAGATCCTTTTCTTAAAAAACATTTCTGTCGCGACCCGCAGCCTCCAGATTTGAAGATCATCTCGAAGTTGAGGGCCTAGTTGTTAATGGACCTATCACCCAAAGGAACAGTAACGCCCCGCGGCCCGAAGGCTTCTCCGTAACGAAGTCTACTCCGTAAGAAAGGCTCCCGCAGAAGATAAGGAGAATAAGAATTGTTTCCCTGTAATCTAGGGATTTGATCCAGATTCAAAAATATCCTTGCTGTTTAGACATCCCCAGGCTGTTGAAAGATCTATCTATTGCCCCACGTGGTCTCCAGATTTGAAGAGCCTTTTATTGGGACATCTCCTTGATCCCCTCATGCAACCCTGAGTTATGAAAATATTACAAGCTATGCTTAATGTTCCTCATGATTAAACTTCTCAACCAAGCATTAACGACATTGATACTTTTTATGACATTCGGGTCATGGTGATATATCCCTACGACGGGATAAGGATCCAGCACTACGCAACGTCACAAATCGGTTGCGTCACGAAGCATGTAGTTCCCGAAGACTCATTATTACACACCTTCATCGACGAGCTATGCTACAAAGGGTAACCAGTTGCAAAGCCATCTCCTACAAAGACTAGACGAAATAAGGCCCGAATATTCATCCCAAGGCCTGACTTTACCCTACAAAAAGAGAGTCTACATCTTCATAGATAGGGTATAAAAACGTCACGATTGGAGAGGAATGTCTGCCCCATATCTTGAAGATCCTTTTGCTACCACACACAGCCTCTAGATGGGAAGACCTCTTTAATGCCATACAAAAGCCTCAGACCCGAAGGCCCATCCGCAACTCAGATCTGAAAGTCCAGTTACAGCTTAGGTTCCGTAGAAGCTCAGATCTGAAGGTTCAGTTACAGTTCAGATCCTGCAGACCTTATATAGCCTCAGACCCGAAGGCTCATCCGCTGACCTTCTGAAGCTCAAATCCGAAGGTCCAGCTACAGTTCAGATCCTGCAGACCTTATATAGCCTCAGACCTGAAGGCTCATCCGCTGACCTTCTGAAGCTCAGATCCGAAGGTCCAGCTACAGTTCAGATCCTGCAGACCTTATGTAACACCCGTCTTTTAAAAATATGGATTTCCAAAAAATTTTGCCTAACGACGTCAAAGAAAGCGGAATTAAACTTTAAAAGTCCAAACCAGCAAAATCTGTTTGGTTCATTCATTAAATGGTGTTACTAGCCATATCATCAAAACAAGTCTAATTGGAAATCCATCGGTTGCCCAACATTAAACAACCGACATTATAGTAAATACAAATCATAAATATCTAAACATAAATCAATATCTAAGGCGAGCAGCCACTATGGGTAAACTACAGCCAGCTTCAAGATCATCTACCCATGCCTCACATCTTCTCACATCTACCTGCTCACTAATGTTGGACCTGAGGGCACAACACATTTTAAAAGAGCAAGTGTTAGCTAACGAATTAGCTAAGTAAGATAACACATCATTAATAAAACATTTGTCCATTTAAAACATTATAGAAAAGTCATTAGAATCGTTAAGGTACAAATCACATCATACATTACATCTCACATATCATATCATAACATCAAACATCTTCATATAGGATGGGTCATCCTAAATGTGCCTAGTCATCTTTTGCATCTTCACATATAACATCTAAGCATCTTTGTAGTTGTGACATAAGTCACACATCTCATATAACATATACATCTCATTAAGTGTGACATAAGTCACACCCGACTAGATGGACAAACCTTACGGTTGTACACCAATGTCGTTAAGGAATGGCAAGCCAATCCCGGAGTAATCCGTATGTACAAGACAAGTGGGGCGGGTCAGACCTCCCGTATTACTCTTCACATCTTTGACCATGTTGCAAGGAGCCACCCGAGCAACCACATCTACGCACTTAGCCGGGCAAGGGCTAGTACGGGTTAAGCTTAACACTTTCATCTAAAATTACGAGCTCGATTTCATCTCATATAGTTTAGGTGTTTACACAACCTAAACAATCATCACATATACATCTTTTACGTTTGGGCCCTTATACGTGCACGTGTCATGGCAACTTAATAAGTCTAGTGAACTAGATGAACAAGCCATGTAATCATGCACATTTCACATATCATCAACATATATCACTTTTCAATTCATCTCAAGACATTACATAGCATTTCATAGCATATCATTACATATCAACTTTCATTACATAACATAGTTCATCACATAATGTATTTCATAACAACTCAAAGCATTTCACGTCATATCATAACGTCACATATCTTTGGGGTAGCATTTCAGGCTTCATTATGCATATACATAACCCATATCACCTCTCGTATAATCCCGAATACCCATAAGCAAACAAGATACCATTTGGGGAAGTTATTATATGAAAACTATGTTTTTTGTTGAACCCTCAGCGTGTCAAAGTAGTGTATCTTACCTCATGACGAGCACAACAAGCAATACGCAAGGTTAATTCATCTTGTTTGTGTTTCCGACTACCTATAGCAACATATAACCAAGAGGTAACATAATCTTGGCTTCAAAAGACCTCTCTAAGTTCCCTATATCATAAGGTAACCTAAACATAAGGTCTATGGGTCAAACGAGCATGAAAACAAGCCTATACGACTGCCAGACCTGAATATGCGCCGCATAAACTTGATCAGCAGCAACCAGATCAATCTGTGCGCCGCACAGAATCCCTGTGCGCCGCACAACGGGGCTCAATCAGCAACTTTGATTTTTTAACTGCTTTAAACGATTCCCATTCGATCTCAAACCCTAACCCCGACCTGGAGACATCAAATTGACCTCTTTTAAGACACAATTGATGACTTCAAACCATCAATTGATTCCTTGATCTATTACAAACATAAATCTCTTGATTGATCACCCGAATAACACAAAATCAATAAACGTTTTGCAATTAAATCATACCCAACCCTTATAACCAGATATGAGTGGACAAAATCTATCAAAGGACATTACCCTATGACCTTAGAATGAAGAATTACCTGTAGGGATGATTAAAGGATCGAAAAACAATAAGAAATCACCACCGGATCGTCTCGAAATCGCAACAATTGGGAGAAGAGTGCTTTGAGTGTTAAATCTGAGTATGGGAGGAATATATGTCACGTACATGACCTATATCTGCTGTACCATCTTTTAAATTTAACATCTAGACCCTTGAACTTTCAATCTTTCACTTAATGCCCATTAAACTCTTACGGAAACGCTTTTCCATGACTTTAACTCTATCGGGATTACTTACCGACATATTTAACACGTCTTAAACATCTTTGGCATCTTAATCACGTTAACATATACATCATTAAGGCATTAAAGCCTCTCACATCAAGCACATTAATCGCATATAAACATTAAATCTTCTAGAGACTTAACGGACACGAAATGTTGACCTAACGACTCAAGTCAACCGTTAAATAAAAGTTTTGGGATGTTACACCTTATATAGCCTCAGACCCGAATGCTCATCCGCAAACCTTCCGAAGCTCAGATTCGAAGGTTCAATTATAGTTCAGATCCCGCAAACCTTATCTATGTCTCAGACCCGGAGGTCCATCCACAGATCCTCTGAAGCTCAGATCCGAAGGTCCAACCGCGGCTCAGATCCCGCAGAGCTTACGAAGCTTAGATCTCGAAGGCTCATCCGTAGGCCTTCCATTACTCAAGGTCCTAAAGGTTCCCTAAAAACTTCAGAAATCCACTAAAGATTTTCACCTGCTAAGAGCTCAAAAACCAAATGTATTTCACAAGAAGAATCCGACCACGTAACTTTGTTTGTCGATCGCGCAAAGGAGATCCTGATTTATAAATAACCTCCGCCACTAAGAACCGTTATCTAAACTACCCAAAAGGTGATAAACCCCAAACACTCATACTAGCCTTTCCAAAGAAGCTGCAGATATTCGGGGGAACCGCAAGGATTAATCTTGGCGCACCAAGGAAACGCCTTTGCTTTAGCCATAAAAAATCACGAGATAAGATGCCCAAAGATGAGAAACTTCCATCATGTATTTACACATATATCACCTATGATACATAGTCTCCAAACAAGCCGCGTTACAAAGGGGTGGGCAGACGAACTCCCCTTGGTCCTCTGAGCAAACAAAATAACTCTGAAACGAAGCACCACCGTTCGGCATAGCCTTCGGTACCGAAGCCATGGTACTAGCTGAATTCCAGATATCGGTACAGAGAGTGTTAAATACTGAAGGAAACTTGGAAGAACTCAGAGTTGACCCAGAACCATCAGAAGAATGAAGATAAAATGCACCCATTGGAGAAGCAATGTTCGAAAAGAAAGCCAAAGGGGGCTTGATGGTGTATGTCACCCTTCGTGACGGCGAACCTGCGTGACAAAGCTACCCGCTGTAAGCCTTATCTAAATATGGAAGAGATTATCTCAATCTCTTCCTCCCAATTTAAGGAGATTTGATCTTATCACGTCTGGCCACATTAAATATCAAGATTTGGCATATTATTAGGAATATTCTCTAAACATTAAACTTATTCTCCAAGATTATCATCTCTATATATAGATGAGTTCTAAACCTAAACTCTCATTCTCCTCCTCTCCAGAAAACACACACACGTACTGGACATCCTCTTCTCTCTATAAGAGATGCTCCAGCAACCTACAACAATATACTCATATATCAACAACACACCAATATGTTGCGGGACAGTGACTTTCCGTCCCGAATAGGGATGGCAATGGGGCGGGTATTGTCGGAGATCTCAATCCCCATCCCCGTCCCCGATTTTCACTTGTAATCCCCATCCCCGTCCCCATCCCCGTCGGGGAATTAAATTACATCCCCATACCCGTCCCCATCGGGTATCGGGGATACCTTTTTTGAATGAATATCAATTTATCTTAATCGAAGATATGTAGTAGAATGTGTATTTCGACATTTTCTTTCTATGTATAAACTAATATATATGTTAAGTAAATGATTAATGAAAGTATAACACATAAAAAGTATTAAACAAAAGCTCTAAACTTAAAATTGATTCTAGAATATAGATAAGAACTTAAAGTGATTCTAATAAATATATATAGTATTTTCGGGTTCGGGTATGGGGATCGGGGATTTACGGTTTCCCATCCCCGTCCCCATCCCCATCGGGGATTAGATTTACATCCCCATACCCGTCCCCATCCCCGGTCAACTCGGGGATTCCCCGGTCAAATCGGGTGCGGGTATCGGGTTCCCCATCGGGTACGGGTATTTTTGCCATTCGTAGTCCCGAAGCCTCCCACAGCCTACAACGACCAGGCAGAAGCATCCCTAAATATCGGGATATGATAATATTCCTCCCAGAGCATTCTAAACACGATCAAACAGATCTGAAACACTCATACATATTTGATTGACGTAAAGAGGCACGAACCCTACCTTCGGGGAATCGCCAACAAATAACCAAACCTATCAACAAATCCCTAAATCAACCATTCATCCCCTCGGGATGACAACCTACTGTTTGATGAACAAATAGTTATACCCCATTATAGTTACATTTGAGTTTCCTAGTGTGTACCAAGTCTAAAGATGATCAAAAATGTGTTTTGAGTGAGTTTTGGATGTCAAAAATGAGTTTGGGGGTGTAATGGGTGTGTTTGGCTCGAAAATATGCTACTGGTGCTGATCTGTATGGACTGCGACGCAGCCTTGTAGCTGCGGGGCAGTGGAACCATCGAGCATTTGACTGCGGGGAAGCAGCTAAGCTGCGACGCAGCTAAACCCTCAACCAAATGACTGCGGTGCAGTCATCTTGTGCAGCGCAGTTCAGGCCCAGATTCACTTAACTTTTTCCTAGCTCTTCTTTAGCCATCCTAGGATCGTCCCAACCTTTCTAATGAGTCCTCTTTCGACCTTATTGGTTCCCTACACAAGACAAATGAGTCGTTCAAAGTTGTGAGTCATTTTGAAACCCAACATGAGATATTAACTTAAACTATATATATGTATAACAATTGTTTGAGGACGAGACGACCTTGGGACGACTTTAATTCGATTCCAAACTATTACATGACCTCTCTAACGATCATGTCGAGTCCTGGAAGTCTTTTAAAGCCACAAGTCATAGTTAAAACCTAATTAGAGATTCATTTTGGGTTATAATACATGTATTGTAAACATTATTAGGTTGTGGACGCGTGGAGCACGATAATCACTTATAAACTCATCTCAACGTGATCTTAACTTCTTTAGCCAATCAAGGTGAGTTTCGTAGCTCCCTACTCGATTGCGATTTGGGCTGGAAAGTGCACACATACGTGTTTGATTGTTTGATTGATTGATTGGATGGTTTGATTTATTATGCATTCGTTTGTGATTAAATATTGTGGTTTAAATTAGGATAGTTGTACATACATAGAAGATGATGATACCTTTAAAGAGTTGTAGATGTGGTGGGAAGGCTGCGGGTGACCCTATATATAAGCATCTATGATTCCTTAAATGTACGGTCGTATGAATTGTATGTACATTGTGATTTTGGTGGAATTGATCGATATTGGAATTGAGTTTGAAATGAACATATCCGCATTGTTATATTTGATTTGTGCGGGACACACGCAAGCATATTTGATTTGTGTGGGACACACGCAAGCATATTTGATTTGTGCGGGACACACGCAAGCATATTTGATTTGTGCGGGACACACGCAAGCATACTTGATTTGTGCGGGACACACGCAAGCATACTCTATTTATGCGGGACACACGCAAGCATACTTTATTTATGCAGGACACACGCAAGCATACTCTATTTGTGCGGGACACACACGAGCATACTCTATTTGTTGCATTGATGATGTTGGAAGACACACATGTTTTGCACTCATACATTGCTTGGTCATACCTCATGCACGTTTACTTCATGCATCCTTATTGACATCACTTACGCATATTTATGACACGCATCTCTCATTATTGTTGATACATTATCGGCTTGTTATGTGACGAGGTTTACTATAAGTTTACCTATCTTGGTTGACATTGCGCCTTATAAAGGCTACTTGTAAGACATTACTTATTTTCCTTTATACTTATCGTGATTATTGACGATGGTTCCTTATGACCCATCACTACGAACTCACCAACCTAGTGTTGACCTTGTTTAGTGCACTTTTCAGGTATTCGTGTGAAATTAGAGACTTGATGGCTACTTGTTGATACTACTAGGGCTTGGACTGAGACTTTTATGGATCCGTGATCCGTTTGTCCTCTTAGGGTTTATGCTTAGAACTACTTGGTTATAGTTGTATTATCTTGTCTTGAATCATGTTGATGACTTTTTGTTTACTTTGCATTTGTACCTTAATTGTTGGTTTGGGTTCACCGAATCCTTTTATTTCATGTAGTTTATGTTCTACGATAATTCCACTGTGTGCTATATATTTTTCGGTAATATCCTGGGCCTAATCCTGGGTGTTACATCATTTCAACCCCATGTTTTGTTACCCTAGAACCATGTATCCTTGGTTCATGTGCTGCCCTCTGTCTTTTCTTTTTTGGTCTACCTGGCATGGCTCTAGGTTTAGGTGGCAGTGGTACATCCATATCAGGGAATGTTTTCCATGTGTCCATACCCCCAACAGGATTCAAGTAAGACTCATATGCATACTTATAATGACACTTCCTAAACCACATAGCTACAAAATCCCCAGGTTCTCTGTTTTGCTTGTAAATAGCTTGCACAACATGTACACATGGTATCCCACTCAACTCCCACATCCTACAGTCACAAGTTCCCATGTCCATGTCAACAGAATATGCATACCTAGAGTTCCTAACCTCAAACTTGTTCCTACTAGCAGGAATTACTAACCATTCAGACCTTTGATTTTTAATGAAGTCAAGTTTTTTCCTAATGGCTGGGCACACCTCATGTTCCCACTTTGAACTCACCTCCCTAATATTTTCTAACCTTATCATCAAAATAACTCTTAATGCTTCTAAAAGTGTAATAATTGGTTTGTTCCTTACCTTGACAAGCACAGAGTTCCAGCATTCACTGTAACCATTCTCAATAGCTTCACAGCAACTAGTAGTATCAAAAAAGGCCATGCACCAAGACTTTGGGTTCCTTTCCATCAAATACTTGAATGCATTTGGGTTTGAAGCCTTGATTTCTTTCATCACAGCATCAAATTGTGCAGGGTAAGTTGATTTAGCAGCTTTCCAAAACAAGTTTCTATACTCCACTCCACTATAAACCTTCCTGAAGTTCTCATATATATGTCTGGCACATTGCGTGTGCTCAGCTCTTGGCATCACTTCCTTAACAGCTTTCAACGAACCCTAAGAAACAAATGAAACAAATTAAGAGGCTGTTAGATAAAACAAATTAGGTTTATAAGTAGGTTTAAATTAAAAAGGCATAACATGTTACCTTATGCTAATCTGACATCAATGTAAGACTAAACCCATTGGGAGCATCAAGATCATTGCTTAGTAAAGTCAAAAACCAACTCCAGTTATCCTTGTTTTCCACATTTATAACTGCCCATGCAATTGGGAATATCTTATTGTTTCCATCCCTAGCAGTAAGCAATTCCCCCTTACATGATGTTTTCAAAAAACAACCATCCAAAGCAACCACCCTCCTACATCCCTTTTTAAACCCTTCCTTCAAGCCAAACAAACAAACATAAAACCTATCAAAATAGGTTTTCCCATCAGGGTTTGTAGTGGTTCCTAATTGGACAGTGGATCCTGGATTGGTCCTAAGAAGTGCATCAGCATATGGCCTAAGCATTGCATAATGCTCCTCAAGTGATCTCTCATACTCATTCAAAGCCCATGACCTAGCCCTTTTAACTTGTTGTTGTGTTACAAAGCATTTATACTTTTTCATCACTAACTCTTGCAGTAAAGAACACTTAATGTTTGGTTGTTGTCTTATCTTGTCTGCAAAATGCCTACCTATCCATTTGTAATTAATCAAAGTACCATATTTAAAGTTTCTTACACATGTATGCTCTTCTGTTAATTTCTTCACTTGGAAAGACCTCTCATTCCTCATCCAAGAAGCAGACAACCTCCATTTACATGTCTTAAGAGGAGGCTGGTATCTGTTGGTCTTCTTTTGTCTCCCCTTGTCAGGCTCAGAGAGCTTTGGTGGCCTAACTCCACATCTTGCAACTATGTGACTCTTGGAAGTTCTCTCATACCATAGTGAGTACCCATTGGCCAGTGCATAGTATGACAAGCACTCTTTCAATTGGTCAGGCCCCTCATATCTCTCACCAAGCTAAAATGAAAGAAAATACTAATTAAGGTAATTAAAAATGTATTAAATAACTTGTTTTAAAACAAATGAAAGCTAAATTGTACCTTAGGTGCTTTCTTTCTCCAATGAGTGTCTGGTTCATGACTTGGAAATTACATGTCTGGTTCAGGAGGTGGTTCTAATGGATCAACCCATTCAGCCTCATTATCGTATCCCTTCAATGAATTGATAAGTTGAGTCATGAATTCATCATGCTCTTCATGTATGACTGTCCTGTCTTCACTGCCAGAATGGTTGTTTGCACCACCAAGTTTAGGCGTATTGTTAAATTTAGGTATCTTTGCTATGGGGTTACCTTTTCTCACTTCCATAAGCTCTTCCTCTTCTTCACTCAAATGATCAAGTGAAGCAAGAGATTCTGCTTCTGAGTCACTTGGCTCATAGTCTTCATCCTCACTTTCACTATAGTCACCATCTGGCTCAAAGTTCCCATCTATATGAAACCTACTAGACTGACCAACTTCAGGTGTGCTAAAACCTTCTTGAGATTTAGACTGAACATTATCATTCTCATCATCTGGTACTAGCTCAACTTGTTCTACACATTCACCAGCCTCCTCACTTGGTACATTGTTAATATGGTGATCTATGTCTATGTCTATGTGATCCACATACACATTCATTATGCCATAACTATCAGCCACATCATAGAAAACATCCAAATCATCTTCATTACCTAACTTCATCAATGTCCCAAAGTCATCCGGTGTGCAGAGATAATACAAACCCCTTACAGAATTCAATGTTTCTTCCTCAATTTTGCTTCTCAAATCTTCTAAAGACAGTCTACGTATGTTAAAACCAATAGTCGTACCACCACCATAACGAAGTGGCAAGAACAAAAAAGCACCATCATGGTGTACATTCAGTCTAAACCCAGCATCACGATTCATTTCTACATTAAGAAATAGGAAAATTCAATAAAGAAAGGGTTTCAAATTTTAAATTAAAAAATCTAGGGTTTCACAATTTTAAATTAAAAAAATAGGGTTTCCCAATTTTAAATTAAAAAATTAGGGTTCCCAATTTTAAATTAAAAAATTTAGGGTTTCTCAATTTTAAATTAAAAAATCTAGGGTTTCCCCCTTTTTTAAATATTTCAGAAATTAAAAATAAAATAAACGATTAAACGATTATACAACATCACCATCATGTTCTACAACTAAATAACTCAGATATATTAATTTAAAAGATTCAGAATTCATAAAAAGTTTATAAATTTAGGGTTTTTAACACTAAAAACAACACAACGCAATAAAGACGATTGCTTGTAAAGGGATTCATAACGTACCTCAGATAGAAGTAAGAAAGTGTCTCAAATCATGGACCGGAGCGGATTTCAGTATCTTCACAAGAAAGTGATTGAATGGATCGGTGGTATGTGTGTGTAAAAGTGTGTGAAAGATTGTGTGTAAATCTGTTTTATGGTTGGGAAATGAATGATTTTCGTGTTTTATATATATATATATTCCACGTGTTATGATAAGTAAGCAGTCAATGACCAAATTAAAGAATGGTAACCGGCTAACTTTTAACCCGGTCAGTTTTGAATGCTATATAACTTTTTAGCAGACAGTTTTGAATGCTATATAACTTTTTAACAGGTTCTCGCCATAAATAAAGAAAATCGTTAGTTTATGCACACTATAACTTTTTGGGCATAGTTTATTGCATTCCGGCGCACTAAACCCTATTTTCTATGCATAAAATCTTTTTTAATCATTCATTTATTATAAAATCCACTTCTAATAAACATTACCTTATACTGGAAGGAGTGGGGCGAACCCACCCCTGGTTCGCCGGTGGTTCGTCGGGAACACCGCCCCCATCAGGCGATCCGACCCAAAATACCCCTTTGGCGACTTCTCCGCATCGCCCATTTTCCTTTGCTTTTTCTATGATTTTCCGAGCCAAATGTATAATTATATATATTTTTATATTTTCTACAATATTTGATGATTTAAAAAAAATAAAAAATTGCTTCTTGGTGGCTGGTACTGTGCATCGTGATGAAGAAGGAGTCACACAGTTCCTTTCCTTTGTTTTTTTTTTCATATTATCTTATAGTTTTTTCAATTTTAATTTCCATGTTTTCATATTTTAACAGCTAAGCCCCTCCAATTATTATTTACATGGACATGGTTACTTTTTAAAACTATATACAGATTGGTTTATTTCTAATTTTTTAATTTATAGTTTTAAAACTTTAACCAATGTAATGGTTTTTGTAATGTAAATTATATTTATGTGTTTTTAATGGTGTTATTTAATATCACATTAAAAAGAAAAAAAATTCAATTATTAGAAGATGTCATGTGTCGCAAGTCGCCCCACCCACCTAGATAGCCTCACTCCCACTTTTTTAAGGGGCTACCCAATGTGTGACATGGCGCCACATGTCGCGAGTCGCCCACAAATGGGATAGCCCCACTCCTCTTAGCCTTATAGCCCAAAACAAACACTAACCTTGAGAAATCAAATTGAGATATGAACTGTTATCGAGAAAAGAAACGTAATTTTTAACAACATAATTAGTATTTATGGTTACCAATTCAATTTGACTGTTTATATAATACCCCAAATTTATTTAGGTATTAATGATATGATATTATAATAATAATAGTTGTGAATCAAATTGTAAACAAAGAGGCCGGAAATATCTCATCTAAAAACTCTAGACTGATAATTATAATAATTATAACAAATATACGGGTTATATTTCGTTTGGAGTTCTTTCGTCAAGTTCTTTCTGGTGGATCAAGGAATCTGTGTTCGTTCATCCGCGGGCGGAGGTACTTTTCGATCAACCCAATTGACAATCTACATACATATGGTACGTTGTTAATGGAATTAACTCACACTAATTAAACTTGTAATGACAGCTCCGGGTCCTAAAGTATATAGTTAAAATCGAAGATGTTTAAACTACATATATTCATGTTGAGAGTCGAAACGAAAACTTGCGTATATATATGGAACGAATCGAAGAAGACCAACTATATAATCATAGGAAACCGGCCTGTGCATGCATGTTAACTTTTGATATAATTATTATTTCCATTTAACACCTTATAATAGAACTCTTTCAAATAAAATATATATAATATTAGTCCGTATAAAGCACGAAAACTTTATGTTTGTTTTTGTAAAAAGTATATTAGTAAATTATGTTAATTCGAGTTAGACTAGATTAAATATGTAAAGTCGGGTTTTACTTGGAGTGCAAGTCAAGTAACCGACTAATATGGAATGTCTAGGTAAAAGTTGAGTTGTAATTAGACTAGGATATCCCCATCCTCTATATAGTTAGAGGAGGGGGGAGCCGAACAAGATATACCATCGATCATACGAATTCTTTGGAATAAAGGCAAAGTAATTCGGTAAATCTCTCTCTGTCGTCTTTAATCTTTTCGATTGTTTTGTTCCATCTTTTCTTGAGGTTTTAAGCTAGGTAACCAACGTGTTAGGGATTACAAAGCTTGCTATACGTGAGTTTATTTTCTTGATAATTAAAGTCAAGTAGAATTGTTGTATGTTCTCATTAATTACTAGGAATTAATTAAGCAGGTCAAGTAATTCAATTGGTGTTTTTGGTTTAACTTAGAGTTCGACTTTGTTAAGGTACTAAAGCTTAACAATTGTAGTCGACTTTTTAACTAAGGTTTTGTTGGGAGGTCTAAAATTCCAACCGTTTTCACTTTTCATTATTTCATATATTCAAGTATCTCTTTGTATCAAAATTTTTTGCTATTTTTATTCCCAACTTTCAGGGCAATTAGTGGTTTTAAAGATAAGTTCTCACTTTTGAACTCACTCACAAATTTGAATTCTTGTTGCCGTTGACCAACTGCAAAAGTCAAGTATCACTTACACCTCTTTTCACTAATGCTAACCTCTTGGATTGACTCAAGATTCAACCTTTTTGCTATTTTTATTCCCAGTTTTCATGGGCAGTTAGTGTTTTTTCAAAATAAGTTAGAGTACCATCTTTTGTTTTCTATTGCATTTGACTTTATATGTTAATAAGGTCGTCAGTTTAATCTTTAACCTCTAGCTTAGATTAATTCAAGATTCTTAATGATATATTTTCGATATTTTGGTTTCAGGGTATTTTGTTTCTAGATTGCTAAACAGATAGTTTGGGGTGGGGTTTAAAGATGTATGTAGTGGATAGCAAAGGTGGTGCCATAGCATGTATGCTGCTTGCACTCTTTTTCCTAGGAACATGGCCTGCCATTTTAACATTGTTAGAAAGACGTGGCCGGCTTCCTCAACACACTTATCTTGATTACACAATCACCAATCTTTTGGCTGCTGTTATAATTGCTTTTACATTTGGGGAATTCGGCCATACAAATGATGGCAAACCCAACTTTTTAGTTCAGCTTTCTCAGGTATGATATGGTCTTAAATCTATTTGATGACATGTTGAAGTAGCTAATACGTGCATTGTTGAGTTGGAAATTTTGATGTGTTTTGTTGCAGAATAATTGGCCGAGTGTTCTATTTGCGATGGCGGGTGGGGTGGTTTTAAGTCTTGGAAATTTGTCGACACAATATGCTTGGGCATTTGTTGGTTTATCGGTAACCGAGGTGATGACTTCAAGTATTACTGTTGTCATAGGTAATTTCATCATCATCATCATCATCATCATCATCATCATCATCTTAGTCTATGCATAAAAACATGGCAATCTCAACCCAATTTTGTATAAATGACATTTTGTGTTGTCTGTAAACCATTTTGATCAACAAAGTCTGTCCATTTTGCCATCTAAAACTTATACTTAAAGCGGAAACATCTTTGGAATTGTGATTTTAACTTTGCTCTTGGGAGTACAGGTACAACTTTAAATTACTTTTTAGACGACAAGATCAACAGAGCTGAGATACTTTTCCCAGGCGTCGCGTGTTTCTTGATTGCTGCTTTCCTTGGTTCATTGGTGCATGCATCCAATGCCAAAGATAATAAAGTAAAACTTAATAAGTTAGGAGATTCTCAGGTGGCCGAAGCGGGTAAGAGTACTTCAATTTTTCTCTCATTAAGTTCTGTTCTAGCTTTTTAGCTTAACGTTTAATTATTACGTATTAGTATAACCTTTCTTTTTAATTCCCAGGAAGGGATTTGGAGCTTGGAGCTGGTGAAGTAGAGAAAGCTAAAGCGGGGACTGCAACTTTTCTTATTGAGCTCGAGAGCCGAAGATCTATCAAGGTCACTCAGACTATGATATACTATTAGTTTACTCTTTTGTTTCAACCATAGGAAATAATGTTGATTATGTGCTGTTCTTTGTTTGGTATCTGATTGCCTCAAACGAATGCTGAGGGGTTTTAATCCCAATCTGGAGGGCACAAATAGGCGCGTTAGGCATATCAGGTAACGGGTCAAAATGGGTTCCGGTAAAAAAGAGATACAGGTTATAATGACTTTCCATATTACAAAAACGGGTCAAAATATGTTCCGGTAAAAAAGAGATACAGGTTATAATGACTTTCCATATTACAAAAACGGGTCAAAATGGGTTCCGGTAAAAAAGAGATACAGGTTATAATGACTTTCCATATTACAAAAACGGGTCAAAATGGGTTCCGGTAAAAAAGAGATACAGGTTATAATGACTTTCCATATTACAGTAACGGGTCAAAATGGGTTCCGGTAAAAAAGAGATACAGGTTATAATGACTTTCCATATTACAAAAACGGGTCAAAATATTTCCTTGTTTGCACCAGTTGATATCTATATCCTACCACTGACGGTATATATTATACAAACGAATTTGCAGTTCCTATACAAGTATCGTGCTAAACCCTTTTATTTATTTGGTATTGCAGGTATTTGGGAAAAGCACTTTGATTGGTATAGCCATATGTTTGTTTGCCGGAGTTTGTTTCTCTCTCTTCTCACCGGCATTTAATCTTGCAACCAATGACCAATTTCATACATTGGACGACGGCGTTCCTCACTTAAGTGTCTACACAGCTTTTTTCTACTTTTCTTGCTCGTCTTTTGTGGTGGCCCAAATTTTGAACATTACGTTCCTTTACCGTCCTGCATTCAACTTGCCACGATCTTCAATCAAGGCATATCTGAACGACTGGGATGGTCGTGGTTGGGCATTTTTGGCTGGTTTTTTGTGCGGTTTTGGGAATGGTCTCACGTTTATGGGAGGCCAAGCCGCTGGTTATGCTGCAGCTGATGCAGTTGAGGTTAGTCCAAAGTCTATATAAGCTTAGAATTTTTAATATCCTATCTGTGCATCTGATTTCATATATTTTGAACTCATTTCAGGCACTTCCACTTGTGAGTACTTTTTGGGGTGTGCTCTTATTTGGTGAATACCGCAAATCGTCCAAGAGAACATATGTATTACTTGCAGGCATGCTATCAATGTTTATTGTGGCTGTTGGAGTTCTAATGGCTTCAGCTGGTCACCGGAAACACTAGACACATTTCCACTGCAAATTCATTAAATCGTACAGAAAACAAAAAAATCCAAGTTACTCAGGCATAAAAGATATGATAACTTGTTGGTATGATTTCTTATGTTTAAACATCTACAACAGAAATTTCGGTTTTTGTATTCAGTTCATTTTAAAGTTGTTAATATCATACTTATGCTTCTGCAAAAGTGGTCTGATGATTTGTATTTCATGTGTTATATGTTACAATTTAGTGCAACTATATTACATTAAGTAGTAAAATGAAATATAAATTGCATCATATAGGGCTACTTGCTTGAAAATGTACCAAACTATAGCTTAAAACTTATGGTGGTATCAAAACTTTAAATGAGTTTATTGTACGTATCCAGCTTTAAATTATACCAGTAATAATTACTCTTTTATGTATCCGACAAATTAAAATCTCCTAATGACTTAGAACTTGACGTAGCAACCTAAATGGACGACCAGATGCATATAATAATAATAAATTTTTAAATTTTGAGAATCAAACTACTGAGTACTGCCAATTAGAGTAAGCCAAAGGTAGCTCCCATAAAGCCAGTGAAAGCAGCAAGATTGGCCTTTGGACCCCTGGGCCGTTTAGAAATATATGGATCCACACTATAGTCTACAGACTCATCTAAAAATCTGATCCATTTTGAGCCATAGATCGGTTAATGAATCATTTTTCCAAATGTTACATTATGTAACATATAAATTATATTATACATGAAGTCAAATGTCTATATATTACACTGTCAGTCTTTTATCTTTTAAAATATCTCCATTAACCTTTACATCAATTATCTACACCACTCGACGCCGCCTCTACCACCGACAGTCGTCCCCCACCACCACACTGTCGCCGCCACGAACACCGCCGCATTGCGCGAGTACTGTGCTCGTATAATTATCAACATTAAAAGTGTATAATTTTTTGATAGTTAAATTTTAAAGTTAAAGACTTTTTTTACATCACCACAAGCCATCGCTTAATTATTACGAGTATATATATATATAGCATTTTATATTACGAGTATTACACGTTCTCTTTAGTCAATGATTGGTTAGCATTACGTCTTTCTTTTGTATCATTTGTGTGTGTGGGTCTAGGTTTAGATTCCTTGGCAGTTTCCATTCCTTTATTGATACTACTTGGGATATTTTTGAGCCAAAGTCCCCCTGTTACAGTGGGTTAGACTTTTTTGTCTTTTTTATATATTCTTCTTATGATGCAACTTTGTTCTTGAAAAGCAATTCTAACCTCTTAGATTCATTCAAGATTCTTATTTTGGTTTTTAGGATCTGTTCGGTTTTTTGACAGAGGGATTTGGGTCGGGTCTAGAGATGTACATAGTGGAAAGCAAAGGAGGAGCGATGGCATGTATGTTGCTAGCGCTCCTCTTCCTAGGAACATGGCCCGCCATTCTAACATTGTTAGAAAGGCGTGGCCGGCTTCCTCAACACACTTATCTTGATTACACAATCACCAATTTTCTAGCTGCTGTCATAATTGCTTTTACATTAGGAGAATTTGGCCCTAGCAGTGATGATCAGCCCAGTTTCTTAGTCCAGCTTTCTCAGGTATCTTTTTAAACCTTTACCCATGAAATATTATGGTGCATTTGGAGTAGTAAATTACTTTAGATTGGCACAGAATAATTGGCCCAGTGTACTATTTGCAATGGCGGGTAGGGTATTTTTAAGCCCCGGAAACCTGTCATCGCAATATGCATGGGCATTTGTTGGTTTGTCAGTGACCAATGTGATCTGCTCAAGTACTACCGTAGTTATAGGTATTATCATCATCTCTATACATAAACATGGATACAAAAGACTATTATTGAAACTAGTTTAGGATCATGATCTTAAGTTTATTGGGACATTTTCTTTTCGTTGGGCCATAGGTACTACATTGAACTACTTTTTAGATGACAAGATCAACAGGGCTGAGATACTTTTCCCAGGTGTTGCTTGTTTCTTGATTGCTGTTTGTCTTGGTTCTGTGGTGCATACATCCAACACGAAAGATAATCAAGAAAAGCTTGATAGGTTAGAAGATTCTGAAGTAGGAAGAGGGTATATCTTTTTCCTTCTTTTTTTTTAATACAATTCTTTACGTTTTGGAAATCCAACGACATAATTTCACGAATTCTTGACAGGTTACTTAGTAACGAATCAAAAATGAATTCAAGTAAGAATGCTTTAATTTTATGCTTCATCTGGTTCTATTCCAGCTTTAGACTCTTTGCTACTTATTTAATCTTTAATTTATTTCTAATCTCAGGTAAGGATTGTGAGTATGGAACTTGTAAGGAAGAGAAAGCACAAGCAGGGACTGCAGATTTTCTTATTGAGCTCGAGAGCCGAAGATCAATCAAGGTTATGTGATATACTGATTAGTTTACTCAGCCATTTCAATCGCCTGAAATAAACACTACAAATCTTGTTTCTTTGTATGTAGCCATGTGGTATATCCATATATGAGCCTGGTTCAGAACCCTTTCAGTATCATATCCTAACCCCAGTAACTTATGAAAGCCAGAAGAATTTGCAATTCTTAAATGAGTATTGTGCTAAAAATTTGCATTTTTGTCGGGCATTCAGGTATTAGGGAAAAACACATTGATTGGTTTGGCATTATGCTTATTTGCCGGGATTTGTTGCTCTCTCTTCTCACCAGCGTTCAATCTCGCAACCAATGACCAGTGGCATTCATTAGATGAAGGTGTCCCTCACCTAAGTGTCTACACAACCTTTTTCTACTTTTCTTTCTCATGTTTCGTGATTGCCATAATATTGAACACTATGTTCCTTTACCGCCCATTGTTCAATTTGCCTCAATCTTCGATCAAGAAGTATTTGAACGACTGGGATGGTCGAGGCTGGGCGTTTTTGGCTGGTTTTTTGTGTGGTTTTGGTAACGGTCTCCAGTTTATGGGAGGCCAAGCTGCTGGTTATGCTGCAGCTGATGCAGTTCAGGTTAGTTCTAAAATTTTGTATAAGCTAATGGTTTCTATCATGCATGGTTGTAACTTATGGTATAACTAAGTAATGCTCGTTCTAGGGTACAACAGTTGTACACACCCATTTCATCCATCTGAGTAGTTGAAGTATGCATGTGTCGATAGAAAACAAGCATTGCTAAGTTGAAGTATACACTTCATGTATATATTCATGAGGACTTATAAACGTTCAAGTACATCTTATTTATGCATTTAGCTCCATAGTGTTTGTATTTTATACCATATATCTTTATGTTTAAGAGGCGACAAAATGGGCAAGTTGGGTAAATGGGTCAAGAAGGGTTCTGACTAGAACACATAACGCCATTGTGTCCATTTGTTATGAGTTTTTTTTTTTTAATAGAAAATCAACGTGTGTTGGTTATGACTACTCATACATTGTTTTAATTATGATATATTAATTAAACAATTTAAAAGACTGCATGCATTGAAGCGAATTTTCGACCCTTTTTGAATAACTCAGCTCATTCTCTTTTCTTCTTCTGTTTATGAAATGAAAACTTGCACTTTCAGCTAAAATACAACCTAAATTGTCACCTCTTCTAGACAGTGTGTGTTGCTAGGTTCTACCGAGTAATTCATCTGTGTATCAGAATTCATGCATTGTGTACTGTATTGAAAACAATTCATCCGATTCACAATATTACTTAGTTTCGTATAGACAATATGCTTTCAAGTCACCTACTGATGCTGAGTGGCATCCAAATGTAATATTACGGTATATAATATTTTTTCAGAAGACCTTATGAGCCTGTTTTGAGCTTATTTCAGGCACTTCCACTTGTGAGTACCTTTTGGGGCGTACTATTTTTTGGTGAGTACCACAAATCGTCCAAGAGAACATACGTGCTTCTCATAGGCATGTTATCAATGTTTACAGTGGCTGTTGGAATCCTGATGGCATCATCTGGCCAACGCAAACATTAGAGACATTAGCTTAAAATTATCAAAGGGAAGAAATGTTGCCTGTCGCAGTATAGCCAACATTGTACAGAAACAAACATATCTGAAGTTACATATGCACATTGCAGATGAGAATTTATTAGCCTTATATCAAAGTTGAAACCTGCACAGCAGGAAGGAGTTACATTTCAAGGCTTGTATTCAGTACATTCATTCAATTGTTAATATCATGCAGATTCATTCTTCTGTTTCTTCAATTTCTTGGTCTGGTTATGTATCTACATTACATGTCATTCTTTCATCCTACAACTCGCGAGGTCTTTATAGATGAAATGGTGTTTATAATAGTATATGTTTTTGAAACGCAAATATTCACACACCATACAATTTTTCACACAGATGTCCCCAATAAGACTCATACCCACAACCTCATGGTTGTTGCCCCCCTTAAATAATGCTTTGGCCAATGCCGGTGGTGTTTATAAGTTATAACATGGAAAATGATTGATATGCCTAATTAATGGGTCTAAAGATATGCCTAAAAATCTAGTGACGACACATGGCATGATTAAAGGTAGAGACTAAGAAAGAGAATGAGTGACATTCATGTGTCATCTGAGTGTATTTTTAGGCCTATATTTTAGGCATATATACCATTATTCTTGTAACATTTGCAATACTTTGGTGACCTGAGTGTATATCAACTTTATATGGGTATGTTGATCGACAGTAAAAGTTCCCTCTGTTTTTTTTTTGGAAAGGCAAATCTGTTATTAATATTTAAGATGCATAAACGTTACATATAACCATCCAAAGCTTTTGCAGACTTGAGAAAAAAGAAGAATATGATAAAATCACATTGAGAAGATCCACTTAAACTATACACACTATAAATAAATTGATCTTTTTTAATCTAGATTACTGAATATTTCTTCTTTTTTTTCTTTCTTTTCTTGAGGGAAGGTACTTTATATTTCTTAGAAATCTTTTACAAGAAGCATTGTAAATAAATGTATCATGGGACTATTTGGATCAATGTGTTGCATATCGTTGTTACTAAAAAGTGGCCTCTAGTAATCACTAATAATGTGAAGGAATAACCCAAGTAGCCAATTTGAAGAAGAATAACTAAATTCAAATGAAATACACTTCATGGCATTTGATCAAAGCGAAGTAACAGATTGAAATTATCATACTCCAACTTTTTGACCAAATTGTGTAGCATACTGTATTTGGTTTCCTGGATCAATCCGTTGGGATGATAACCTATCTTGCAAAACAAGCAAAATTTTTGGAGCTATTTTATAATTAGCAATAATCGTTTGCAATAATTGGTACAGTAGGTCATATAACTATCCTAGGATATGGTGGTCATATAATTCTTCCAAAGCCTGAATTCACCAATTGTTCATCCATTTCCATTTCCATTTCTCATAGTGGATAATGCCATAGGGGTGGTAACTTGTTTGTATAAGTGAAACCATCTACATCATCTTTTTATCTGAATTTCCACGGCTCCAGTTTGCCCTCCAGATGATCGATGATGACAATAGGCGCTCTGTTTTCCAACCAGACGATTGTAGCTGCCAGTTACAGTGAAAACGTACGGATGCCCAGGTTATGTGACAGAAATCATCTTACACAAATATAACCGACGAAGTGTATTTTAAACAAGTAGTTCATCAAAAAACAAACCATATCAGCCCCAATTACAACAAATATTTTTCATCTTTTATATCTGAATTGCTTTGAACAACAATTTAGAGCAATCAAACACAATTGTTCAGTTAAAAACAAATTTGAAACTTTGCTTTATTGCAGTCTCATAGAAACTAAAAAAAGTGAGGTTTTGAAAAACAAACTTTTGACGATCATCTGGATATTTTTGTAATCTAACAATAATTTTTCTTCTTAAAGATATGAAAAAAACCTATTTCTGTTCAAACAATCAAAATGATTCTTATACATCAAGGATGAAATGTACCTTCGAAAGAAATGCTTCATAGTGTTTGTCCATCCATGTTTGGCTATCCATATGTAGTGATGACGGCTTACGATCTAAAAGATTTGCCATGACAAGAGCGTGAATAAATCCCTGCATGACATCTTTAGTAGTTGAATCTTTATGCATAACAATATCGATCATTCCCTTGTTTTCAAGTAACAAGTATCTTGCTGAAAACCAAAACAGCATAAATTAACATGAGTATTCATTGTTGGTACGCATAAAATTATAAGTAAGAAGTTGGCCAAGCTCAACCTTTCTCATATAGAGATCCGGCAGAACTTACTAACTCCATCCTGTTTGTTGATAAATGAAAAACAGAATATCAGTTGTAAGATTAGATGATCTCCATCATGCAGTTAAGTTGAAGTCTGAACTTAGAGAAGAACGTTTTTATCTTTCCTTCAGTAAGCTCAAAATATTCAATTTAGGAATTTTACAGAAATATAAATGCCAACATTATACAGCTCCATGGACAAACCTCATCAAATAATACTTCTGCCCCAAAAAGGTGTCCACTTAAAAAGATCTTTCTAAATTTTACATTAAGATGAATGATCCTACATTTCCTTTCTTTTCTTTTTCAAAATCATCCTTTAAAGTTATCAATATATAATCTTTAAATTCGATCTAGATTTAAAATTTAGCATTTCTAGAAATTAAATATCAGAAAGTGGGAGCAAGCTCTATGTTTGAATGAAAGAAGATACAAAGAAGTCATAGCTCACATTTCCAGGCTGTTTAGTGAGGAAACCCTCACACCTAAGCGTACTCGTGTATACAAAGACTTGATATTCTTTGAGTTCCAAGAACTGATCCATAAAGGTAAGACATGCTCCATAATTGAGACCTCTCTCGGGGAGAGAACTGCATATTAACAGACAGGTGAGTTTAAGCTATTATCATGCATCTTGACCATAATCACCAGGATCACCAATATCCAGGAAACCGAAATATAATATGTTGTAAAACCAACAGATGTTTACCTTACCTTGGCTAGTCTCCATGAAATGTAGCAGAAGAATTGAGCTTCTTTCACAGTTTAATGTAGTTAAATTAAGGCATCTAACAGCTTTATAATTAGCTGCAAACAACCAGACCATGAAATACAGAGAAATGATAAACTACTTTGAGCACAAAATCTATATAAATACAATGTGACTCTGAATAAGCATAGGAAATTGGAGGCTGGAGCATAACTAACCATACATGTGGAACATGGTGAGGGAGATAAAACACAACCATATCATTGTTGAGTGTCCCATTGTAACGTGCGCAAGAAGCATTCCTAAAGCCATTCCAATCATTGTTGCAACCGTCTCCTGGCTTCCTTCCTATCAGTGAACAGACATGTGCTGAGATTTCAGGACATATACTTGAGGTGGCAAGATGAGCATGTCAAGGTAAGGGTCAAAACGGGTCCATGTTGAAACGATTCATTTTCAAGTATGGCAATAGGTCAGAGTGGAGTTGATCCATTAGAACTTTTTTGTCCATTCTCTTGTAGATAATGAATGGAACAATTACGATTACCAAAACGATATGTTTAGAATACTTATATAATATAGATTTTCGAATAAAAAAAAAAATCGGAGGTTGGATTCATAACAATAGACACTGGGAGACTTTCAACCTCTTCCCCTGTTAGCTAAACTTTGGACTTTGACCCATTTGAACCACTTGAGATAAAACACAACCCAAATTGACCCATTCGTAAGTAAATGGGTAGAAATCCTACCATTAGAACTTACAAGCTAATACCTTCGCAGATATATCTGCCGCGTTATTCTGAAGTGCAAAATGCTGGGTCAAAGCAGCTCTAGTTGCACCACTGGCAACACCAGCTACACAATATTTGATCATATTAGCTAAAATGAGAGTAAATTACAGGAAAAGTACACAAAGGGTCAGAACAATTTCGATAAATGTACTTATACGAAATTTCTTGCAATGGAAGTACCCCAAGTTTATTTTTCAGGCGGGCAACAAAAGATTTAATCTGATGAAATTTCCTAGTTAACCCAAAGCCATTTTAGGTCTTTTCATAGTGACAAAAATGTTAGACTACTTGTGGTGAAAATGACTAATAGTCTGAATACTTTTGGCGTAATACACAGTTATACACT
The DNA here is from genome assembly GCA_034093135.1 of Erigeron breviscapus. Lineage (NCBI taxonomy): Eukaryota > Viridiplantae > Streptophyta > Magnoliopsida > Asterales > Asteraceae > Erigeron > Erigeron breviscapus. Next base: position 181,819,803 of record CM067167.1, read on the forward strand.
CATAGATAAGGACCCATTACAAAGTTTTCTATATGTGTACAGATGTCTTACAGGGTAACTAAATTTTCAAAAGTGATAAAAACGTTAGTGACTTACTGAAAGATCTTGACAAGCTCCCTAAGCATACAATGAATACAAAGGCTGAAGGAAACAATGGAGAAACAAGGTCCATCAGCATCCCTGCAACCAGAAACGTTTTTAGTCCAAGTAAATTTCAGGCAATGTATCTACTGTTTGAGATTAACAGTATGCCTACACAAAAGTAAGAAATGTTTTAACTGCCCTATTGCAAAGAGAGCATACAGCAAAGACTGTTATCAAAGTATGTAAGTTACCAGTTTCAACCCGAAGCTATTAACTGTAGAAAAGATTTATATAGAACCACTTCTCCTGAATAACATGGATATTGATGACAAAGTGTTTAATGCAAGACATATAGATCGACAAATACCAAGATCATTCATGAGATCTGCAACCAAACGCCACATTTTTGCATTGCTGTCTAGATTTGAGCCCTGAAAATAAAGGAAAAAGTCTCAACGTGAAGTGCATTCGATCGTCGATGAATGCATATACTATCTACATATACTGCAAATAGAAAACACTCTGTAAAATGTTTTGAATGAGATAATAAAAAATGCAACAGCATGCAAAGTAGTACATGAATCATCTTATAAAGTTACATGTCATCTACTCATCTATTCTAGCATAGCATTTGAGTACTCTACTTAAAGAGCTGATATCCAAGTAATAATTGTACAAGTAGAATAGAGAGACAGGAGTATTCCATGGTGTAAGGTGAATTAAGTTTCAAGTGCAGCATATGGTGTTTATGCACAAAGCTGCATACGGAGATAACAGACAGGAGTATGCCAACCAATTACATGCAGTTTTTATTACTTATTTTATATATGTGCATATACGAGCATAGATGATATAAAATGTGCAAAACCCACCTGATAGAATGTGAACATGACGCCTCCAAGCATTCCAGTTAGATCCCTCAAAAACCACTGAAAAAATTCGAGATCAAGAAAACAGACATCATGACCACAAAGATAAGCTATGTAGGTGATTAGTAGCAGGCATGGAACAAAATTACCATACCTGGAAGGTAGCGCCAATTACAGTAGCTGATTTTTCACCAACTCCTATGGCACTTAAAAGAGCCTATCAATGTAAATAAGTGAACTTTAAACATTGGAAAGAAACTATAAATGATTTGAAAGGGTCTAAATTTAGCGGTAAATATAGCCCCTTACTTGTGTTGAGAGCATCATCCTTATGTAGGTCGAAAGTCCCTATAAAAAAGATTTAATCCATTACAATATTTCCAATGGGAATTCCAAAGCATTGATTCAACACTACCTATAACTCTATAAGCACTAACAATCTTCAAACCTGCAACAAATCCCATGTCTGGAAAGGGGTGTAATCCGGGGTCACGCTGCTGGGAAATCCCTGCATTCACAAAGTAAAACAATCATAGTAACGAACTGCAGGCCAAAAATAGAGACTAAACATAGGGACCACGCCATGTTTTCAAATTCATTTTATCTCGTTTGTAGTTTAAGTTCCATTTATGTAAGTTAGCCTATAAACATAAATTACATACTAGCATTATAGCTGCACGATGCTGCGGTGACAACAGCTTATGAGAATTTCTCGATTTGTCTAATGCTACTATGGGTCGATAAAAGTGAGATTTATACAATTTTTTATGTAATTTATAGCTTGTTATAATTTAGCTTGTTAGATATAAATCTTTTTCAAAATAAGTTTACATTCACTTAGTTGACTCTTATGGGGTAAAAAGTATCACAATTTTAAGTAATTTAACAAGTTTGAACAATTTTTAATTTTTTAATAAGGGAGTATAAGATGTACTTTTCGAAGGTTACGAAAGATTCAAGAAGCCAAAGGAAAATAAAATGCAGCTGAGGTTTTATACTAGCAGACTCATTTTTAGCTACCAGTACCATTCCAACATCAATCCAATATAACCAATAATAAACTAAACGTACATTTCAAAGGCTAATATAGATCTAATTCACTTCTGAGGTGAAATCAGAATTTGGTAAATGTTCGACCTGATTATCAACTCGACAAGATAAATAAACCAACTGAACATCAACGACCTCGAGATCAAGCTAGATACGTTCCTTGGTAACTAACCTGGTGACATTCGGTTCTAATCAGTGTTGTAAACACGACACACACATAACTTATTTAATCTCATTACTGATTCGATGTTGCCACATTGTGTAATTATACACACACACACACACACAATACTCCACATAGCCTATACAGATAGTAATAATAATAATGTAAATAAAACTGTAGATTGTTCAATGTTAAAACAATTCGATATACTTATAACGAGAATAAACATCAAGAGGTGAATAAACATGAAATGAGTGTGTTATAGATATAGATATTAATATAGATTATATATATAGATATAGTAATTACCTCGGGAACAAAAGCTTCTAGGAATCTTCTGGTGAAAAGATTGAATCGGTTACCGTGAGTTTTTACAGAGAATGAAGATGACAGAGATATAACGGCAGTTAATGAAAGTTTGTTTGAGGAAGTTCCGCTCCATTCTTCAATCACCATCATTTCAGACTTCAATTTTTCTGCTTCCATCGCCGCCGAAATGATCCGTCTTCTTCGGCCGGTTTTATTTTCACTTCTGATGGATGGTTGGGTTGAAATAAAAAGATTTGACTTTCCGTTTTGCGGGTGTTTGGTTTATTTTCCTTCTAGTGACAGTTATTTTGGTTTATTTGCTTATTTTGTAGCTATAGAGAAAAGTGTGACAAGTCTAGTACAAATAAGCGAGAAATTGAAAAAATACTTTCTGTCTCTCTTTTCACAATATACAAAAATGTACCTTTTAACGTCGAACTTAACATATTTTTTATCTCTCTTTTTACATGAAAAAAACTCTATAAAATTAAACCTTCGACGTGAATCTTTTCAAATCATACCTTTTGGAGCGGCTTTTATACCGAATGTCCAATAATAAAATAACTTAAAAGACCCTTTTACGTTGGCCATAAGACACCCATTGCAAACAGATATACGCCGTAACAAAATTCGTCCTCACCACACCCACCAACACCATACTACTAATACTAAAGTCTTTACGCTCGAACCGTATCAAACTTTAGTAATAAAAAACTAAGATCTTTTAATGCTTGAATTAAGTTATATTTATGTAAAGATGCTTTTCAATAGTCTAATCATCCGAACAACAGCAGTACAGTACTGCTTTTCTGTAACACCCAACATTTAAAAATACGGATTTCTAAAAACTTTTCACCTAACGGTGTTAAGGAATGCGGAATAACGTTTTAAAAGTCCAAACCATAAAATCCAGTTTGGTTTGTTCATAAAATGGAAGGTGTTACTCGTCACATCATCAAAATAGTATAAATGGAAATCCTACGGTTGCCCAACATAAAACAACCATATACAAGTCATATCAAAACATAATAGTCATAACGAAATCAAGTGTCTAAAAGGAACAGCAACTATGGGTAACTAATAGCATCTTCAAGTATTCTACCCATGCCTCGCTCATTATCCATCAACACACTTCTAGCTTACTAAACCTGAGGGAACAACACATTTCAAGAAACAAGTGTTAGTTAACGAATTAGCTAAGTAAGATAACACTAAATTAATAAAACGTTTGTCCAATTAAAACTTGGTAAAGCAGCTTTTCATATTAAAGACACATTTCGCATATCATCACATTAGGTGTGACATAAGTCACGCATATCATATAAGGTGTAAGTTTGTGTGTAGGCGGTCATAAGACCTAACGGGAACCTCACACCTGACTAGATGGATGAGCCATACGGCGGTCCATCAAGTGTCATTAAGGAATGGCAAGCCACTCCCGGAGTAGTCCGTATGTTCAAGACATTGGTGGGTAATCACTCCACCCGGAGATACTCTAACCACGTAATTACGTTGCAAGGAGCCACCCAAGCAACAACATATACGCACCCACCCGGCTAAGGTGAATACGGGTTAAGCTTAACACTTCATCATATATATACGAGCTCGATTTCATCACATATAGTTTAGGTGACAAAGTTACCTAAACATAACATATAATCATCTTTTACGTTTGGGCCCTTAAACGTGCACGTGACATGGCAACCTATAAAGTCTAGTGAACTAGATGACCAAGCCACACATACATGTACGTCATAATCAACATATACTTGCATCACATTTCATTACATTGCATATCATTTCATAACATAACTTTGCATTATACGTCATTTCATAACATGCACTACATTACATATCATTTGGGACTGCATTTCAGGTCTCATTGGTCATTTACATAACCCATATTACCTCCCGTGTAACCCCGCATACCCATAAGCAATTCAAGGTATCAATTGGGAAGTTATTATATGAAACCATCTTTTTGTTGAACCCTCAGCGTGTCAAAGTAGTGTATCTTACCTCAAAGAAGCGCACGACAAATGATAACTACGTTACCGTGCAAAGCAAGTATTCCTGACCTCCTATAATCATTAAGCGATCATTAGACAAGCTAATACCCACATCATTAAGGTCATAACTCAGACCTAAACACCTATAAACATGACCCATGACATTGCTTTATGAATTGGAGGTTTGAGTAATACAATAGGACTCATAGAATCCGACGAAACTCGACCTTCACTCACTAATTCTACCTTTCAGGAAACTTGACATCAAAATCATCTTTTAAAAGCTTTACCATTAGAAACTAGACTCTCTCATGATTCCAGGTATAGTTTATTTGTCAAAAACGGAGTTACGGTTCAAAAGTTATGGCCGTTTCAAAATTCAGTCTCTGTTGCGCCGCAATGACTTCATTGCGCCGCAACTTAACTCACTGACATCCCATTGCGCCGCAACTGGGTACGAATCAGCACAGCAATCATCTTTAAACCTCCAAAACTTAACCAAACTCAACCCAAACGACCCCAACCCTTATGAACAACCTTTGAACCTTAAAATCCACCATATTAAGACCATTTTGATGCAATAAAATCTTTGATTAACTCATACATGTTTTGCATCATAAAAACAATCGTTAATTCGACATCAATTGATCCTCTAAGACCTAGATGTAACAACCCTCAATTTCCGACTAGGACAATTTACTTCTATTTATCTAGATATCTATCCCTAGAGGTTTCTTAAGAGATTTTGCCTTCCATACATTAAGGCATAGTGATACTTGCCATCTAGTTCAGTAGAATTTCCAAAGATAGCTAGTTGCCTTAGAAATGCCATGAACAATAACTATAATCATCCAACACAATCTCAAGCTATAAATTAGTTCTAATTGAACTTGACAAAAGGTCAACAAACCAAAAACTTTATTTCGCGAAGTTAAGTTATATAAATAATAATGTGAGTCTCACAAGTTGAGATAACAATCAAAATTCTTATAAATGTCCGACAATTTAATCATTTAGCTAATTAAAATATATTTGGGCATGAAAATAGAATCTCTATCTCAAAGTACATTATGAATTTATATGTACATAAGAATGTTTGAAATGATAATAAAGTATATGTATATATGTCTAATATAAATACAAGATTTTGAATAATGGCTTATGGGTCAAATTAAAAACACTATATATATATATATATATATAAAATAATAATATATATATATATGTACACAACACATACACATATACTTTGGACATAACTCGTTAACTTATTTATATATAAACAAATACATAATACACTTATATAAACAAACACACATTTAAATACCCTTATACACCTAAATACTTATACACTTTTATACAAAAAAAAAAGAAAGGAAAAAGACCCTTCAATTGCCCCTTGAGGCCGGCCCCTATACACACATACACTCACATTCTCATTTCAATTTACCCTCTTTTACACTCCCCATACCACAAATCACTTATACACTTTCTCTTCCCAACACACACACACTTTCTCCTACACCAAAAACACTTTTCTCTCCATCTTTTTCTCTCTATTTTCGGCAGCCCCCAAGCAAGAAAAAGGAAGAAAAATTCATCTAAACTTACATTAATAATAAGGGTTTTAAGTTAGATTAATAAAGGGTTAATCCAAGCAAGGTTCAAGAGTTGTTTAAGGCTTAGATTAGGGTTGTTTGAGGGTTTGGAGGCCACGAAAAATCTGCCATAAATCCATCATCAAAACCAAGTTCAAGAGGGTATAATCTTCATCCTTTTTACTAGATTTAATCTTGTTCTTGTTTATATTCAAAGGTTTTATCAAAAGTTTATGTTTTCTTCTTGTTTTCTTTGTAATACACACTTGATGAGGGCAAAGTTGATAGGATCTTTCTCCTCATGCATATGCATGTCGAGATCTATGAGAAATATCCAAGGATTCAACAAGTTTAAGACCCAAAAGTGTTGTTATAGATTAGTAAGCCTTTAAAGTGATTTCCTTTTGATAGATCTATATGTTTTTGTATATTTTGAAGAATATATTTCTGAGATTTTTCATTAAAAAGATGTTTTTATGTTGTAAATGATAGATCTATAAAGATTGGTATTGAAAAGTGTTGATTTGAATGAATGCATGTTAGATCTAAGAAAGTTGAATCTTGTTGTTGGATTATGAGATGGATAAGGACTTGTATTAAGTGAAAAATATGTTAAAAGATGTATAATAATCTGGAAATTTGATGTTGAGAGATATAAAAATAAAGTATTAATCTTGTAAATGATGAACTCAAGTGTTAATAAAGCAAGAATGGTCATTGGTGAGTTGTTTGGACCCAAATACTTTCTGACAGAATTATTCTTCTGTCTTTGAATGGATGAACTGAACATGTGAGGGCTGTTTCAAGAAAAACTTTCAAAATAAAAGTTGTAGATAAAAGAGTTAAGTTTAACCTCCAACTGGAATCACTCAAAAATACTAAACCAAACCAAAGATATGATTTTTCTACCAAAAGTGGTCAAATCTGGATTTTTGTCTTAATGTTGAGTCAACTTTGACGATTTTTAATTTCTTAACTAATAGGTTTCAGAAGTTTAAACTTGGTGTGAACTGAGTTCAACGTGTCCCTAACTTAAAATAAAATTGGGAGATTTTTCTTAAATGTTCATCATAGAAATCTTTTATAAAATAGTTTGAGTCGCGCAGCAGCTCTTGTTCTGACCAGTTTTGGTTTGGTAATTTTTAGAGGTAAAAATTCACATAAATATAGGACACATATATGTCTCTGTATAAAAATCACCAACGTCCAAATAATTCAACTTAACCAAGAATGACTACTCAACATTTTATGAAAATAAGTGTTAAAACAGAAAATTCCAAGTAAAAGTTCTTCACAACAAAATAAGCTAAAAGTCACTAGATTGCAACTTTAACCAACTCCAACAATCTCGTAACAAATAGTATTATAAACCTACTGAGAATATGTCAAATAAAAGTTATAAAACTTAACTTGGTTATTAAATGGCAAAGACAAGCCTACAAATCACTAATTCGGTTCATATTAGCACTAACCGAAAGCTTTAATTTGCACATATCACACCACCACCACGATCACGACTTAAGACACCAAAATATAATGAACATTCTGTAAATAATGAAATAAGGATGAAAATCCATTTTGACGCATTTGAATTGCTCGAAAAATGAGGCTCAAATCACTATTTCGGTAAACGATTTATAAGCTTAGAATCCTCAAAATGAGCGAGACACAAGAGAGGTTGAATTGATATGATTTTTCCCATGATAAAAGTTTCCTAAAAGGCCTGGGATTTTTAGCCAAAAATTTGTGTGGTGATTTCTAAGAATTTCTATTAATTATTAAATTTAAATGATAACTAAAAAGGTAAATAAATAAATAAATAAAGTATATAAATCATGAAATTGGTTAAATAATCACAACCAATAATGAAAGTGACTAAAACCTACTGGAGTAAAATCATTTTAAATCAAAGAACAAATGTCATATAATTTAGAAATAATTAAGTAAGTGAAAATCACTAATTAATAACTATTTTTAAATTAATAGAAAAATTACATAAATAAATATATATATATATCACAATATTCTAAGTTAAAAAGCATAATAATCAGAATATAACCCAAATATAATTAGCCACGAATTATAAAGGCAAGTGAGGTACTTAAAAGTATTTTAAAGAATTATTGGTTAATAAATCAAGAAAATGAATAAATAATTAATTAAATAATATTAAATTAAATAAATAGTTATAAATCAGAAAGTATTCATAAATATTAATATTATGAAGTTACTAATGTCAAATATTATAATCAAGCAAAGCACACAATGGGAACCATGATAATAAAGGCAAGTTACCGAAATTCTAACAACTTATAACTACATGTATAATGAAAGTGACCCTTTTACACCAACATTCTCTACAACCAAAAAGATGCAAATATTAACAATATACTTGGATCCCAAAATTTATGACAACATAATGAAAGTGGCATTTCTTAGTGATGGCTTAAGATAGGAATTTACGTATATTAGTCCTATCGTAGGGACAGTCTTGGCTTGGAATGTGATTGAGGAATATAACGGATATATGATCAAGGAAGCGATAGATGGGAAGTACCCATTTTGGATAAGTGAATATAATATGCGGCATATCAAGGTGAGTCATAGCCCCCCCTTTCAAACTCTTTATGTGTTTTACTTTCGGGGTGAAAAGCATGATAAATAAAATGGCTTTATATATATGAAATGATTCTTGAAAGAATGATTATGAAATGGGATATATTGTATGTTCAATGTGTTATAAGTTATACGATGAGCTTGAGTTCTGTCAAACTGTGATACTTCAGTACACTACTATTTAACTCCGATAGTGGAGGCCTGTAGTTAGAGGGTTGCGCAACTAGGAGTCGTCCACTCACCCACTAAATAGGTAACGGTGGAATGTTTGGTCTGCCTTTGTGGCCACCTTCATTGCCAGTCCGACCCGAGCGGTGCTCTAACTATCTGTATATATTATTGGTCGTCTCCATGGCACGACCCCAATTGTGATTAAAGCACTTGATTGACAGCTTGTGCTATGAAATGAAATATTATATTGATTGGGACATGTAAATGGTCTTAGTAGTGGCTCAAGCAATTACTCATCGAATTATGCCTTTGGCAGAATGGAAATTATTGTTATCATGGTTGGATATTATGGATTGAACATACGGTTTGGGTATTGGACCTTATATGGAATCATTGAAAGTTGTTGAAATTTGCAATATTGAAGTATTGATGACCAAATGGTTTTGGTACGATGAATGATTAATCGATTGATATATGTTTCTCTCACGATAAATGTGACAAATGAGAACTTTATAATTTACCATGGATTTCTCAACTATTTTGAAATGGATGTGTAACGAGATTTACTTGCAAACCTATGCACTCACCAACTACGTTTTCGTAGTTGACACTTTTTCTTCATGCTTTTCAGGAATTAGCGTAAGCTTTGAGGAATTATATGCATCATGATTGTTTGCATTGCACTTTGGAGTCAAAGATCAAACCTTGTGACGGGCAATGGAATCCGCCTTGATCATTGTAGTATATCATCTCATGTATTTGTTATTTGTTTCGTGGACTCAATATCCAAGTATGGTAGACGTATTGTACTTGGGAATTGGTTCACATGCTTGTGCATCGTAAAATTATTTTTATCAAATAAAGCTATGGTGAATGTTGTCTATTATCCTTTGTTTTGAATACTCGACTTTCTGTACATCTCATCGTTCCGCCTTAGTTGGGGTGTTACACTAGATCTGATTTCAAACGACTCATATGATTGAAAAGATCTAGAATTAATGATAATATACCTTTCCTACCTGTAGATCTCAAAGAGGATGCAATAAACTTGATCAAACACACTTGAATCACACGTTTTGAAGGATTTTCGGCTTGCAAACTGATGGAGGATGGCTAGAGGGCGGTTAGGGCTTAATTAGGAAGAAGAAAATCTGCAAATGACTCTCTAATGACAGCCCCTAAGTCCCTAAACCCGTTTTTCATTTTCCTCCTATGTCAAAACTAGTCCTTAAGCTTCCTAATCCTTCATTACTAGCCACAAACTACCTTAGGGACTATATATAACATGATTACTTCTTTAAATACCACTACATAGGCATGTAACTACATTTTGCACACATATATACTTTATTATACATTTAGGCTTTCAAGCCTCACACATATCACACAATAACTACATATAAGCATTAAATCAAAATAGACTTAACGACACATTATGTTGACTTAACGACACTAGTCAACTGTTAAATAAAAAGTTTGGGATGTTACAATTACCTCCCCCTTAAGAGGATTCCGTCCTCGGAATCACTTCGGTATCAAATAGGTGAGGATAACTTTCAAATCAACTTCCACTATAAATATGATTCCATCCCACCTGCACAAGCTCAATTAACTTCCTATGCAGCTTCTTTTACTTTTGGTCAAGGATCTCAACCAGACCAACTACAAACACTCCTTAACATCAATACAAATATCTCTCCACGAATGCACATTGGTTTTATCTCAACCTATGCATCATATCATCGTATACTCACATCTTAATCCATGTCTTATATCACATCAACATAGACTCACCACTTAAACGTAACTTCATAACATATCTTGGCATACCACACATAAATTTGTCTCACATATTCATATTAGCACTAGCTTTACAACAAGCACGATTTCCCACGTCTTACGCACTAGCATTACATCTAGCACGATTTCCCACATCTTACATATTACTTTAACATTAGATACATTCATTACCTAATTAATCCCACATCTACTTCAACGTTTAATCTCACTAACGTGTACGTCTCATAGTGATTCATACGTGTATCTAGTGAACTAGACACACCATACATAAGTGCGACATATAAGTCATTTCAACATACATATATTCCCATAATACATTCAGCGAATACTATTCATTTGGCGATTAAGCCTTTCGAGCACGTACCCTTGCTAACTTGCTATCACAACTCACAAAATTAATTTGAACAAAGGGTCGTCTCTCCATAACTTTCGATGCATAACATATCCCTCCATAGAGGGTTATGGTTAAACCATATTACCCACTTTGCTCATAGTAAGCTTCCTTTGTTCACCACACAACCTTTAGACAATTTTGAGCTAATCAAAACACTTCTTTAACAATTCCAACTTTATGAACTATTGTCTTTATGATCTTTGGCTCTGCACTTTCCCTTCAATAACTTGTCGTATCATGAAATGACATCCAACACCTATGGCATAATCATTGTTGTCTATGAACACAACAATAAATCTCGAGGCACCATCACACAATCATATGGTTTTACCAAGTTTTCTAACTCATTCATTCTTCTTCCCATCAATCTAAGAGTGATAGGCATCACGTGAGTTCACCATTTTCCTCATACTTTGACAACATCTTTAAAATTTTTCACATAACAGCCATCTCGATTCAAACATTCAACCATTTACTTTCACACTTTAAGAGCACTTCTTGTTCATACATCTTTTCTTTCATGTCCAAGGAAACGGTGCAATAGTTCACCATGAAATACGCATTTTTCGGACAACTTGCCTACTAATTGCTCATGTCATATCACTACTTTTAACTTCCCACGCAACTTTGTCTCTTATTCCAAGGTGACATGACCACTCACTTCCGTCAGGGGACCGTTAAACTCCTTGTATTGCCACCAAACTTTCGGTGTCTAGTCTTGGCTTTTAACCCAATCACACGTCAACATATAAAATTTACTACACCTTGTATCATAATAGGTCGTATCACACTTCAGGCGGCATCCAAATGAGCACGTCACCACGATTCATAAACTTCCTCAAGTACAACTTTTGGTCATTTCGTTCTCGGATACCAAAATCTTACTTTTAGACTTATAGTTCCACGCTGGTTATTTATGAATTTCCAGAATCCACTCACAATACCAACATCTTCGTCTCTAGAAACCTCACCTTTGACTGGCTCATTGTAGACAAGTGCTTACCATAACCTTATAGTCATGGAATTAAACATTAAATGGAACCTTGTTCCTTTCAATTCTACGCGTCAGCTTCTACTTTAACTTTTACTCACTTTGGGCGAATTTAGAATTAGGCCTCTACTTGTAGAAAATCGCAGTAACGTTCCTTACACAGCATGATGTTCTTCATTATACTTAGAATAGATAATAATGTCATCACCGAACGTAATGACTGAACGGTCTAGAGAAACTTTAAACTTTATCCCTTAAGTTCACGACATGGTAAGGACCATTCGTTACCATGCAGGTACTTCAAGAAACTCAATAGGGTCATAATGAGCGTATGATTAACCTAAGCAGGACTTTCATCATCAATTTCATCATATGGTAGTACGATTCGTAAATCTATCTTATAGAAAGAAATACATCCCACAATCGAAAACATTGACTTCTTCCTATAAGTGAGAACAAAACGAAAGGTGTCTTTGAATAAAAGTAGCACTCGTCACACGTCAATAGAAGGTTCGACCTCACGATTGCAACGAAACCGAGAGCATCAATAGAACATCTCGAAACTACGGGTGGCCTCGACTTTAGAAGTATAATCTTTTCCTTACATAAGTAGATCACATAGGCGAGGAACATGATCAATTCGGAACCGAATGCTCCTGAAAACTTCTACTTCTTGTGATTTAAGTATCCATAGTTAACTCCGTCATCCAACCTCTTAACTTTTCATAAGGGAAAACTCTTTATCTTGAGAAGCAGTCAGACATAAGATTTTGTACTCATATAGGATATCAACATCACCTTCATGTCACACCGGCGAAGGTAATATGCGATAGAACTGCTAGAAAGGTTCATGTGTTAGTTCTCCATACCCTCATGCAATATAAGGAAGAATCTCCACCTGTAGATACTCGTTCCGATCGTCATCTAACATCCCGTAACGAAACCTAAACTTAAGCGAGTCATAAATCCAAAACAGACCAAAATATGCGCCGCATGGATGGTGCATGCGCCTCCTAACTCGAGCATTTCTGAACAGTAACTTCCATGTGTTTGCACATGCCCCGCATAACTTAAAAACTCATAATATGCGCCACATACCATCTATGACCAGGAAAGATAATTTCAAATAAAATCTAAGCGTCTTCCTTACACCCAAGCACAACTTTAAGACTTCGCAGCTCGAAGAAAATCTCACATCATAACATGGTGTTCAGAGAATGGAAGAGCTTCATGGTTAAAAAGGTTCATTCATCCATAGTGTTATCTTCTTTACTTGCTTCAGCTTCATCATTCTTTAACCCATAGATACACGTCTACTCTTCACGTGGTTAATTATGCCACTAACTAGTGATTCCATCATTCCCATCTTCACTCCATTCAGATCAGCACAGACACAGTCTCACAAACACACACATGTCGTGATACATTTACAATTACGTTCGCGACCAGAATTGTAACTGTATCCTTCCATACATGTTCCCGGTAACCCTTCTATGCGTCACCTACTTATAACCTTTAAAATCCAGCATCAACTCCACTCATCAACTTCAAGTCCATGTCCTTTAAACTAGTAGACTTAAAACATTGACTACTAATCATTTCACTCCTCACTTATCTCAAAACTTCATTTAACTTCATGTACAACATAATCCTCATAAACATTTAATAAGGCTATCACTTTCCATCGATCTTCTCACATTTCAACACACTTGAGGCATCAACATCATTAAAGTTACTACACGATGTTTACTCTCGACACATAAAGATTCACTATAGAAATCTCTCCAGCTTCATTACTTTGTACACCGGTCAACACAAGCATGGCCATACAAACACGCTCGCGTCGTGATACGCTTGCAATTATGTTTCGGACCATAATTATAATTGTATCCTTTCACATGCGTGTTCGTTACCACCATTGTGTATCACCTTCTTTTTACCAATTACCTTCATCTAATCCTCCAACTTTTGTCCATCTCACCAACTTCTCACATAATATAAGGCAAAAGTTTATCAAATTCAGTTAGAGGAATAGAAGATCACCTCGAGGACCGTCTATCGTAACAATAGAATAACTTAGCGAAGGAGAAGCGAGAAATGGAAGAATAAAGGCTAAAACACATATTCACATATCAATAAACAATCATCATATAGCCTTATTCCTACACTCTCACTCACCCCAACCCGTCCTAAGGCATTTCATCTCAAAGGCTAAGCATACCTACTTAAGCCTAACCTGATCTCTATCGGTTTAAGTCCAATTCCTATGGCATACCTATAGTCATTGGTTCACTTAAACCATTTCTCTGATACCAACTTGTAACACCCAACATTTAAAAATACGGATTTCTAAAAACTTTTCACCTAACGGTGTTAAGGAATGCGGAATAACGTTTTAAAAGTCCAAACCATAAAATCCAGTTTGGTTTGTTCATAAAATGGAAGGTGTTACTCGTCACATCATCAAAATAGTATAATGGAAATCCTACGGTTGCCCAACATAAAACAACCGTATACAAGTCATATCAAAACATAATAGTCATAACGAAATCAGGTGTTTAAAAGGAGCAGCAACTATGGGTAACTAATAGCATCTTCAAGTATTCTACCCATGCCTCGCTCATTATCCATCAACACACTTCTAGCTTGGTAAACCTGAGGGAACAACACATTTCAAGAAACAAGTGTTAGCTAACGAATTAGCTAAGTAAGATAACACTAAATTAATAAAACGTTTGTCCAATTAAAACTTGGTAAAGCAGCTTTTCATATTAAAGACACATTTCGCATATCATCACATACATATCTTAGCATCAACATCTTTCATGATAGGATTAACCATCCTAAATGTGCCTAATCATCATTTCATCATCACATATCATCACATTAGGTGTGACATAAGTCACGCATATCATATAAGGTGTAAGTTTGTGTGTAGGCGGTCATAAGACCTAACGGGAACCTCACACCCGACTAGATGGATGAGCCATACGTGGTCCATCAAGTGTCGTTAAGGAATGGCAAGCCACTCCCGGAGTAGTCCGTATGTTCAAGACATTGGTGGGTAATCACTCCACCCGGAGATACTCTAACCACGTAATTACGTTGCAAGGAGCCACCCAAGCAACAACATATACGCACCCACCCGGCTAAGGTGAATACGGGTTAAGCTTAACACTTCATCATATATATACGAGCTCGATTTCATCACATATAGTTTAGGTGACAAAGTTACCTAAACATAACATATAATTATCTTTTACGTTTGGGCCCTTAAACGTGCACGTGACATGGCAACCTATAAAGTCTAGTGAACTAGATGACCAAGCCACACATACATGTACGTCATAATCAACATATACTTGCATCACATTTCATTACATTGCATACCATTTCATAACATAACTTCATATTTCATACATTATACGTCATTTCATAACATGCACTACATTACATATCATTTGGGACTGCATTTCAGGTCTCATTGGTCATTTACATAACCCATATTACCTCCCGTGTAACCCCGCATACCCATAAGCAATTCAAGGTATCAATTGGGAAGTTATTATATGAAACCATCTTTTTGTTGAACCCTCAGCGTGTCAAAGTAGTGTATCTTATCTCAAAGAAGCGCACGACAAATGATAACTACGTTACCGTGCAAAGCAAGTATTCATGACCTCCTATAATCATTAAGCGATCATTAGACAAGCTAATACCCACATCATTATGGTCATAACTCAGACCTAAACACCTATAAACATGACCCATGACATTGCTTTATGAATTGGAGGTTTGAGTAATACAATAGGACTCATAGAATCCGATGAAACTCGACCTTCACTCACTAATTCTACCTTTCAGGAAACTTGACATCAAAATCATATTTTAAAAGCTTTACCATTAGAAACTAGACTCTCTCATGATTCCAGGGATAGTTTATTTGTCAAAAACGGAGTTACGGTTCAAAAGTTATGGCCGTTTCAAAATTCAGTCTCTGTTGCGCCGCAATGACTTCATTGCGCCGCAACTTAACTCACTGACATCCCATTGCGCCGCAACTGGGTACGAATCAGCACATCAATCATCTTTAAACCTCCAAAACTTAACCAAACTCAACCCAAACGACCCCAACCCTTATGAACAACCTTTGAACCTTAAAATCCACCATATTAAGACCATTTTGATGCAATAAAATCTTTGATTAACCCATACATGTTTTGCATCATAAAAACAATCGTTAATTCGACATCAATTGATCCTCTAAGACCTAGATCTGATTTCAAATGACTCATATGATTGAAAAGATCTAAAATTAATGATAATATACCTTTCCTACCTGTAGATCTCAAAGAGGATGCAATAAACTTGATCAAACACACTTGAATCACACGTTTTGAAGGATTTTCGGCTTGCAAACTGATGGAGGATGGCTAGAGGGCGGTTAGGGCTTAATTAGGAAGAAGAAAATCTGCAAATGACTCTCTAATGACAGCCCCTAAGTCCCTAAACCCGTTTTTCATTTTCCTCCTATGTCAAAACTAGTCCTTAAGCTTCCTAATCCTTCATTACTAGCCACAAACTACCTTAGGGACTATATATAACATGATTACTTCTTTAAATACCACTACATAGGAATTTAACTACATTTTGCACACATATATACTTCATTATACATTTAGGCTTTCAAGCCTCACACATATCACACAATAACTACATATAAGCATTAAATCAAAATAGACTTAACGACACATTATGTTGACTTAACGACACTAGTCAACTGTTAAATAAAAAGTTTGGGATGTTACATTTTCACATCCATCTTCTTCATTTCTTCACATGATTAAATAAATCATCACCCCCCTGAATTTGAGGGTTGCAGTTCTGAAAATTGAACAGCAACAGTTCGTATACTATCCCCTATTTTTATATACCATTAGTTTTTAAATAAGAACCAACAAGGAATTAGCCTAGTGGTAAGGCAAGCACTTGGTGACCTTAAGGTCTCAGGTTCGATCCCCGCTGGGGACAAAAAATAATTCCTTTAAGGTACCCGTTACCAATGAAGCCTAGACCCATATGTGAAGTTTAAATACGCGGGTTCGATCCTTCGGGGTACCCAGATCATGTGGGGATTAGGATGGAGGTATTTTACCGGCATCATATGGCTCATACGGGGTGGGTCGATGGGTATCCAATTGTGGTACCGGGGCTAGGGTTCCCCCCATTACCCTTAGTTTTTAAATAAGACATTCTAATTGAATATATTGTATGAACCTCGAGCTCCAAGTTATGTTAGCACTCGAATTGGGTCGAGTTTTTAGCGATTCAAACTCAATTCGAGTTGAGCATTGACCGAATCCAACTTGAATAACTCTGAGTCATTTACACACTTACATACTAGGTTTGTGTGAGTAAGGAGTCAGACTGACGCAACTACCTAATCCAGAAACCGCAGCTTGAACCTATACTCATTAGTAATTATTCAGGTAGTGTCGACTTTAAAGAGTAAGGGGACTAGGCGACAACCTAGAGCCCCCATTCGCTTCGCTCTTCAAGCTTTGCCCCTCTTACTCAACGTCTTCATCTATAAAGAAACTTCTTTTTTTCATAAGCCTGCAAAAAACTAAGGATTATTGAACCTTGCAAAATATGATACCCACGTGGCCTATCTTATCAAAGAGGGAAAGAATGGTATATGTCAGAACAAGAGTTTATTGTATAGCTTTAAGCATTGAAATAAACACGACTATATACTATATAGTACATATAGACTGAATTGAAAGGTAATACATGAGGAGGTCTCTTGTAGTGAAGCGGTTTAGAATATATCTTATGAAAAAAAGATCAACTCTGCCATTTATAAACTTTTTATCTTTTTTGTTTGGTCACTCTCAAGACAGGATGAAGGTTTTTGTTGGAGACTTTAGAAAAAGACCCCCCAAATTTTGTCTCGACTAGGGTTATCAAAAAGGTTGAGTCGGTATTGTATTCAAGTTTGTAGTTTGTCTCTACCACAAAAAGTCAAAAATACATGTATCTTCTTAAGTTAGTTAGTATCATACTAGAAATTTTAAACATAAACTCGAGCACACTTATTAAATTAAGTTAGTCATTTTCAATGGTTTACCATTCATATTCATATTGTAATCAAAATATAGAAAGCAAAAGGTCCATGTATATTCAAGTGGTATCGAGGGACTTACACCAGCCGAGTAAGAAACCTAAGAGCCCACATTTTCGGTAGCCCATTCAATTTCGTGAATCTACTAGCCAGCACCTGAAGCCCATTTACATCTTTATATGGAGCTCCTATTATTTCGTTTACAAGTTGACCAAGTCTTTTTTCTTACAAGTGGTATCAGAGCTATTCGATATCTTATCGAAGGGTTGAGATCGTTTGTTTGATTGTTATTTTCTCAAAAATAGCCTCCCGAACACCTTTCTGTCGTTAAGTTCGTTTACCTTACGAACTTAGCGAAACGAAGTTACCAAACGAAGTTAATTTAATTTCGTTCTAAATTTCATCTAACGAAGATAGAAAACGAAGTTATCTTCATTTTCGTTTTGAATCTTCTTCAAACGAATTTAGTCTACGAACTTAACTTATCTTCGTTCAGATCCCTGTCTACGAACTTAGCTATCTTCGTTCAGAATTTTTGTCCACGAAATTAAGCTATCTTCGTATTGACTCAGTTCTACGAATTTAATCTAAATTCGTTCAATTCTTATCTTCGTTTGAACAATATTTTTCACTTATGGCTTCTTCATCCTCAACCAACAATGCTGTTGCCCAATATCTCAATTCTCTAGTTTATCATGATCATCTGGTAGGGCGTACTAATTCTCCACCAAAGTTAGTCTCATTAGCTGACTTTTGGGCGTGGAGAGGTCGATTTGAAGATTTCATTCAACGAGAAGACTTGAATATGTGGCTCATGATCACTGAAGGTTATGAATGGCCCACTCTTACTGTGAATGGAGTTACTTCTACATACAAGGTGGGAGAATTAACGGGCGAAGAAAAGGCTAACTACGCCATTGAAGTAAAGACTCTTTCCACACTTCGTATGTGCATTCCTCAAGAGTTGGTGCACTTGTTTCCTAAACAAGAATACAAGACTTCAAAGCAATTGTTCGATGCTATTGAAGCTCATTGTGAAGGTGATCCATTATTGAAGCAATATAGAATTAAAATGCTTAAGAAACAATTTGATTGCTTCAATGCTACAAAGAATGAACTAGTTGAGGATCTTATACTGAGATATCAACATCTTCTTGCTGAATTAGCTTATTTTGACCTTAGATACACTCCTACTGAGATAGTGGATAAATTCCTGGATGGTTTGCCGAAAGCATACAAAGAATTTCGTCATGGATTGCAAGAAAGAGCTGATTACGCATCTCTTCGAATAGATGGAGTTATATCCACTCTAAGAAACAGAGAAATGAAGGATAAGGCAAAAGATCTTCAAGACAACTTCACACAGGATCCATCTCTCTATCATGCCACTATGAAAAATCCAACAGCTGACGTTAATGCTTTCTTTTCTGGAGTTGGTAATACTGGTGAGACAGACAATTGTGGTACACAAATGGATGGAGATGATTCTTTTGGATTTATGGCTACTGATGCTGGTAACAAGGGTAAAAGGGCTAATGACGGTGCAAAGACTGGAAATATGAAATTCGGAAACATTTCATCTTCTTCTGCGGGTTACAAATCCATGCCTATGAATATGAAATCAGCTGAGGGTAGGATGAATGTATTTGCTGCAATGTGTGCTGCACATGAAGCTTTTGTTGCAGGAAGAATCACAGATCCAACACTTATTGATGAAGATTACGATCAGATAGATCCAGATGATGTTGAAGAAATGGATCTGAAATGGCAATTGGCAATGATCACCAGGAGAGTACAAAAGTTTATGAATAGAACAGGAAGACAGCTTACAGGAGGTACTCAAGGATTTGACAAGTCAAAGGTGAAATGCTATAACTGCGAAGGTTTTGGACATTTTGCCAGAGAATGTCAACGGCCTAAGAAAGAGGTAAATGTTACTCCTGCACGTCAAGATAGAGGTGGTAATCGTCCGTTCAATCAAAATCCTACTAGAGCTCTTTTGTTAACTGATGATCCTATTGCAAATGTCACTGGAAATGACAAAGGCTATAGTAGCTGTTCAACCAGATGGTTCTTATGTTTGGAATCTTCCTCATGATGAGAACAATAACGCTTATTTGGCCGAAATTCTTGATGATATGGCTCAAATAGTTGATTCTCCAGATGATTTCATGGACACCACAGTCTACCACAGTAAAGAGCAATTGTATGAAAATACTAAAAGTTCGAATGTGGAATCTGTTGCTGCTGGTGTATATGATACTGATTCCGAATCTGACAATGAGTTAGAAGAAGTCAAGAACCTTGATGAAGTGAAAGCTACTGAAGAGTTGAAAGCAGCTGAGGTTAAAGATGATACTGCCACAGAAAAGAGTGAAAAGACTATTGAAGAGCAAATGCAAGAGTTTGAGATTCCGGCTGGCATGACTGTGGATGACTTTGTTGCTTACATGGCAGATTGCAAAGAGGCAGACCAACAGGTATCTTATTCTTTACATACTATTGTTCATGTTTGCAAAATTGTTAATCGCATGTTTGATGAACTTGAACAAAAGAATGAACAAATTAAGAAATTAGAATCTGTTGTCAATACTGCTCATGATGAAAGAGATAATTTAATTAAAAAGGGTCTAACTGTAAATGATAAGGAAAAATTTTTCAAGGAAAAGATTAGATCCTTAGAATCTGACATTAGAGCAATGAAAGATAAAGTCAATCATTCTGTGGCTATAGAAAGAGTAAGTAGTGAAGCTTATTCCTTGTTAGCTAGAAAGTGTGCTACCGTAGAAAAGGAACTTGCTGATGCTAGGATAGAAATCTTGGAATTTAAGGCTAAATCTGATTCTGCTAGACATTCTGAGCTTTTGATGCATATGAAAAAGTTTGAGAATTCTTCTTCTAAGAGTCTTGAAACTGCTAAGATTTCTTATAAAGATGTGCCTCCTCCTTTCAATAATAACTATACTCCTGTTGAACCTAATATTCCTGAAATCCTACTTCAACCTAGTGTTGTAGATGGTAAACCAAAAGACTCAATTTCCGAGGCAAAGTTGCCTGAGGGAACAAAGAGTCTAAAGGAGGTTCTTCTCAACCTAACAAGGAAGAGAAATTGAAAGGTGTTGCTTTAAATCAGTCTACTCCTTATGGTCAGAAAGACAGTATTGTACACTTTACACTTCATAAGAGTAATAGGGTCTATACTGAGTTAGAATTCCCATTAGAATCTATTGACCCTAAGAGGATTGATAAAGTCTGGGATGTTGCTATTGAGGATATGAAGAAATTAAGTCAGCAACGTCTCACTCCATTACCTAAGCAGTCTAGGATTAGAAAATCTGAAGATAACTTAGCTGTTAATGAAGAAGCAACTAAGGTTTTAAAGCACATCTTAATGCCTGCACTTAAGAAATCTTCAAGTAAAGATAGACATGAGAAAGATGGTGCTAGGAAGTCTAGAATTTCACCAACTAAACAAGACCCTGAAAAGGAAATTCAAAGAAAAACAAGTAAGTCAGTGGACACTAATGCTAATAATGAATCTGTAGGTACCGATAAAAAGGTAGATACAAACAAAAAGTTCAAGGTCCTCTCTTGCTTTGCTTGTCATGAAAAGGGTCATGTTTATAGTGTATGTCCAAATAGACCTCGAAGATCAGGTTCTCCTTCAAAGGCTTCCACTTCAGAAGGAAAAAGGGGGTTGGGTAATAATAAACAGGTTTATGAGGCTAAAGTTCAATCTTCTCCAAAACCGTTTACTATACCTCAACGACGTGAATCTCCACTGAAAGGTTCCTCAGGAAATGTTCATAGGATTTCAAATCGTTTTCAAACACCTCCACGACCTGATCGTTCTGTTCCTAAAAGTCAAAATTCATTCTATGACCAAATTCATTCGAGTGTTCGATCTTCTTATGGCCCTCATTCTCCTAAATCTTCTCCGACGAGAGGTCAGAAGTCTTCTCCTGTGAGAAGACGAGATGAGAATCATGTTCTACCCACGGCTTCTAGCAATGGGTATTGGACTGAACTGATTCTAAGAGATGAGAAGGGACGACCCAAACCTCAGAAGGTTTGGGTCCCCAATGAAAACTAATTTCTCTCATTTTATGTGCAGGGAGTTCCTAGGACACCAATTCATTTATGGTACCTTGACAGTGGATGCTCCAGGCACATGACAGGGGACAGGAAACTCTTGTCCAATTTTACTGGTATAAATGGGTCGTATGTTTGTTTTGCTGGATCCAAGGGCGGCAACATCACCGGTCAGGGAGATGTCGTCAATGGACAACTTACTCTAGAAAGAGTAAACTATGTGGAATAACTTACTGTTGATGCATGTTGATGTGACAACAGCAACTTAGATTTGATTATGTCTTATTCATTTATATGTAATTGATAGATTATGGACTTCGTATTTTAGTAATGATTAATTACATGTTTTGGTGTTATTTATATGTTTATATATGATGTTTGTTATGTATATCATACAAGTACAAACATAATATATGTTAGGTTTCTTGTACATAAAGTACTTGGAAAATAACTAAGAATAGATGATTGATGGTATTTAGTACTAACGAAGATAATCTTCGTTAGGAACTAACGAAGATAATCTTCGTTTTATGGGCTGGACTGCTAAGTTCGTAAGAACAAAGCCCAGCAAGCCCAATATCGATCGTGAACATATATAAACGATTGGAAACCCTAAAATGAGGTGACCAGTTGATCACACACACACCAAAGGCGACTAAGTTCGTTTTCTATGCTATAGCAAACGAATATAGATCATTTAAGGCTGATTATATTGAAATAATTAGCAATAACCACGATAACTAATCAAACTAGTTATCTCGTGAGGATTCCGCACTCACGACATAACAATAGACGATCTCGAGAGCGATCAGTGGCTATCGAGGGATTCACAAGTGGTATCAGAGCCATTCGATATCTTATCGAAGGGTTGAGATCGTTTGTTTGGTTGTTATTCTCCCAAAAACCTCCCAAAACACTTTCTGTCGTTAAGTTCGTTTGCCTTACGAACTTAGCAAAACTTAGTCAGACAACGAATTTAACTTAATTTCGTTCTAAGTTCATCCAACGAAGATAGAAAGCGAATTTATCTTCATTTTCGTTTTGAATCTTCATCAAACGAATTTAACCTACGAACTTAATCTATCTTCGTTCTGACACTGTTCTACGAACTTAGCTATATTCGTTCAAAATTTTTGTCCCCAAAATTAAGCTATCTTCGTTCTAACACTGTTCTACGAATTTAACCTAATTTCGTTGGATACTTATCTTCGTTTGAACAGTATTTTTCACTTATGGCTTCTTCATCCTCAACCAACAATGCTGTTGCCAATATCTCAATTCTCTAGTTTATCATGATCATCTGGTAGGGCGTACTAATTCTCCACCAAAGTTAGTTTCATTAGCTGACTTTTGGGCGTGGAGAGGTCGATTTGAAGATTTCATTCAACGAGAAGACTTAAATATGTGGCTCATGATCACTGAAGGTTATGAATGGCCCACTCTTACTGTGAATGGAGTTACTTCTACATACAAGGTGGGAGAATTAACGGGCGAAGAAAAGGCTAACTACGCCATTGAAGTAAAGACTCTTTCCACACTTCGTATGTGCATTCCTCAAGAGTTGGTGCACTTGTTTCCAAAACAAGAATACAAGACTTCAAAGCAATTGTTCGATGCTATTGAAGCTCATTGTGAAGGTGATCCATTATTGAAGAAAAATAGAATTAAAATGCTTAAGAAACAATTTGATTGCTTCAATGCCACAAAGAATGAACAAGTTGAGGATCTTATTCTGAGATATCAACATCTTCTTGCTGAATTAGCTTATTTTGACCTTAGATACACTCCTACTGAGATAGTGGATAAATTCCTGGATGGTTTACCGAAAGCATACAAAGAGTTTCGTCATGGATTGCAAGAAAGAGCTGATTACGCATCATCTTCGAATAGATGGAGTTATATCCACTCTAAGAAACAGAGAAATGAAGGATAAGGCAAAAGATCTTCAAGACAACTTCACACAAGATCCATCTCTCTATCATGCCACTATGAAAAATCCAACAGCTAATGTTAATGCTTTCTTTTCTGGAGTTGGTAATACTGGTGAGACAGACAATTGTGGCGCACAAATGGATGGAGATGATTCTTTTGGATTCATGGCTACTGATGCTGGTAACAAGGGTAAAAGGGCTAATGACGGTGCAAAGACTGGAAATATGAAATTCGGAAACATTTCATCTTCTTCTGCGGGTTACAAATCCATGCCTATGAATATGAAATCAGCTGAGGGTAGGATGAATGTATTTGCTGCAATGTGTGCTGCACATGAAGCTTTTGTTGCAGGAAGAATCACAGATCCAGCACTTATTGATGAAGATTACGATCAGATAGATCCAGATGATGTTGAAGAAATGGATCTGAAATGGCAATTGGCAATGATCACCAGGAGAGTACAAAAGTTTATGAATAGAACAGGAAGACAGCTTACAGGAGGTACTCAAGGATTTGACAAGTCAAAGGTGAAATGCTATAACTGCGAAGGTTTTGGACATTTTGCCAGAGAATGTCAACGGCCTAAGAGAGAGGCAAATGTTACTCCTGCACGTCAAGATAGAGGTGGTAATCATCCGTTCAATCAAAATCCTACTAGAGCTCTTTTGTTAACTGATGATACTACTGCAAATGTCACTGGAAATGACAAGGCTATAGTAGCTGTTCAACCAGATGGTTCTTATGTTTGGAATCTTCCTCATGATGAGAACAATAACGCTTATTTGGCCGAAATTCTTGATGATATGGCTCAAATAGTTGATTCTCCAGATGATTTCATGGACACCACAGTCTACCACAGTGAAGAGCAATTGTATGAAAATACTAATAGTTCGAATGTGGAATCTATTGCTGCTGGTGTATATGATACTGATTCCGAATCTGACAATGAGTTAGAAGAAGTCAAGAACCTTGAAGAAGTGAAAGCTACTGAAGAGGTGAAAACAGCTGAGGTTAAAGATGATTCTGCCACAGAAAAGAGTGAAAAGACTATTGAGGAGCAGATGCAAGATTTTGAGATTCTGGCTGGCATGACTGTGGATGACTTTGTTGCTTACATGGCAGATTGCAAAGAGGCAGACCAACAGGTATCTTATTCTTTACATACTATTGTTCATGTTTGCAAAATTGTTAATCGCATGTTTGATGAACTTGAACAAAAGAATGAACAAATTAAGAAATTAGAATCTGTTGTCAATACTGCTCATGATGAAAGAGATAAATTAATTAAAAAGGGTCTAACTGTAAATGATAAGGAAAAATTTTTCAAGGAAAAGATTAGATCCTTAGAATCTGACATTAGAGCAATGAAAGATAAAGTCAATCATTCTGTGGCTATAGAAAGAGTAAGTAGTGAAGCTTATTCCTTGTTAGCTAGAAAGTGTGCTACCGTAGAAAAGGAACTTGTTGATGCTAGGATAGAAATCTTGGAATTTAGGCTAAATCTGATTCTGCTAGACATTCTGAGCTTTTGATGCATATGAAAAAGTTTGAGAATTCTTCTTCTAAGATTTCTTATAAAGATGTGCCTCCTCCTTTCAATAATAACTATACTCCTGTTGAACCTAATATTCCTGAAATCTTACTTCAACCTAGTGTTGTAGATGGTAAACCAAAAGACTCAATTTGAGGCAAAGTTGCCTGAGGGAACAAAAGAGTCTAAAGGAGTTCTTCTCAACCTAACAAGGAAGAGAAATTGAAAGGTGTTGCTTTAAATCAGTCTACTCCTTATGGTCAGAAAGACAGTATTGTACACTTTACACTTCATAAGAGTAATAGGGTCTATACTGAGTTAGAATTCCCAATTAGAATCTATTGACCCTAAGAGGATTGATAAAGTCTGGGATGTTGCTATTGAGGATATGAAGAAATTAAGTCAGCAACGTCTCACTCCATTACCTAAGCAGTCTAGGATTAGAAAATCTGAAGAACTTAGCCGTTAATGAAGAAGCAACTAAGGTTTTAAAGCACATCTTAATGCCTGCACTTAAGAAATCTTCAAGTAAAGATAGACATGAGAAAGATGGTGCTAGGAAGTCTAGGATTTCACCAACTAAACAAGACCCTGAAAAGGAAATCAAAGAAAAACAAGTAAGTCAGTGGACACTAGTGCTAATAATGAATCTGTAGGTACCGATAAAAAGGTAGATACAAACAAAAAGTTCAAGGTCCTCTCTTGCTTTGCTTGTCATGAAAAGGGTCATGTTTATAGTGTATGTCCAAATAGACCTCGAAGATCAGGTTCTCCTTCAAAGGCTTCCACTTCAGAAGGAAAAAGGGGGTTGGGTAATAATAAACAGGTTTATGAGGCTAAAGTTCAATCTTCTCCAAAACCGTTTACTATACCTCAACGACGTGAATCTCCACTGAAAGGTTCCTCAGGAAATGTTCATAGGATTTCAAATCGTTTTCAAACACCTCCACGACCTGATCGTTTTGTTCCTAAAAGTCAAAATTCATTTTATGACCAAATTCATTCGAGTGTTCGATCTTCTTATGGCCCTCATTCTCCTAGATCTTCTCCGACGAGAGGTCAGAAGTCTTCTCCTGTGAGAAGACAAGATGAGAATCATGTTCTACCCACGGCTTCTAGCAATGGGTATTGGACTGAACTGATTCTAAGGGATGAGAAGGGTCGACCCAAACCTCAGAAGGTTTGGGTCCCCAATGAAAACTAATTTCTCTCATTTTATGTGCAGGGAGTTCCTAGGAAACCAATACATTTATGGTACCTTGACAGTGGATGCTCCAGGCACATGACAGGGGACAGGAAACTCTTGTCCAATTTTACTGGTATAAATGGGTCGTATGTTTGTTTTGCTGGATCCAAGGGTGGCAACATCACCGGTCAGGGAGATGTCGTCAATGGACAACTTACTCTAGAAAGAGTAAACTATGTGGAACAACTTACTCATAATCTAATGAGTGTCTCACAGATCTGTGACAAGGGCAACAATGTTCATTTCACAGAAAAGGAGGCATTCATCTTGAAGCCGGGTTTCGTTATTCCAGAAGAATGGATTGCTCAGAGCTCCTAGGAAGAGAGACATCTATGGCTTAGTTTTAGGTGTTGATAATCCAACGGAGCCCCTCTGTTTGTTGAGCAAAGCAAATGAGTCTGAATCTCACTCCTCTGGCATCGAAGAATGGGACATATCAACTTTCGGAAGATGAATGAACTTGTTAGTTTTGGATTAGTTGATGGTGTTCCAGTTAAGAAGTTTGGGATGGAAGATAAATGTGTACCATGTTTGAAAGGAAAGCAACACAAGAATCCTCATAAATCAAAGGTGCACAACACTATATCCAAACCATTCGAACTACTTCATATGGATCTCTTTGGTCCTGTGAACGTAAGAAGCATTGGAGGGATGTTCTACTGTTTGGTGATCACTGATGATTACTCAAGGTACTCATGGGTATTTTTCTTGAAGACAAAGGACGAGACCGCAAACCGGTTTATGGATTTTGTTAGACAGGTTGAGAATGTCCATGAAATTAAAGTTAAGAGAATCAGGAGTGACAATGGCACTGAGTTCAAGAATAATACTCTTACGGTTTTTTGCTTGACCAAGGGTATTCAACATCAATTTAGTGCACCGTATGAGCCACAGCAGAATGGAGTAGCTGAGAGGAAAAACAGGACTTTGATAGAAACAGCTAGGACGATGCTTGCTGATTCAGGGCTTTCTGTTACTTTCTGGGGGGAGGCAGTGAATACAGCTTGTCACATTTTAAATCGGGTTTTAACAGTTAAACGGTTCAAGAAAACTTGTTATGAACTTTTGCACAACAAAAAGCCCAATTTGCAAAATGTTGAGCCATTTGGTGTTCCTTGTACTTTTCTTACGGTACTTCCTCCGGGTAAATTTGATCCTAAATCAGAGGAGGGTTTCTTTTTAGGTTATGTACCTAGTACACCAATTCGGCGTGTGTACAATCAAAAAACTGGCAAAGTAAATTTTGGTACAAATGTGGTAATTGTCAGTCATAAACCTGCTGTACACATTGGTCCTGCTAATGACTTCGATTATGATGGTGTCTTCACCTCTTTTCGTGGTCCTGTTTCTTTTCCAGGTGTTCCGATTGTGGAAGATGTAGTTACTCTTCATGATCCACTTGAAGGCGGTCCGGTTCCTGTCTCTTCTCCTGTTTCTTCACCATTCATTAAGCCTGCTTCTAAATCTGGAGAGTCAAGTGGGACCAAAGAAGCAGACTCTACTTTAGAGACTGCTCCTAAAAATCTTACTGATCCTTTACATATACCGCTACCTGATGATCCTTTCTATGACACTGACGACACGGAAGGTGAAAATCAGGAAGAGCTTAAAACTCCAGAACAACATGTCCAGACTAACTTAGGGAATGATCTTACAGTCGACACGGTTCCTCAAACAAGAGTCAACAAGGATCATCCAGTAGAGCAAATCATTGGTGATGCTTCTGCCTCTGTTCGCACGAGGAATCAGAATAGGAAAAATTTGTCAAGTATGTTTGCTGAAGTTAAGGATTCTGGGCAATTACTTGGTACTTGTACTTTTGCTTCATCTCTCAGGTTGAGCCTAAAAATGTTGGAATGGCTCTTAAAGATCCGTCATGGGTTGAGGCGATGCAAGAAGAATTGGCTCAGTTTCGGAAGCTTGATGTATGGAAGTTAGTTGACTTACCTCATGGTGAATCTCCTTTATCTACGCGATGGGTCTTTCGTTGTAAAAAGGATGACAAAGGTGTTGTCACTCGCAATAAGGCTCGGTTGGTAGTTAGAGGATTTGAGCAA